>CM042153.1:85300173-85320173 GCA_023376005.1 Doryteuthis pealeii
TATATATATATATATATTATGTAGTACTAGAAACTTATGTTACCAATCACATATGAAACAAGAAAAGTGGACAAGGCACGACGCGCGTTTTGCCCGCCAGCCATATAATATACAATATAGTTCTCACTATATAACATATAAATAATATTATCTTCAATATATATAATGATGTGGGTGTGTGTGTATCTTGTGTTACTGTGTCTTGTTAGTCTGGTGTCTTCCTGTGTGTCTTGTTGTCTTTGGTGTGTCTCGTGTGTTAGTGTGGTCAATGGTCAGTGGCTACACAACACACAACCGGTATAAAGCTGGTTCTAATAGGGTCCTTTAATAAACTGTTACAATCGCTATATGCGGAACGAGAATCAATATGCTCGTATGGTGATAATTTACAGAGAATTTATTTCGTGGTGATCGTACATAACTAAGATATAGCCGCAAGAGAATTTCAAATAAATTTATATTATTCAATCAAGCTATTAAATACATTTATTCAGTTAATTGTTCGCTATTACTACTAAGGCTAGCTGAGGGGAGTTAAGAGAGTCGAGCTTGTGAAAATTGAGTCGGACTATACACTTCCAGTTAGAAGGTAGTTGCTAAATCTAGGCCTACACTGATGAAGACTGAAATGTTTGCGAAACACGGCTGTATAGTGGATGAATATATATATATATATATAACAATAAAATAAAAGGGTATTATATTAAATAGTTATGGTCATGTCACAATATATATATTTGTACAATGTATAAATATATAAATAATATAATACATAAAGGAAATTGGTTCCCTTTTTATTATATTAATGTATAATACTATTATATATATACCTAGCTTATTAAGGTATAGGAACCTTCTTGTATCTCCTTAATAAAATATTCCAAATTTTCTCACGACAGTAGTGATTCACCCGATTGTTATATATATAATAGTATATTATATAATTGTGACCGCATGCCACGTTTTTTCTGATTATTTAGTTTATGTCATTAATTTTCTTCAATATATATATCATAATAATATAAACTGTGTGGCTGCTGGTTGTGTGTGGGTATGTGTGTGTGTGCGAGTGTGGATGCGTAATATCTGATTGTATCTATTTTCTATTATCATGTTATTTCATTTACTTGTAATTAATCGAGGGGAAAAAATCTTTTTCTAATCTTTTTTCTTTCTCTATATATTTCTAATTTTAAATTCACAGTTTCATTGCACGACTCATTCAGACTGTCTATCATCTGACTCTTATTGCTCTTAGGTATACATTTTCTTCATTCTTCATTGTTCTGGGATTTCTCGCTACTTCTTACGTTCTTCCTTCTTCGTGTGCAGGTCTCATCTCTCGCCTATAAATTACTTTCCGCCCGTATATGTCTTTCTGTCTGTTAAATATTCTGTCCTAATCTTATTGCATAATTACTCCTTGGCTGTTTCTTTCTTCTCTTCTCGCCGCACATTACGTTCTTCTTACTTCCTTTCCACTAGTCATGAGACACCCTATTCTTCTTAATCATCTGGTCATGAACAAGATCTAACAGTTTATTTAATCTCCGCTTCTTTCATCACTTCTCTTGCATTACATCTCACTTCCTTTTGTACGCGCTTTTCTATCCTTCTTCCTCCGTTTCTCATTCCTTTCTTTCTTCTGAAACCTTTTTGTCTCTCAAGCTACAATTCCTCTCATCTTCATCAGTATTTGTGCTAGCGAGTTGACACCTCGACATGTTGGATACTCTCCTCTCTTAATCTTACTTCTTTCTTCTTCTCCGTCCTGTGTGCTGCATCTTCTACCCCTCCTCTTTTCTCCACTTCCTTCTTGCTTATCTTCTTCGTGCCCATCTTACCTTCTTCACTTTATCATTCTTTCTTCTCTCTTAACCTTTTCCTTATCTCCTCTTACGTAGTCCTTCTTCTTTTCTACAAACGCATATCTTCCCTATTCGTATTTCTCTGGTCATTCCAGTTACTCTTAAAATATTCTCTTCGATAAATTCTTATCACTCGATTACTCTTTCAATTAAGTAGTTCATCATATTATATCTATCCTTCATGTATCTCCAGGACTGAACTTCACAGGCTCACTTCATTGGTGCAATAATCTTATCTCTGTGCTTCTTCTTCTAGGTCTATCGGGTCGTCTCCTTTCCGCTTTTTAACCATTCCTATCTTACATTCACGACGAACAGCACAAACAAAATGCGTTATCTGTCGACTCACTTCACGTAACTAAACTCGATATACTCCCTATCTTTCTTTCTCGTATTAGCATTATGAACCTTCATCTAACAAGTTCGTGGATCTTATCTTTACTTTCTTAGTTTAGCTCACCTTGTTCATACTATAGCCAAGTATCAATCTCTTCGCTTGCTGTTGCATTTAATAAGTTATGGTCTTTATATTAGCGTGTACATTTCGTTGGCTTACTATTTTAGACTTCTTCCTTCCTCTCCTTCGCTTAATTAATATCACTTCTTACTTCTTTCTGTGGTATTATACGCTGATCCTCCACAATATAATCAACTTACGATCTCAAAAACGTAAGTCTGAGAGTTTCGAAAGTATATTTTTCGTGCCTCACTTCATCCCAAGGTCCAGCTTCTTTCCCTCTCTCTCCTTAAGCTTTTCAATTTTCTTACTCTCTTTTTTTATCCATAAGCAAAAAAATTTAGCTACATTTGTCGATTTGAGAGCGGATTCCTTCTTCTTCTCGCTTGAGTTAAGTCCATTATCTTCTTTTGGGAAATTCCTGAATTTTCTCGCACTTGCTCACATGGTGATATGTTAGACTGAGCTAGAGCATTCTTCGCCCTTCCTAAATCTTCTAGTAAATATGTCTATATATGTTCTGATTCGTCTAACATAGTAGCGACTCCCACCAACTTCACTCTTACTCTCTATGTTCTACTTTCAACTTTCTCTGGCTGTCCCGTTCCCTTTGTGGACCTACACACATTCTATAGATAAGCTTAGTAATAACTATAACTTTTATATAACATTTATTCATTTTCGTTTAATTTCGCCTCACACTAGAAGATACTGTTTGTTAGTTATTAACTTTGAATAATGTAAAGTTCGATATTATTTGAAAGGCTTAACTTTCTGTCGTGTTCCAAAAATTTCTATAGAAGATAGAAACTGAGTTATTCTCGTCATATTCTAGGAGAATCTTTAGATTGATCTTTTTGGTTGTGCTGTCACGTCTGTGTTCTTCTCTGTTTTGCTAAGATTTCGTCTTTCCTTTACTAACTTCCTTTTCTGCTTATAATCTCTAACCTAGTCGTTCTCTCTTTTCCTCTTCTCCTTGCCTAATCTACGAATCTTGTTAATTCTTCGATACTTCAGTAAACTCAACGACTAAAGAAGATCCGTTATTTAACTCATCTCTTGTAAAGTTTAGAATTTGGAAATTATGTGAGTTGATTTCTTTTAACAGGTCTCAAAGCGGATTAAATAAGTTTGAAACCCTATAAATATAAATAGTAAAACACCAGTCCGAGATTAATTGAAAAGAAATGCCAAAAGTACACAACTTCCACAATGTTTATCTTGACTTGCCTTCTTCTTAAACTTGTCTTCTTCTTGCTTCTCATGCCCTTTCTGTACTCGGTCAAATCGTTTCTTTTCATGTCTAGAATTATTGCCATATTATCTATCAATCTCTCTCTCTCCTTACATAAGTTCATTTCATTTCTTCATCTTCACCTAGTTCTCATCTCTTCTTCTTCCCTCTCTTCTTGGTCGGATTCTGCTCACGGTATGTGTCTATAGTATGAACCTTCTGGTCATCAGTTATAGAGAGTAAATATTAGCAGAAGTATGAGTAGTATCGGCTGCACCACAAGTGGACACACTTAACATCGGCTAAACATGTTTCTTATCTTCGAGGGCACAACGAATGAAAGTGCTGTCCAATTTGCTGATGTAGTAGCTTCGTCGACAAGCAAGAAGATTAACAACAAACAACAGAGTCATTCAGACTTTTAGCAGCGACAAAAGGGAATGACGTCCAGAGACGGACGCGGAGAGGCCGAAAAAAACGCTGACAGTTTCGGCGTCGAGATGGGACTCCTTCATGACGGTAAATATATTTGTTCGTCGAGTGTAAATACACAAGAAAACCCTCTCTCCCTCTGTCTGTCTGTTTAACCCCTCTGTCTGTTTGTCTGTCTTGTCTGTCTCTCTCTCTCCCTCTCACTCCTCTCTGTCTGTCTGTCTGTCTGTCTGTCTGTTTGCCCATCTGTCTGTCTGTCTGTCTCTCTCTCCTCTCACTCTTCTCTCTGTCTGTCTGTTTGCCCTCCCTGTCTGTCCTGTCTCCCCCTCTCCTCCTCACTCTCTCTGTCTGTCTGTCTGTCTGTCTGTTTGCCCATCTGTCTGTCTGTCCTGTTCTCTCTCTCTCTCTTCCTCTCTCTCTGTTGTATGTCTGCGTCTGTCTCACTCTCTCTCTCTCTCTCTGCTCTTCTCGCTCTCATCTCTCTCCTCTCTCCTCTATATATATATATATATATATATATATATATATTATATTATTGGAGGATATGTCTTAATTGAAGTCATATCTAATTTTTGAAAATTAAATTAGTTAATAATTAATGAATTTAGGCGGGCATATTCATGTTCAAACATGTAAGGCTAAACAGATCGAGAAAATGTCAATCCCTGAATGTACATGTCACATCCGCAGGTTATAGACATGGAGACTGCTCCGAGTGTGACTCGAACCTCGACTGCAAACTGAAAACGGCCGAGATATCTAACACTACATCAGCTGGTCCAAATCTCAGATCTTTCGTCTGTTTTGAACTTATCCACCTTTTTATTGAACTTTTGCCTTTTTTAAACACGGGACCGTATGAGAGTACGTAAAAAAAAAAATTTGATATGGTTTTTTTGTCGGCTATAAAGCCATATCAAATAAACAAAGTGTTTATTTACGTACTCTCCAATATGTGATACACCTATATAGATAGGCAGGTTTGTGTAGAATGTTGGCACATTGTAATTATACTTGAAGAGAAATGGTACGTAATCCAACGTCACGTGATAATTAGAAGAGTGCTCAATATCTGTGAATAGAAGCGTTAAGATGAGATATCAACTAAATGAATACATTAAAGGTTTTTGCTTTTTTTTCACAAAAACACAATGTTCGTTGACTGAAGACTGCGGAGACCGGATGAGTAAGATAACCAATGTGGCAAATAACACTTTTTCAAATGATAATACAAAAGCTAAACATTTTTAATTTATTCATATATATATATAAATATATATATTATATAACATATACGTATTAGGTTAATCTTAGTGAAGGCAACACTGGTTTGTCTGACTTATGGCTAGCGACGCTAAAAAGCAACCAGTATCCACGAGATCCTGGAAGTCAGCAGCGATAGCCTGTTCAACTTTGTTTGTTTGTTTGTTGTATTTAACGGCATGTCAACCCTGTTTGTTTATTTTATGCCGAAGACTTTTTGCTCTATTCCGTGCTTGTTAGGTATTCATTTTTTACACTGCAATTTTAACACATATCATTAAGCTGTTGTAAATTTTTTGTGTCTATTTTTAGCCCCAAGGGAGGAGCAACTTTAGACAGAGCGCACGATCACGCTTGTGTTAAAGCTGAGTGGGCTGATCTTAGTGAAGAAACCTTTGTAGTTCTTGGTGTCCCTTAAGTGGTTTGTTTAGTATATTCACTCTTCGATTTTCCTCGGTGTCCCTAAAGCTGGATGGGTAGAATCCTATTGGTTTGTTCTCCAGTGTCCCTTAAGTGTTGGCGTAGAATCTTTTGGATTGGACCTTGGCTGTTGTCCCTTCAGTGTGGGGTATGAACCAAGAATCTTTGTTTGGTTGTTTTCCTAACAGGTGTCCTTAGTGTTGGGTAAAATCCAGTTTTGGTTATCCTCCTGTGTCCCTTAGTGTTGGGGTAGAATCCTTTTGGTTGTTCCTCCGATGTCCCTTAGTGTTGGGTAGAAAGGGTGCATCTTTTGTGTATTCCTCTTGTGTCCCTTAGTGTGGGCGCTAGAATCTTCTCTGGTTGTTCTCGGTGTCCCTTAGTGTTGGGTAGAATCTTTGGTTATTCCTCTGTGTCCTTAGTGTGGGTAGAATCATTTGGTTAGTTTCCCGTGTCCCCTTAGTGTTGGGTAACTCCTTTGGTTATTTCCTTCTGTATCCCTTAGTGGGTGGGGTAGAATTCTTTGGTTTGTTCTCGATGCCCTTAGTGTTGTGGTAAGTAATCTTTTGGTTATTCTCCTGTGTCCCTTAGTGTGGCGAGTAGAATCGTTTGGTTGTTCCTCGGATGTCCGCCTCTAGTTGTGTGGGTAGGAAAATCCTTTGGTTATTGCTACGTGTAGTCGCTTAGTGTGAAGGGTAGAAATCGTTTTGTATTGTTTCTCGTATGTCCCTTAGATGTTGAGTAGAATCTTTTGGTTATTCCTCTGTGTCCTTAGTTGGGGTAATGAATCTTTTGGTTGTTCCTCGGTGTCCCTTAGTGTTGGGTAAAAATCCTTTGGTTATTTTCCTCTGTGTCCTTAGTTGTTGGGGAGACCATCTTTTGGTTGTTTCACTCCGAGATGTCCGTCCTTAAGTGTTTTGGGTAGAAGCATCTTTTGGTTATCTCTGGTGTCCCTTACGTGTTGGGTAGCAATCTCATTTGGTTGTTTCTAGTCTCGGTTTTCTATCTATTATAGAATTTGTAGGGTAGACAAACTTTGGTTGTTGAGAGCCCAAAGTCTTGGTAAGCGTCCGTTCGTCATCGGACGTTATACGTGCAATGAAATGGCTTTTCTAAATCGGCAGGGCGATTAAATTAGTTAACTAAGATTCGAACTCTGGAGATGCTCAGCACGGATTGCTATGATTGGCTTTGGCTCTCTCTATACCATCACGTACGCTTACGCCGAGTCTATCAGTTTAAGTGACGCGTATCCAGTACAACCCGATTCACCTATTTAACAAAAATCAATTCCAACAGCTCATATCATTTAATCCATAGTGGGATTCTACAAATCGGTTTATCTAAACCACTACAGGGAGAGTGAAGCCTGTAGTAATGGCGAAAAGGGCGTACTTTACACTCCCCAGAGCTTCCAGGACTTGAAGTTTCACCATTCATACAATTTAACGTTATACTCAGAGACTCACAGGCCACCAAAGCATCTATACATCTTATTATAATGGAGATTGTGTGAGTTTTCTGTCTGTAACCGAAACTATATTCCGTACT
Source organism: Doryteuthis pealeii (assembly GCA_023376005.1). Taxonomy (NCBI): domain Eukaryota; kingdom Metazoa; phylum Mollusca; class Cephalopoda; order Myopsida; family Loliginidae; genus Doryteuthis; species Doryteuthis pealeii. The sequence continues at coordinate 85,307,396 of CM042153.1, forward strand.
CAAGTCACAATTCTCTTAGTTATGAAATCACATTCTCCATGATTTATTTTTATTCTAAACCTCAATTATTAAAAAATTCGTCTACATTATTAATACTGTTAACCATTCTACCATATTAAATAACATGCTATTATATTTATATATACAACAAATAGCGGTTACAGTGTAAAAATCGCGGGAAGGCTAATTTGCATATTAATATTAAAAAATCGAATTTAATAATATGGTGCTTAGTATTATTGATTTCTAAACTGTTTTGGTTTTATTTTAATGAATATTAAGCAAAAGGCACATTCTCTTCAAATTGATCTTAAATCGAACATCCAATTAACAAGATATAAACATAACTGTAAAATTTTATTTCTTTTACTTCCTCTTATTAACTAAATAACTGTATAATTTAGAAAATAAAAAAAAAGAAAGACGAGAGTGATGGAAGAGTATAGTTTCAGTTGTATCATTTTTATTATTATTTCCACCTCTGTTATTTGTCAAAATCTTTTATTATAACTGGTCTTGACCCTCTGTTTCAAATTTTTTATCTGTATTCTTATTTTAGTTTCATTAGAGCCTTTCTAATTTAATACAGATATTTTATTACAGTTAAAACTTAAAAATAGCGATTCATAGGTTCATATAGCCGGAGGGTGCATATATTTGCTAGTATACGTAATGACGAAAACGCTTAATTCAAACCAAGCTAAATCCGCTTAACAAATTGGCCTTGTGTCACATCTTGCCCATTTGAGGGAGGGGTTGGTAAATACTTATTGATATATCAATAGGTACCTAATATTTCAACAGAGATAAATACAGGATTCAAATATAACAAAAGATTGGGTAAGCTTTACCATAAGGGCAATAGGGTTAAGACAGGGAATCCATTTTACAATCGACAAAATTACAGCGAGAATAGTAATGTTTCCAGCTTTAATTTCAGTATATCGCAAACTGATAATTTTATAATCTCAATTACTTCTTCAAATAAACAACGCTAGGTCAAAAATAATGTATAAAAGAACTGAATCACTACCGCAACAACATTAAATCAATACAAACGTCATTTAGAATAAATTTTTTTAAAACTTAGGAATGAATTAAAACGTATTCAGTTATGTTTAAACTCGTTTTTCAATTTTTATTAAACGTGTGGAGTATTAATCCAGTAACAGAAATATTAAAAACATATACAACTTGGAATGCTGACATTTCAATACTTCCAGACTAAACATTCTGTCGGTAGAACTATGTAAAAAATTTAGCCAGGCACTTCTGAATCACAGTCTATCGCCCTCAATTCCTTCACTAATCTTAATCAGTGTAACTCAAAACTTCTTGTCTCTGCTAAACTATATATATATTAATAGTTTGTTCCTAATCTTCCGTCCCGTTATCATCTGCAACACCCCCTAGTTAAAATGAGACCGAGTCCAAAAGGTCGTACATAGATGCAATGCAAAATTTGTCCAATCATGAATTATGTGGTGTAACTGACTTAATCGCAGAATTCTTATTTGTTCCATTATTATTCATAATCATTGCTATTTCAGATTCTCTCATGTAACTGCTGAATTATTTTCATTGAGATATATAATTTGCCATTCATGGTTATAAGAGTAAACCACTCCAAATTGTTTTTGTTTTAAATAAAAAACAAGAAAGTATTTTTTTAATGTGCTGTCCATAAGATTTTAAGGTATTAAGAATATTATTAAAGAAATATGCAAAAAACCATTAACTGCTGTAGCTATTTCTTTATTTTACTTCTTTTTGTTATAAGAAATGAAAAATTAATTTTTAAAATATCTTAATTTTTTTTCCTGTCTTATTTTTAAGCCTTTTTCTGTTTTTTATAGATTGTGTTATTCATTACTTTGGTTTATGTTTATAAACAAAACTCGAGACGGAAATTGATCCTGATACCCTCATTTTCTTTATTTATTCATTTATTTTATTTTTATTTCAAAATGAAATATTAAAATGGTATTAAATCGCATCGCGTTAAATGTTACAGCGTAAATTAAAATAAATTGAAAAAAAAAAGCTTTGTTAATTGGAATAATTGAAATTGTAAAATTACGGAATATATTTTGGTAATTTAATCTTATGTCGTCCGGCTTCCCCTGCCTAATTTACGCTGTTTTAGCGTCAGGCGAATTTTCGACCCAACTTAGATATTTTGCCAGACGTGGTGTTTTTTCACTTTTTTTGTCGGCAATTAACCATAGATAATTTTTGAACCACCACCTCCCATTTTTATCGGCAAATCAATGTAATATACTTAATTTACAGAACAATCCCGAATTTTAATTTTTTTTCGATCTAAGAATTTGTACAGTTAGTAGGATTGTTATTGTATATTTTTTATTATTTTATTGCCAAAGAAAATAGTAGGTTTATATGTAATGCAAATTAGGCACTAATCATGGGTTCCTGTCTTAAAATGGCTGCTTGAATTTGGGTTGTAATTCGATTTCGTGAGAAATATTCCACGGATCACCGCCTAAGTTATTAAAATAAATCGCCATAAACGAAACAGGTGAAAAAGCCTAGTCTTGCCTTGTATTTTTGTTCCGGATAGAGGTATCAAGTGGCTCACTGTGAAATCCAAACACCCTCTAAACTCAGACTATATACTTATATCTCTATATGCTAGGTACTGGCAAAATGAGGCCTAAAATGCATTTTTGACCAAAATGACTTTAGCTACAGAAAATAATTTACCAAAAATCAAGGGAATTATCGGATTTTAATGAAATTTTCAGTGTTTATTTATCAATGAATGATCTTTATAATGCATATTTATTTTATTTCAAAACTTACTTTAATTTTTTTTCAGTGTTACTTATTTACTACACCCCCCCCCCCACAACACACACACACGGGCCCACACACAAACACCTTATGTTGGCAAGTGTAACAATTGTTTTCGAGGTTGGTCTATCTGTACTAATTACAGTATAAATATGAGTAAAAGACCGGAAGTTTTTTTGATTAAAAATTCATAAAAAAATATTACTGTGGCTTTTCTATGAGGGAGAATAAGTAACCGACAAATTCGAAAAAATAAAAATGTAAAAAGATAATCTAAATAATTAAATTTGGGACGCATTTCTATTTTATCTACTCATTGCGATAATTATTTAATCTGGCTATTATTTTTATAAAACGCAGGAAAATTTATAACATTAAGAGGGATTTTTTCTGCCACTTAAAAAGGAGGGGGTACATATTAAATCGAGTTATTTCACTTCAGAAACTTATTAATTTCGTCTATATGAAATATAGGTTTGCATTATATGTGAGTTATTTATTTCTAGATCTAAAAAATATAACATATGAAACATCAAAGTCTTTTCACATTTAAATGAATTTTAATATATTATTATTTCAAAATAGCAAAAATACTAAAATTAAAAAGTATGGTGAAATAAATAATCGTATGTTCAAATATATAATATCTAAAATTCTATCTAAATTGATTGAAAATATCTAACGGGTATCTAGAAAATTTCATTAAAATCGGATAATTACCATTGGATATTTATTTGTAAATTTTTTTTGCAAAAAATTAGCGAAAATAGTTAACATAGGTAAAAGGTCATAAACAAAGACACGTAAAGGAAATGAGTAAAAGAGTAAGACTAGATTAATGACTAAGATACGCCTGGAGTTCGAAAATTGTCCATACAAATCTAAATCGAGAATATTTATAAATCTATTTTAAAGCATATATATATTCTTAGCATCTTCTAATGATTTTATTTTTCTTTCTCTTTTTTAATGGGGATCGGTTCATTATATTATGTTAACTAACTATATTCGTATTTTAGTTACCATAGAGATGTTTTGACCATTGAAATAAGGATTTTCAAATCTATTCTTATATTCTTGAGCTTTTAAAATTTACTATGTAGACACGACATATATATCTTATTGGGACGCATATTAAAAGTAACCAATTACAATTTGGGTTAACTAGATAAAATTGCCGTTCTATCCATCTGTTAATACAACGATAAATATGGCTCATAGAGTATAGAGAACAACAGAAATTCCTCGTTAGTATTGAGAATAAGGCTGTTTATCTCTATTTTCCTCTTTCTTTTTCACTTTTTTATTTCTTCTTTTTTTTGTTTCTTCTTTTTCTTTCAGTAGGAATGAACATGATGAACTCTGGCGGAAGTGTCTTAACAGGTGGCGGTTCGTTAGAGTTATTTCTGTCCCAAAGGGACCACACTGCGGATTCGCGAGGAGGAGAATAGGAGGGGAGAATGCATATCAGAACACTCGAAGTATAAATACCTGGGTTATACTTCGCCAATTAGTGCCACTGGAACAACCTCTATACGAGGACAATATACATACGCGGATCTTCTCGCACAGCCAGAGGGTATTATTCTAATTCGCTACACCCAGTCACATGTGAAACCTTCTATTTCCAGATACTCAAACATGTCCTTCTTTCTTATCTATTCAATTCTCTCTCTCTCAAGTCTCATTCATTACAAGACATTCAGGTTCAGAAATGTACTGCTAATCTATACTTCACTATCATTTACATTATCTCCTCTTCCTTCATCTCTCTCCTATCTTCTATCTACTGTCTGCCTCTCTTGGGGTTCTTGATAATCAATCAACATACTACTCCTATCTATTGTCTATCTCATTATCTATATTCTATCTAGATACTGAGGATCCAATCATATACTATATACCCTCACCCCCTACCATATATATATATATATATATACTCACGCCCCGGAAGTAAGCATAGAGAGGAGAGTAGTGAGAGGGAAGTAAAGAGAACATGAGTAATGTATATATCAGAGCATTGGGACATAGTTTTATGGAGCATACTAAATTAAATGATAAAAACAACTATATATAACTCAAATCATTTTTCCATAGGACATCGCCTAGTGTATACGAGTAATTTTAAGTAATTTATATTCACAGACAATTTGTTTAATAAGTCCTGAATTTACCACTCATGTCTATATATTAAAATTTATAATAATATAAATATACAATAAGAAAAAGTAAATATATAATTATTCTAGAGTGAGATAAATAATGGATTATAATCAAATATTGAATAGACATATATGGAAATGATAAATTGATAGTAAGCCATATATAAAATAAAATAGGTATAATTTTGGTATATCTTGGTATTCCACTCGAGCTCAATAGATTAAAATATATAGGCAATCAACAGAGAATATCATTTTTATACATGCCATAAACAGAAGTAAAGAGAATAAAAGAAATAACTATAGAGTAGAAATATATCACATAAATGAATAATATTATACATACAGCAATTATTGAGGTAAAGTACAAAATATGTGTATATAGATTGTAGTGTGATATGTGTGTGTGTGTTGTTAGTAGTTGTCTTTTTGTGGACAAATATATGGTATATTTTATAAAGGCTATTATCAATATAGTTTAACATAAATGTATATATTACAATCAGGCTACAAAAAACAAAAAATTCAACTGGGAAATAATTAGTAAATATGAAACCATTATAGGAGTTATTAATATAATACAGTTAATAATACCTAAATTGTATCAATATATATAATATATTATATGAAAGAATATATTTTAATAAAATAACTCAAAAAGAATCTAGAATAAATATGTTTTTTATTTATATAAGACATGAATAAAATATTGGATAATAATCTAACATAAAATATATATATATGAGTACTGCTCAAGGTAGGAAACTAGTTAATTAAAGGAATGGGGCTACACACATAGTTCAGGATAGAGTTATTATCGAAGATGAATAAAACACTACAGATAAAGTTCAACACCTGTAGAAAGATACCTAATAGGTATTGAAATAGAACATATGAGTCATAATTAAAAGATAGATAAGGAGTATGTACTCACAGGTATGACAGGATAATGAGCAGCAAACAAAGTTATTTTGTGTTATTGATTGATATTGCAGAGTATTTATAGACAATCAGGTCTATATGATTAGAACAATACAAAAGTGTGAGAGCTGTTCACTCCGTCGGCTATCTTTCTATCTGCTTCCTTCAAAAAAAAACCCTGCAGACAAAATAGAGTACCATCCCTCTAGAAGGGTTCGAGACGACAGAGAGAGATTCCTAACTATGTATTTAGCATATCCTATGAGATTATCCTCATGGCGTTTGTCACGCTCTATTATTCAGGTATATATTATAATTCATAGGCCATTAAATTTTCATCACAATCCCTATCTCAGCCTTGAATGTCTACACTAATGGTTATATCTACCCGAGGTTGGGCTCTGGGACTCTGCGAGACCAGAGCACAAACCAGAGCCTATGATCTGAGGGGTCTGTGGGCAGAGAGAGAACCATGGCAACAAAGATGAGGAGGAAGGTGGAGTGGTGTACAAAAAATCAGAGGGAAGAGGGTGAAGGAGTTCGGTAGAGGGCTTTGAGATAACTAGGGCAGCGGGTGTTGGGAGAAAAATTTCGGCTCATCTCGCGCACTTGTATTTGAAAATCCCCAAATGAGATTAATTATAACATTAATGGGGCATCTCTGGACTAGATGCTGCGCTTTGGTGGTGTGGTGGGGGTTCGGGGGTAAGGGGTAATTTTTACGCACACCAATTACCCCAAATCAAAGGTCAAGTGGCCGAGAGAGATTTCCGCACATTCAGATAACGCATTCTTCTTGACGACCAGGTTATTGTTTGATCCAGGGACAATCGTGAAATGATAGGACGTCTCACATATGCTAATCAGGGTATAATTTCCAACCAACGCCATTCCTCATAGTCTATATACTATATAATTTTCGCACTACAATGAAAGGAAGGCGCATGGGCAGGAGTGTTCAATCCTTTTATCTTTTAATATCTAGATATAAAGGGTGGCCGTATGGTTGAACTGTTGCCATCTCTAGTAATACTGTTCTCTTTCTCTGCACTGTTTCTAGTCCCTCTCTCAGTCTCCTCTCTCTGTCCCATTCTATCTCTCCTATACTCTCTCTCCTGCAACATTACTCTCTGTTGCTCCTCTCTCTCATCACTCATCTCCTCTCTCTCTCTCTCTGTGTCTATACTCGACATATTTATAGTTACTCATATATTATATAATATTTTATTACACCATTTTTATCCTTGTTGAATTCATTAATATTATTCAGGGAATTGAGTCAATGTTATTTATTGAGGATTGAAGTGAGGCGAGAGGACGTCACTTATGTGATCTGACCTACCATCGATTTGGTGCCACACGCTAAGCGCTTCTTCAGGATAAAATCCACTGAATTAATCAATATATCGATTAATTAATAATACACACGTGCAACCGGCTGTAATTAATCAAAATATATTGATTAATTCAGTGGATTTTAACCATGAAAAGATCCTTAATGGGTGACCACACTCGAGTAGGTTAATTACTGTGTACCTTAAAAATAATAAATTTGCTCAACTTCACCGTATTGAGCATTTTTATATTTGTTATAATTTAATATATATAAATAATATATAACTATTATATATAGGGGCTATTATATTAGTATATATATATTATATCTGTCAATATATTATATATATGTATAATAAATATATATATATATATATGTGTGTGTGTGTGTGTGTGGTGTGTGGTGTATTGAGAAGATAGAAAGAGAGACAGGGTACCTATGTGGCACAAGCTATATTTGCAGACCATTGTTAGTGAGTTCCGATTCTCACTGGGCGCACCCATAACTTCAGGACTTGTGCACAACTAAACTACACTTAGTAAATAACTATGTATTTCTATATATATATCAGTCTGTTCATATCTATCAACTTCTGTCTTTGTTCATATTGATTGTCTGTCTCTTCTGATCTATCTATCAATCTATCATCCAGTCTATATTTCACCTCATAAAATTCAGAACAATCTAAAAGAAGGCCGTAGTAACATACAGGCCATATCTGAATCATAAAAATGAATAAAATGAACATAATATCCACCCAACTAATTAATCAGAAGAAAAATAAAAAATGTGACATTAGGAAATCCGTCTGTTAACGTTTATGTCGATGATGATGATTTCTCTTGTTACTTTTGGAATTCATTTCCAAATTTTTTTTCAGCTATCCCACTGCGCGGATGAACATATTTTTTTTTAATGGCCTTCAAAAATAGCAAATTAACCCCTTCCCCCCTACATTTCGAAGGATAATGGACATTTATTTAGACCATCAAACTTTGAGTAAGAACTAATTGGATCTCCCCACAAAAATATAAATAAATAAAAGATATTATGAACTCAAATCGAATCTAATATAACGGACCAAACGTTTTCTACCAAATATCCTCCGTTTACATCAATTTTGTAATCGAGAAGTGTCATGAATACTTAATGGAAAAAAGCAATTAAATTAATTAAAAACCAAAAAACGCAATTCTTTTTTACAAATTTATGTGTAAAGAATGAGATTTTTAAAAGAAGGAATTGAGTCGGTGTGTGCAAAGGTCGGCAGGGATAATTTGTTCTTCTTTCGGTACTAATGCACAATAGCGCGCAAGTTGATTTTTTTTCTTATTAATCAATATTTGGTCTGGTCTTCTGGCTGGAATAAGGCGATCCGTGTTTGTCTCAAAATCCCAGAGAATTTTTATGTGTTTCATTCTCAAGAGCAGATTCTGGTTTATGCAATATACCATTTCTTCTTCTTCATTTCCATTTCTTCTTTTCCTTCTTCTCTTCTTCTTCTTCTTCTTCTTCTTCTTCTTCTTCTTCTTCTTCTTCTTCTTCTTCATTACCATTTCTTCTTCTCTTCTTCTCGCCTTTCTTCTTCTTCCCCACTCCTCCTCCTCCATTCTTTTAGATGTCTTGCTAACGCATCTTTGTGCCATTATAATTCCAGTGATGAATGATGAATCGGGAATTTTCCCCATCAGATTCTGGTAGTTAAAGTTGACTCGTCTCTGTGGAATTATTATTATTATTATTATTATTATTATTATTATTATTATTATTATATATATTATTATTATTAGCAGGACCTGTGGATATACGACAGTATGATAATTTAATTTCTACAACGTTTGATATGTGTACTTAAGAGCTATTGCTAAATACTTCAATACGTAAAAAGTATAATATCTTGATTTAATTCTCTCTCTCTCTCTCTCTCTCTCCCTCTCTCTCTCTCACACACACACACACACACACACACACACACACACACACACACACACACATCACACACACGCACGCGCACACACACACAGTCACACACTTGTTTCTTTCTTTCCATCTGTTCATCATTTCATTATGTTTGATTGAAACAGAAATAAAAATTCTGTACATAAGCAACACCAGATAATCAGAATTTACATATTTTAATTTCATCTTGGAAAATTTGGGGTGGTCTCATTTTTAACTAGAGGGTGTTGACAGATTATAACAGTCGTACAATTAATGAAGAAGCATATTATTATTATTATTATTATTATTATTATTATTATTATTATTATTATTATTATTATTATTATTTACTCCTTTTGAGTTTTCAATCAGTGTTAGCTGATGGTCTTTCACTGGAGTCTGAGTGACAGCAAGTCTCCTCATGTCTCCAGGACTCTTCTGAGTATTCTGGCAGATTGCAGCAGTACAGTGTTCTGGATGATTTCAATTCTTCCTCTGATTTCCAAACTTTCAAACCCTTTTCTAATCCTTTTGGGACTGTTTCAAGTGCACCAACTACAATTGGTATCACTTTTGACTTTCATCTTCCATAATTTCTTAAGTTCTCTGGCAAGGTCCAGGTATTTGTCATTTGTTCATTTTCCTTCATCTTCAGCCTGTGATCTGCTGGAACTGCAAAATCTACCAGTTGACAAGTTCTTTCTTTTTTGTTAATCAACACTATGTTTGGTCTTATTGCTGGGGATAAGGTGATCCGTTTTTATTCAAAGTCCTAGAGAATTTTATGCGTTTCATTCTCAAGAACAGATTCTGGTTTATGCATATATACATTTTTGTTGGTCAAAATTTAATTTTTTTGCATAATTCCCAGCTTTCATCCTCATATTCCACAGCTTTTTCCATTCTCTGACAAGTCCAGGTATTATTATTATTATTATTATTATTATTATTATTATTATTATTATTATTATTATTATTATCATATCAGCTTTGTTGGTTGTTATAATTTTATCATGCTAAGTCATTATTTGAGTTCCATGACAATATTCAAATTACTTTGGATCAGAAATATTAAAATAATTCATTCGTGTCCCAAGCGGAGAAACTTTCTACCATCCTAACTCTTAAAATTCTCTCAAAGGAACACCATATTAAAGATAACTATAAAAAAAGAACAGAGAGAGAGAGAGAAAGAAGAGAGAGAGAGAGAGAGAGAGAGAGAGAGAGAGAAAGAGAAAGAGAAGCACATAGGCGGCACTCGCATAAACAGAGAGTGCGAAGAACACTTTGTCCCCCTTACCAAATATCTAAGAGAATTAATTCCTTTATTTCAGAGAACGCTGCCTCGATTCCTTTTAGAACGTAACTGTGCTCTGAATTCTTTAATCGTTTTTAAATTGATTCGTCCGCTTCTAATTGCGTTGTGATAAATATTCCTGCTGCATCCCTGTTTCCATCAAACATATCAATTTCCGGGACGCTGGGATAATTTACTTGATTCGTACTCGATCGCTTTAATGCATTCTGATTGCCGTGTCGGGGGAAACCACAATCCAACATGGAATCTGGTCGCGTTTTTCGATAAGCCGCTTATATTTATTAATACAAAATCTTATTTTCATCTACCAATCTATCTACACCGTGTCTCGTATAACGCTACAATTTCCAACGATACCAAGGATCAGCGATCGAGTCCAGTTGAAAGAAATGCAAAGGATGGTTGGTTGGTTGGTTGGTTGGTTGGTTGGGTTTAATGACTTGTCAACACTTGTATTATTTTATGGCGAAGACGTTTTTGGCAGAGACGCCACGGTAATTTTCAACTTTAGTTGTCAGAATTCCTAGCAAATAAGGCAATTAGAGTAACCTCCCTTGACTTTCACTTTAAACTAAGCCGGTAGCTATTTTGAAAGTCTCCGTGCGAAATAAACAAATCTTTTTCGAAAACAATACAACTGCATTCTTTAACACAAAATATCATAAAATGTGTTCTTAATAACATTAAGTTCATTTCGGATACTTTTATGCTAGGAAATTTAGCCAACTGAGTTTCACTTTGAAACAAGACGGTAGCCATTTTGAATGTGTCCGTGCGAAATATACAAATCGTTTCGAAAACAATACAAAATATTATAAAATGTGTTCTTAAGAATGTTCTTAATGTGTTCTTAATAACAAATTAAGTTCATTTCAGATAATGCGCACGCACAATTTTATGCGAGGAATTTTAACAAGTAAAGGTGAAAATTACCGACACCACAATTCCCAACGATACGAAAGATCAGCGATCGAGCCCAGCTGAAATAATTGCAAGGGCTGGTTGGTAGGCTGGTTGGTTGGTTGGTTGGTTGGTTGGATTTTACGACATATCGACACTTATGCCAAAGACCTTTTTGTTTTACTCATTCTTGTTCGGTATCCGATTTTGTAAAACTCATCTTTTATCTATCTAACCCGTGGATTGAACCCTAACAGGTACTACCACTCAGGGTCAGAGTGGGGCTGGGAGTAATGGCAATGAAGTGGTACTCCACACTCAACTTTTTCGATAAGCCGCGTACATTTACTAGTACAATGTTTTTTTTCATCTATCAATCTATCTGCACCGTATCTGATATAGCGCTACAATTTCCAACGATACCAAGAATCAGCGATCGAGCCCAGTTTAAAGAATTGCAAAGAATGGTTGGTTGGTTGGATTTTACGGCCTGTCAACCCTTGTTGGGTTATTTTATGCCAAAGACATTTTGTTTCATTCATTCTTGTTGGGTATTCCATGCAAAGTGAAATATCCTGCTGAACCACAAACAATCAGGTTCTTTTCCGATGAAAAAACATTTGCCAAGACCAAAAGCACAAGACGCTGAATAACAGATGGCTTGCATACAGTCCAAAGGACATCCTCGTGTCAGGCAGTCTAAATTTCCCCAAGCTGTGATGGTTTTCGCATTTGTGTTCTCTGAGTTTGATGTGATACCTCCGCATTTTTTCAAAGAGGGTATCAGGTTGAATTGCCTACGTAGAGTTGCTAAACACTGTACTCAAGCCCTGGATAACAAGGGTAGCCAATGGTAGGCCATATGTATGACAGCAAGAGTCGGCCCCCTTACCACACCTCTGGGAAAAGTAAAAAATGGTTGTCGTTGAATTTTTACGACTACACCAGTCCCAATGTTTGGCCTCCAAACTCCCCAGATCTTAACCCCATGGATTGTTGTGCATGGATGGAACCCTAACATGTTCTACCACTCCGGGTCAGAATGGATCTGGAAGTAATAACAAGGTATATGTACTCCACATTCCTCAGAGTTTCAAAATTGGAACCTCACTACTAGATTCAGTTTAACTTCATACCGAGGACACCAATACTCTTAACCACTACCTTCAAGCAAATATAAAAGCGTTAAAGGTTGACATAAGAGCTAACAGGCCAGGACAACCCGATTGATCGGATGGGGCTTCTCCGACCGCCCGTCTAGCCAATGTTTGAGTCAAAGTGGAGTGTTGCATCTCATGAACTGCTCAGCCACCAGGATTCCGTCCTTAAGCAGCATGAGCAACGAAAAGGTGGCTCCATTGATGTGGGGTTTTTCCCCTTTGCAGG
>CM042153.1:85325173-85327673 GCA_023376005.1 Doryteuthis pealeii
TTGTCATGTACAAAAAAAATTGAAAGAAATAAATTACAATGTATTTATAACTCATCAAGCAATTAAAAACTGAATTTAAAATTGTATTACGTACGAAAATGTTTTAAAAAAACATCATTCAAAACATTTGCAAATTCTTAGCGATTACAAAAAAGGGGATATAAAAAACAAAACAAATACTATTATTATTTTCAAACTGGATTTTCAGTGAAACTTTTGGTAGACAACAATATTCTATTTACAACATAACACTTGCTGAGCATTGGTGTATAATACAAAGTACACAATGAAACTTGAATAAAGATTATTATTATCTTCAAAATTTTTGGAACATTCAAAAGAAGAAACATTTTTTAAAAAGTCCTGATGATTTTTAAAAATCAGCTTACGGAAATAATGAAAATTATGACCGAAAACAATGTTTACATTTTCGTACCGTTAAATCAATTGAAATTTAAAGTTAATCAAAAACAAGTTATGACTACCGGCTTTTTTACAAATCTATTGAAAAAATCAACTAATAGTCAAATTTCACGAAATTTTCAGTAATTATTCATCTGTTGATAAAAATATGTTTGAAATAGTTTTTTTTTTCTTAAAATATGTTAGGGCAAATATTTTTTTACGAGATGAAATATGAAAAACAACATTCTGAATTCTACATTTACTGTTTTGTTGCGGGTGATCAATTTTTGCTTTGATATAATTGTTGTTAAGGCATTATTTTGTGCAGCAATTATTAGGGATTTTTATTATTATTATTATTATTATTATTATTATTATTATTATTATTATTATTTGTTTTTTTTGTCTTTTTATTTATTTTTCACACCTGCCGTAGCTGTGGTGTTCACTGGAGGCTGAGTGACAGCAAGTTTCTCAGGTCTCCAGGACTCTTCTGAGTATTCTAGCCGATCCCATCAATGCTGTATTTTGGATGGTCTCGGTTCTTCCTCTGATTTCTAGTTCACCCAAATTCTTTTCCAGAGCTTTGGGGATTGTTTCAAGGGCACCAATTACAATTGGTATGACCTTCACCTTCATGTTCCACAGCTTCCTCAGTTCTCTGGCGAGGTCTAAGTATTTGTCTATCTTTTCGCTTTCTTTCACTTCCACTCGGTGATCGGCTGGGACAGCAAAATCCACGAGATTATTATTATTATTATTCTCTCTATGAGAGTTTTTTTCCCACCCGCATAAGCTCGTGGTTCACTAGAGGCTGAGTGGCAGCAAGTAATCTCAGGTATTTAGGACTCTTCTGAGAATTATATAAACAATGCTGTTGCTTTGGATGGTCTCCATTCTTCCTCGGATTTCCAATTCCTCTAGACTCTTTTTCCAAACCCGTGGGGACCGTTCCAAGGACCCCCTTACAATTGGTATGACTTTTACCTTCATGGTTCACAGTTTTCCCCGTTCTCTGGCAAGTATTTGTCTATCTTTTTGTTTTCTATCACCTTCATTCTGTCACCCCACGGGACGGGAAAATCAATGAGATGGCACATTTTCTTCTTGTTGTTAATTAACACCAGTCTGGTCTCCTGGCCGGGATTTGGTGATCCGTCTGTACCTCAAAGTCCCAGAGAATCATATGCGTCTCATTCTCCAGGACAGGTTCAGGTTTGTACATATACCATTTAGTTTATGGTGAAAATTTAATTTCTTGTACAATCCTCAGCGGATCACCTTTCCCACCCAGTCGTACTTAGTCGTGTACGCTCTTTGCACTAGTTTGCTGCATTCGCTTATTATATGATTAACGCAAGCCTGGTATCCTGGCCTGGATTTGGTGATCCGTCTGTATATAAAAGTCCCAGAGAATATTATGCGTCTCATTCTCCAAGACAGATTCAGGTTTGTAAATATACCATTTAGTTGTATGGTGAAAATTAGTTCTTGTACAATTCCCAGTGGATCACCTTTCCCACCCAGTTGTGCCTAGTATTGTACTCTCCTTGTTTGCCACATTCGCTTATCATATTGTTGACTGTTTCGTCATTTTATTATTATTATTATTATTATTATTATTAAGATATTGATGATGGTGGTGTTGATGGTGGTGATTCCTTAATTGTAAAATCCCACACTTTATAAAAATCATTTCAATAATTTGCGTTTCAAATTACACGAGGCAATCTTCTTGTGGTTTTCCATTTTGCAAACAGATCTTGCTGCAGGGGAAAATATTCGAAATTATCTGCGATAAAAGACGCTCCAAATGGAAGCATCAGTAGCAAAAGGTTGACGATGCTGATCTGTGTTGGAGGGGGGGAGGTGCGGATTGCACGAAAATCAGCACGGCGAGATTTCGCTCTAGATCCTCGGGCATCTTCAGGACAAATCTGATTGGTCGAGAGATGGAAAGCGGGAGAGATTCTTCTTCCTCTTTCCGTTCTTCTAGCTGACGACTATTTAGCTGAGGAAAATTGCGGTTTTGTATGAAAGTTTTTGGTGCGATTCGGATAACGGCTTTTGATTAGCTACGTGAAATTGCTTCCCC
>CM042153.1:85332673-85356037 GCA_023376005.1 Doryteuthis pealeii
CCTACCATCAGCTCCTCACTTTACCGCACTGATCCCTGTGCTACTCATACGCTCATAAGTTGGCGAGGGCTTCGATCGAACCAAGAACCTTTTGGTTCCTAGCCGCACACTCTACCGTCTGAGCTAAACCAATATAGATAGATATAAATATATATATAGGTATAGATATCATCATCATCATCATGTTGTGCTATTAGTACGGATATCCATGACAATCTGTCTCCAGTCGTCCCTATCACTCGTTGTTCTCAGGAGGTCCTCTACGCAGCAACCAGTATCTGTACAGAGCTGGTCAATGTACGTCTTTGCTGTCCAGCTCACACTGGCGTGCCCATGTGCTGGCTTCCACTGGAGGACGTCATTTTTGAGTTCGTCCGTGCTTCTCGAGCAGTGTCCTGCATGTCTAGTCCGTCTTACTCGGATGGTTTGGATAATATGAACCAGGTATATATATAAGGGGCCGGGTTAGCTCATTCGGTAGAGCGTTCGGCTAGAAACCACAAGGTTCCTAGTTCGATACCGGTCCCCGCCAACTCAGCGTATGAGTAGCACAGTGATCTATGCGCTAAAGTAAGTAGCTTATGGTAGGTGTGGCGCTCCACCTCCGAGGCAAAAACAATCTCCTTGTCTTGCACTAGTGAAAAGGGGATAGACTCCCTCGCTGATTGGCTGATACCAACTTTAGGCCACCCCGAGGACTTTCATCATCATCATGTCGCGCAAGTAGCAGGGATATCCATGACAATCTCTCCCCAACCCTCCCTTTAATTCATTGCCTCTGGGAGGTCTTCTGCACAAACAGCATCCTCGCATAGTTGGTCAATGTAGGTCCTTGGTGGTCGCCCCACGTTAGCATGTCCATGTGTTGGTTTCCACGGGAGGACTTCCTTAATTCCAGCAGTGTCCAGCATGCCTAGTCGTCTCACTTGGATGGTTTGTGAGATAGGGGACAGGTGGCCGTACAGCTGCTTCCTTGTGGAGTGCTGTTTCAACGACTTGTTCAAGACTGCACGCAGCATTCTTGTGCAGCTCCCATCTAGCTTATTCTCAAGGCTATTTTACTTACTTATATACATATGTGTATATATATATATATATATATATATATATAGAGAGAGAGAGAGATAGAGAGAGATACTCCAAGGTGAATGCGCGTCAAATGTTTCTACCCTAAACTCAATCCAGAGAATAAAAGAATCTATATATTAATACTGTTGTTCCTTAATCTGCCGGTCGTTATCATCTTGCGACACCTTCTTGTTACAAATGAGGCCGTCCAAATCGTCCAAAAGCGAGATACTGAGAGAGAGAGACAGACAGACGAGAGAGAGAGAGAGAGAGAGAGTGGAGAGGTGAGAGATATTTAAGCCAATGTTAAAATAACGAGTAAAAGAGAGTGTGTGACCGTTCAGTATTAGACATTGAGAGGCAGGGAGAGATATCAAAAGCGAGATACTGAGAATGAGAGAGAGAGGGGGGGTGGAGAGGAGAGGTGAGATATATTTAAGCCAATGTTCAAAGAACGAATAAAAGAGAGTGTGCGACAGTCCAGTATTAGGACGGTGAGAATCTTATAAAAACGGCAAACAATTACTTTAATAAGATCCTCATTGGATATTACGCTCTTATGGTATGAAGTAGACCACTGGTTCTCAAGCAGTGCGCCCGGAGCTTTTTCAGGTGCGCTCAGTAGTATTCCTGAAAAATCCACATCATATTTATGTGAACTAGGATTTTCAGCCCTCGCAAATATTAGTGTAAAAAGAGAGGAACTCTTCAATGCATTGATGAGGAAATGAGAATTTGTCTCTTAAACATAAGACCAAACATTGAAGAAATCGCAAGGTCTCATCAAGCTCATGTTTATCATTAACACAGGAGTGAATAAACTTTATAGAGGTATGTTAAGTTTGCTTTTGTTAAATGTGTTATTTTTTTATATATTTAACAGTTAACTTAATAACATATTAGTCCTATTTTGTATACAGTGCACTATCAAGTATCTGTAGTACTGTAAGTGTGCCCAGACTGTATAAAGTTTGAACCACTGAGTTAACTTAATAACATATTAGTCCTATTTGGTATACAGTTCGCTATCAAGTATCTGTAGTACTGTAAGTGCGGCCAGACTGTATAAAGTTTGAGAACCACTGAGTTAACTTAATAACATATTAGTTCTATTTTGTATACAGTGCGCTATCAAGTATCTGTAGTACTGTAAGTGCGTCCAGACTGTATAAAGTTTGAGAACCACTAAGCTAGACTAACATAAGCTTATGAAAGAGAAATATATTGACAGACAGACAGACAGAGAGGGAGGGCGAGAGAAAGTGGAGAGGTGAAAAATATTTAAGTCAGTGTAGACTGAAGAGAATATTACAGAAACGGCATACTGTTACAATCCTAATGAGATCCTCACTCGATATCACGCTCTTACGGCACGAGCTAGACTAACATAAGCTTATGAGAGAAATATATTGAGAGACAGGGAGAGATATCAAAAGCAAGTTACTGAGAGAGAGGGGGGAGGAGAGAGAGAGAGAGATAGAAGTCCATAAAATATTGGAAAAGAAAGATAGAAAGAAAGAAGGAAAAAGGGAAAAAAGAAGATGAAAGAATGAAAGAAAGAAGTAAGGAAGTGAAAGAGAGAGAGAGAGAGAGAGAAAGAGAGAGAGTGAGAAGTCCGTAAAGTATTGAAAAGAAGAAGAAGAAGAGAAGAAAAAAGAAAGAAAGAAAGAAAGAGAAGAAAGAGAAGAGAAGAAGAGAAGAAGAAGAAGAAGAGAAGAAGAAGAAGAAGAAGAAGAAGAGAATGAAAGAAAGAAGCAAGAAGGGAAAGAAGAGAGAGAAGAGAAGAGAGAAAGAGAAGAGAGATTGGAGAGGTGAGAGATATTTAAGCCAATGCTGAAAGAACGAGTAAAAGAAATGTAGGACCGGTCAGTCTCAGGGCGAAGAGAATCTTACAGAAACAGAGTCTAAGAGCTGGCAGCAATGGTAATGAAAGTTTATGGAGGACACCATCGATTCAAGCGATTAAATCAGATTTTCATTCTTTTTATGAATGTTTTTTGTTCCGCCATTACAGTCAACCGGGCATGGCATACGAGTTTCCGGCGCCTTGGCGTCGCACCTAAGTATCCTAGAAACAGTACAGAGCGATGTGGATGAATACCGAACAAATAACCTTCCCCCACCCCCAGCCTCTTTCTTCTTTCCCTTTCTTCTTTCTTTCTTTCCCTCTTTCTTTTCCTATTCTTTACAGTCTTCTACTTCCTATCTTTCACCTTCCTTGCTTCTTTCTTTCTTTCTTTCTTTCTTTCAAGTTCTACCTTCTTCATTTCTCCTTCTTCTCCGAGACTTTAAAATCTCCTACTCTTTCTCTTTCATCTTCGGTGCTTCTTTCTTTCACCCTTTTTTCTTCTTTCCAATCCTTTCTTTCTTTCACTCTTCTTTTTCCGATTCTATACAGTCTTCTACTCTCTCTCTCTCTCTCTTCTCTCTCTCTCTCTCTGTGTGGTGTGTGTGTGTGTGTTGTGTGTTCTGTCTGTCTGTCTGTCCGTTCTCTGGTCTCTGTCTCTCTCTCTTCTTTCATCTTCCTTGCTTCTTTCTTTCATTCTTCTTTTTCTTCTTTCCCTTTCTTCTTTCTTTTTTCTTTCTTTCTTCCTTCTTTTCAATACTTTACGGACTTCTCACTCTCTCTCTCTCTCTCTCTCTCCGCATCTCTCTCTCTCTCTCTCTCTCTCTCTCTCTCTCTCTCCTCTCTTTCTCTCATCTTCCTTGCTTCTTTCTTTCACTCTTTCATCTTCTTTTTTCCCTTTTTCCTTCTTTCTTTCTTTCTTTTTTTCCAATTTTTACGGGCTTCTCTCTCCTTCTCTCTCTCTTCTCTCTCTCTCTCTCTCTCTCTCTCTCTCTCTGTTTCCTTCCCCTATTGCTCCTTCTAGTCATCTCACCCTATCGATTATGGCTAGCTCTCTCTCTCTCTCTCTCTCTTCCTCTCTCTTCTCTCTCTCTCCTCTCACCATTCAATTCCATCCTTCTTCCTCGTTTAATCCTCTATCTCTTTCTTCTTTCTTCCTTCTGACCTTTCCTATTCCTTACTCTCTCTATCCCTATCTTTCTCCTTCGTTCCTTCTCTCTTATTCTTTCGTTTTCTTTCCTTTCTTCCTTCTTCCTTCCTTTTCCAATTATTTATGGACTTCTCTCCCCCACTCTTTCCCTTCTTACATTCCTCCCTCCCCCTTCCTGTTTTTAGCTTCGTTCTCTTTCTTTCCTCTTCCTCTCCCCTTCATTTCTTATTTTTCATAGCCTTTCATTTCCATCTCTTCACCTTCGTTCCTTCTTTCTCTTTCTTTTCGTCCTTTTTTTCTTTCTCCCTTCTTTCTTTTCACTTTTTCTTTTCTGTATCGTCTTCTCTTCACCTTCTTTTTCTCCTTCTTTCCTTTTCCTTCCATCCTCCCTGCCTTCCTTCCTTTAATCTGCCTTTATTTATTCTACTCTTTCTTTCTTTCTTTCTTTCTTTTTTTCTTTCTTTAATTATTTCTTACCTCTCTATAACCCCCTTCTACCCTTATCTTCTTTTCTTCTTCTTTTTTTCCTTCTGTGCTTCTTTCTTTCCTTTTATTTCATTCTTTCTCACTTTCTTCTTTTCTGACTTTATTTCACCCCCCTAATCTTTTTCTTTCCCTCTACTTTCTTATTATATTTTTTTCTTTATTTTCTCCCTTTTTTCCCTTCTTTCTCCTCTTTTTCCTTCTTCTTCTCTTTTGAAACGGAAACAGAAGAGAAAGAAGGGAAAAAGAAAAGAACTTCTTTATTACGTCTTCTTCAGATTCTTCCCTTTCTTTTCTGTAAGCAAAACATCAGCAGGCAGCAGCATTCCCTACAAAAGCCCCACCCAAAATCATAACGAGACAGCGAGATAAAACATATTATTCTTTTATTCTTTTATTCTCTTATTCTGTTATTTGTTTTTTATTCTTTATTCTTTTATTCTGATAACTGGACTGTAGCCCAGTGATAAGTGTGATGATCTTGAAAGCCATTGACAGTAAATTGTCTATGGAAAAGGTGTTCCTATTCAAATAAACATTTTCATATGATGAATGCCATAACGCGTAACTGGTGTTACATAAATATTGTAATACTAGCTATATTAAAATAAATACGATTGGTCCGAGTTCAGTGGCTTGTTTAGTTGTTGGTTGGTTGGTTGGTTGGTTGGATTTTTACGGCATGTCAGTCCTTGTTGGGTTATTTACGCTGAAAATATTTGTTTTATTTTTTCTTGATAGGTACACAATTTTATTTTATTTAATCTCAATGTTATAAAACATTTTTTCCAAACTCATTTTTTCTGTTTAACACATACATGTGACCCTAACTCCGGCTCAGAGTGGAACTGGGAGTAATGGTTATGAAGAGGGATTCAACATTCCCCAGTGCTCAAGAATTGGACTTTATAGTTTAGATATAGTTTAACGTCATACCTCAGCCACCGCCCTCTAGCACATATATGATAAAAGAGTTGGGGCTTGACATTGAGAGCAATAGGGTTGAGACAATCAATATATATATATATATATATATATATTATATATATATATATATATATATATATACCAACTCTGCGACGAGCAGGATACCGACACAAGGTCAATTTCTTAAGCGGAGTTCAACAGGTTTGAATTCAGAGTTTTCCTTCTCCTAGACTGGTTACCTAGCCATGGTTAAAGAACCCAGTCTGCTGCTATTTTACCCATAGCTGGAGGGAGAGTAGAGATTCATACCTTTCCCAAGGGTATTAGCGCTAAGTGAAATGTAATTACCCGTCCAGGATTTGAACTCGGGGCGACGAGTCCATTTCCATGACTTTAACCATTTAACATACGCGCTTCACAATCATATATATGGTAGGGCTTGACGTGACAAGCTGATTGATCGAAGGGGGAATCTAGCCTAAGTGAGGCCAAAGTGGTTAGTGTAGTATATATGACTGCTCAGTCACAAGGGTTCCATCCTTAAGCATTACGGGTTGCCACCGACGACCACTGTTACCCCTCTGCAGAGGTGCAGTTGGTTATTCTAAAAGTTCATTGATGTATCTAGGTACATAATATGATTTATTTTCAGTCGCACTTCTTACCTGATTTAAGAAATAAAAGTAAAGTCAGTAAGAGTGGACTGTAGTAGAGTGGACTGTAGTCGGTATCAGCCGGTAGAAAAAGGAGTCTATCCCTTTTCACTATCGTTAGAGCCAAAGACATTGTTGTTTTGCGTCCAAGATGGGGTGCCACATCTACATTAGCTCCAACTTACCACACAGATCTAAGATGTGCTACTCATGCTCAAAGTTAGCGAGGGCCGATATCGAAGCCGAAACCTTGTGGTTCGTAGGCGTTGCTCTGCAAAGTCCCGTTATTTAACATCTCACTTGGATTTATGAGGATGAGAGTTTCAATTATTCTGAAATTTTTGTAGAGGCGTGGACTTTGTTAAGTTAAACATTCTCCAAATTTTGAGCTTCCAATTCCCAAAATTGTCAATTTTCTAACTTTCTAAATTTGGTTGGGTTCGCGAAAAATGTGGCGACTATTTGTATATCTATTTTTGTCTGTAAAATGAGTTCTAGAGCTTCCCTGCTCCTAAAATTAGTTTATAAAAGCATTTTTATCCGAGGATCCATAATGTTATCAGAAAACGTCTGAAAGTCAACCATATCTAGGTTATTGATGATTTTGATTTTTTCATAGCAAGATCAATAACCCGATATGGCACTAAATCGAAGACAAAATTTTTCTATTATTATTTCACTATATTGAACATTACTGTACCAAAAAGATAGTTTGATGTTTGCGCAGAACCAGAAAATTGAAGAAGTGGGTGACAAGCCGGGATGATTTGACATGGAATTACCTTGTTCATTAACTAGTAAATGCATACATCAGAAGAATTCTCTAATAAGAAAAATGTTTTTAATATACAAGATCAAATTAATTGTGAAAAAATTATCATTGACATGTAAGGGCAGTCTCTCTTGTCTGAGGGTTTTGGTGAATCTTCCGTGTCAGGAGACGCTATTTTGGTCACGTGACACAGAAAGCAAGGAGAGAACGCTCTTCTCCATGCACTGAAACAAGCCTGGACGTGCTTTGTCATCTCTCTTCCAGCAGACACCTACGGTGCACACCAGAGAACGCTACATGGACATGTTTTTCATTTTTAACCATCAATATCCGGTTGTTTGTTAGGGGTTAGGTGTGGGGGGCTTAGGGATTAGGGCTTAGTTTATTTTTTAAAAATTTATCTAAAAATCGTCTGTTAAAACAACGGATATTGACGGTGTAATGAAAAACGCCCTTTCTTAATCGAGATCAAAAAGGGGTGCCTAAAGGTCATATGGTCCAATTTTTCTAGTCAATTACGTCATCACAATAAGTTATTTCTATCTATTGTGATTGATTCCTGAGATAGTCTTTAAATTATTCTTCTTGCAGAACAATGATATCGTTTCATTTGACCGAAGATGTGAAAATTGGCATTTCTCATATCTTTACAAATTATGTGATGTTTTCTTCAATAAATACGAACAAACACAAACAAACTTGATATCTTATTTCTTAAATTGTCATTAATAACTTCAACTGATTTTTTTTTATTTTTCTTGTTAGACAAATGAATCAGACACAAACAATGGAGTCTCGTTACTGGAAATATGCACTAAGATTTGTTTAAAAAGAATTTTATGTGATATGATGAGCTGTATTATTGGAACTGTTTAATAGTCTACATCTCAGTTTATGGAGGCAATGAGTTTTTTGTTGTGTTTTTGTTTTTTCAGTGTTTCTCCATGTCAGTCGGGTTGTACAGGGTGACCCTAAAATTAGAATATGGGTTCGGCTTCTTTTTTTTTTTTTTTCTTTGTCTTTTTTTTGTACTGGTAGTCTGCATCAGTAATAGTATATGGTTTTTTCACCTTTGTTATAAATCCTAGCATAAATTGTGCGTACGCATTATTGAAATGAACTTAATGTTATTAAGAACACATTTTATGATATTTTGTGTAAAGCATGCAGTTGTATTGTTTCAAAAAGTTTCTAAGATTTGGTATTTTGCACGAGACTTTCAAAAATGGCTACCGTCTTGTTTCCAAAGTGAAAACTCAGTTGGCTAAATTCCTAGCATAAATTGTGCGTGCGCATTAATTTGAAATGAATCTTAATGTGTTATTAAGAACACTTTTGTGATATTTTTGTGTTAAAGCTGCAGTTGTATTGTTTTCAAAAATTTCTAAGATTTGTGTATTTTGCACGAAGACTTTCAAAATGGCTACCTCTGTTTTCTAAAGTGAAAGTCAGGTTGCTAAATTTCTAGCATAAAATTATTTAAAATAAACTTACTTGTTATTAAGAACACATTTTATGATATTTTTGCTGTTAAAGCATGCAATTGTATTGTTTTCGGAAAAAGTTTCTCAAGAATTTGTTTATTTCGCAGCGGAGACTTTTAAATAGCTACGCGCTTAGTTCAAAGTGAAAGTCAAGGGAGGTTACTCTAATTGGCCATATCTGCAAAATTTGGGTTCTGTTTTTTTTTTTTTTTTTTTTGTCTGTGTGTGTGTGTGTGTTTGTGTGTGTGTTAGTAGTCTGCATCAGTACTAGTATATATACAGGGTGTTCTGTAAAAACACAGACTTGGGGATTTTTTTTTGGGGGGAGGGGGCGGGATCCCCTTAAAATGAAAAGAGATTCTGTGTCGATGCAAAGGAAATGGACAAGAAAACTGTTTGGAAACTGCTAACGATTTTTTGTCACATTTTTAGGCTGCACGTGAGAGCACTTTACAGTGGAAATGCTTGTGTTCCAAAGTGAAGAATCCTTTGGTTGTTCCTTGTTTTCTGATCTGTTCGTCCGTGTCGAATAGGTGCAAATGAACGGCTTTCAAGATCGGCGATTAAATAGTTAACTATCCACGTATCTAGCTGTTGATTGGCTGGCTTTAATCCAAGGGCCCACGTAGAGTCTATAAGTTTTAGTGCTGGACTTCAGCACGCTCAAAAATGACGAACTTAGATGGAAAATGAGCAAAAAAATTCGAAAATAAAAATGTTAGAAATTGAAAATTCATCTCTCACACACATTCACACTCACACGCTTTCAAACACAACTCCACACACACACAACACACACGACAGACACGAGCTCACACACACAACACACACACATTATATATATATCTGTGTGTGTGTATGTGTCTTAGCTCAGTCGCTAGAGCGTTCGATAGGATCCACAAAGTTTCTGGTTTTGATACCGGCCCTCACCAACTCAGCGTATGAGTACACAGGGATCTATGTGGTAAAATGAGGAGCTGATGGTAAACTGTAACGGTCCCGCCTCAGACGCCAAATCAAATCTCGCTTGATCTATCGCTAGTGAAAAGCAGATAGACTCCTCGCTATATATATATAATATTGGTATTGATTTACCTGCACTCACTTAATCCAGGGCGGTTTTTCTCCTAAAAAAATGAAGCAATAGAAACTGAATTTTTGCCCTCAATTTCGTTTCACTTACTCAACTAGACTTCTTTTACCTCTGCCCTAATCTTGTATATCTTTTATTTCCTTCCGTCTTTCCTTCTGTCTCTTTTGTTTTCGCTTTTTATTTATTGCCAGTCAATCGTGGAGAAGGGAAAGGTACCCTCTTCCCTCTCTTTTGAATAATTAGACATGGAAAAGCTGATAGAGTCTGGCGAGTGGAGCTGTGTTTGGTGGTCGTCGCATGGTTCTACAAAGAGATGAGAAGACCAGTAACAAGTCATTTAGTTCCGGTCTTTAGATTCTCTCTTACCAAAATCAAGTAGTACGCACTTGAACAGATAGCTTAAGTGGTACCCATTAATTAAGGGACAGACTCATTGCTGCTTAACTGACTAAAATGGTTGGTTCGTTTGTTTGGTTTTTATTTTTAACAGCATATCAAACCCTTTTGAGGTTATTGAATTTTTTAAATCTGAATCTCGCCTTTTTAATTATGGGTCCCATATTGTATTCATTTCTATGCTCGGTCTACTTAACAACCCACTACAGCCTATCATATGAGCTGATTCTTTGAGGCGTCTTTCTCTCCCATATTTCTTCACTGTATATTATCTGCTAACTTCATCCCATAAGGGCAGATGGTTTCACTTTTTCATTCCATATATGGTCAGCCATACCCGAACTTTTCTATTTCTCCTCGGACACTGAGTCCAACAAGAAATACCTGAAGAAGACTGGAGGCATATAGGCCGAAATGGTTGTACAGATAACAATGAAAATGAGGACAATAGTCGCGATAACGCATATAATACTATATAGTATAATACTATATTAATTATATATAATAATATATATATATATATAGTGTCCTCTCTCTGACTAGTTTCCGTTTACCTATTTCTTCTTCTATCATCTTACCCTGTTATTATCAACTAAATCTCCCCCCCTCTCCTCTCTCTCTCTCTCTCTCTCTCTCTCTCTCTCTCTCTCTCTCTCGGTTCCTTCCTCTACTTGCTCCTTCTATCATACCCGCCATTTCGGCTAAACACACAAACACCACTCCTCTCTCTCTCTCTCTCCTCTCTCTCTTCTACTCCTCTCCTCTCCTCTCTCTCTCTCTCTCTTTCCTTCCTCTATTGCTCCTTCTATCATCTCACCTGTCATATCGTAGACACACACACACACACACTCTCCCTTTCTCTCCCCCCTCCTTTTTTCTCTCCTCTCTCTCTCCTTTCTTTTTCCTTCCCTATTCTCCTCTATCATATTCACCCTGCCATTATCGCAGACACACACACCACACTCTCTCTCTCTCTCTCTCTCTAATATTATATATTAATATATATATATATATACATTCCTTCCCTTATTGCTCCTTCTATCATCTCACCATGGTCATTATCGCTAGACTTATATCAATCTAACGATAATGATAAAATCTATTTTATAAAGCTTCAAACGTCCTCCTCGCTCTGATGTCTATCCAGATTTAATAAAGCAAACACAAGTCATTTATCTGCTTATGAAATCGATCATGACATCGAGACATACAAGATTGATTTTCACATGGCAGAACACACGTTTACACAAATGCAGTTGAGAGTATCCATTTAGACTAGCAATTTGATACTACTTGCGGACAGAAACATAGACACACACATATAGATAATGAACAAATGCTATTTGATATTAGAGATGAACAGACTGGGGTATATATATATATATATTATATATATATAATATATATATAAAGATAAATCTAATGAGTCAGACGAACCTACTATTAGTTTCGCTTAATGCTCTTCAGGGCTAAGATTGACTTCAGATCTTAGCCCTGAGTCAGATCTAGACCTTGAAGAGCATTATGCGAAACTAATAGTAGGTTCGTGTTATTTACTTTATTATTGCTCTACTTAGGGTATTGAGCACTTTTACTTATTAGCTATTCTCCTAGCGGTTATATGATATATATATATTCTTATATACTATATATATACTATAAATTGTTTTTCTTTGGCCAAATACTGTACCAATAGTTTATTTTTGTTGGTAAGACTATCTTGGTCTTTTCTTTTTTTCAAAAATTTTTTTCTCCCGGTTGATGTTTGGTAGTATATTTTTACCAATCAAACTATTTGCTGGGGTTTTTCTCAACCGCAAGGATTTACCAACACGCTTGGTATATTATATATAACTAGGCGAAATATAATGCACCTCGCGGGTGCAAGTATTTAAGTTTTAATGTAATCAAATATATTAAATTAGAAAGGCTAATGGAACTAAGATAAGAATGCAGATAAAAAGATTTGGAAACAGAGGGGTATAATCGAAAAATAGAACACTGACACTTACTCTTCCATTACTCTCGTCTTTCAATTGTTTATTTTTTTCCAATTTGTATTTATTGCACATAGGAAAGAATAAAATGAGCTGTTATTTTTTCTTGTTAATGGATTTCATTTAAGATTCATTGAGAGTTTTTTGCTTATATTCATTAAAATAATAAAACAACAGTTAGAATCAATAACACCGAGCACATTTTATTAAATTCGATTTTTTAATATCAATATGGCCAAATTGCTTCGCGTTCACACTGTAAACCGCCTATTTTGTTGTATAATATCACATATAATTGCATGTTGTTAGTAATGTAGAATAATGGTTAAGCCAGTGGCTTCGGCCCTCTGGACCATTGATATAATTAATACGTCGATCCCAGGGGGCCATCCCCCCAGGCACACTGCCCCTTGATTTAAAGGGCAGGGGCTGGGTTTTATTGCCCAGTGCCTGAGGCGCCCCCCTTGAGGGGGAATGCCGACGGGATGACGCAATTTTTCCACTGCCACTCCAATGAGCTTCGGTTTTGTGGTGTCCCACGTTAATAGGGACTTTGTGCTGACGCGTACAAGTGGGACGCGGTAAATACCATGTAGAATGGTTACAGTATTAATAATGTAAACAATTTATTAAATAATTGAAGGTTAAAATAAAAATAAATCATTGAAGAATGTCATAGTCAATACTAGGGAAATTGTGACTTGATTAGTAATATAGTTTCGGTACAAGACAGAAAAACAAGCACATTCTCCATTATAATAAGATATATATATATATATATATATATATATATATTTATATATATATATATATTGTGTGTGTGTGTGAATAAAAAGGCCTTAAATACCAGGGTATCGTGATTATGGACCTATTTCCACTCGTTAGTATCTGAGACCCATTTGATGTTGAAACAACTGCCCGAGAAACGCGTGGCGGGTGTGCTTAACTATTTAAAACTAACCGCATAACTTTTTGGCAAGCATCAAATATTTTTCGTTTTCTCTTGGAATCAATATAATTATTTGTCTCCGCTTCTTGATAAGTTCGGATAAACAACTCTGAAGATGGTTTTTCATAAAATCTCTCTGCCTCTCCTCTCTTCTCATCTCTCTCTCTCTCTCTCTCCTCTCTTCTCTCTCTCTCTGTATGTGGGTGGGTGTTTTCCGTCCCCTCCCGATCACTCAACCGTCTATTATCGCTAAACGGGCTCCTTCACTAACCCTCTCTCCCCCTCTCTCTCTCTCCCTCTCTCTCCCTCTGCTCATCTCTCTTTCTCTCTCTCTCTCTCTCTCTCTCTTCTCCTCTCTCTCTCTCTCTCTATCTACCTATCTATCTATAGTTTGTTTTTTTTGGTTTTTTTTTATAATTCAACATGTATGTATTTTTTTTTATTACATCTTCTTTCTGTTCGCGTAATGTGCAAAATGACTCGAGGCTTTTTTTCTCTCTCTTTTGTTATTTTCTTATTTGGCTTAACTTATTATATATTATATATATATATATATATATATTATATATATATATATATATATATCCTCTGTTTTATTCCTGTTGTGGGTTCGGGGGTCTGTGGGCACGGAGTAAATTTTACTTGTTTCAGCGACTTTTTGCGGCAAGTCAGTGTCTCCAATGATACAGAATATTTTTGCGTATTATGCCGAACTGTTGGTCGATCGCCAAGTGTTCCGCGGTGTTGGATTTCTGATTATTAAATATCTTTCTACTTTTTCTTACTGTTGCTTCTCTCAAGGATCGAACAACACTAACTATTGCATACACTGACCACTAACCACTTACAACTACTGCTAACTAATACTATACTACACTTAAATAATAATAATAATAATAACATTAATAATAATAATAATCTTTTATTTTTCCGTTTTTCTTCCTCCTCCTTCCTGTTTTTTTCTTTTCTGTTGCCCTTTTATTTTAATTGTTTATTCTCTATTATCATTGTCTTCTTCCTTCTTTTCTTTCTTTCTTCTTCTTCTTCTTCTTCTTCTTACTTCTTCTCTTCTTCTTCTTCTTTATTTCTGTTGTTGTTGTCATGCCTTTCTCTCTTTGTTTTGTCTTCTTTTTAAGCTATTCTTCTTTAGAATGTTCATTTTCTTCACTTCTGTCCGTGAACTACTAATATATAACACTAATACAACTTCTAAAACTAAAATACTGCGCTACTTCTACTACTACTACCTACTACGAAACGACGATAAATTCAAAGAATATTATACTTTTTACGTAATTGAAGGTATTTAGCAATAGCTCTTAGTACCACATATCAAACGTTGTAGAAATTAAATTATCATACTGTCGTATATCCACAGGTCTGCTAATAATAATAATAATATATAATAATAATAATAATATGATAATAATAATAATAATCCACAGAGACAAGTCAACTTTAACTACCAAATCTGATGGGAAAATTCCTTCGATTAACATCATTCACTGGGAATTATAATGGGCACAAAGATGCGTTAGAAAGACATCTAAAAGGATGAGGGGAGGAGGGGGAGAATATGAAGAAGAAAGGCGAGAAGAAAAGAAGAATGGATGATAGAAGAAGAAGCAAGAAGAAGAAGAAGAAGAAGAAGAAGAAGAAGAAGAAGAAGAGAAGAAGAACTATCAAGACCAATATATTATAATGAAAATAAAAAGATAATACCTGGAGAATGCTCGAGTATTTACTACTCTACTAACTACTTATACTACACTACTACCGAAGAAGAAGAAAGCAAAAGAAGAAGTAAAGAAGAGTAAAAACATCTTTTTAAACTTTTCTTTATATCAAAAGTGAATTAATAAAGAACTATCCTTTTAACTAGAATAAATAATACTTTGGAGATGTGTAGTATTGGCTGTCACTTGATCTTCATTGAATGCCATTAAAATTCAATTGGAGTAAACATTTAACTATTAATTTGATAATATAATAATAATAAAGTTTTGGATGTAAATAAAAATTAAATTAAAATAAAAAAAGGCTAATGAAACTAAATATAGATACAAATAAAACGATTTGAAACAGAGGGAATATAATCGAAAAAATAGAAAACAAGTGAAACTTACTCTTCCATCACTCCCGTCATTCATTGCTAATTTTTTCATAATTTAAGACTATTTAGTTAAAATAGGAATTAAAGAATAAAATTCAGTTATGTGCTTCTTGCTAATGAGATTTCTTTTAAGATTTATTATTAAATTAATTTACTATTATGACTTTGGAGAAAAGAAACTAGATCTAGCTTGGGAATACTGGAACCGGACACCAAATCCAACGGATAGATTATTTTTTAACTTAAGAAAATCACTACAGAAAGAAATAGAAAATATCATAACGGGGATTAACAAATGGGGCTGTCCCCCCTTGTAAGATAGCCTGGACCATTCTTCAAATGGACAAAGAGGAGAGCACCCCTTCATGCACCAATTGCTCCCTGGTCCCTTAAGCCCTAGCACCTATATGATTTGTCCCCAACCATATTTGCCCTTATGGCAAGCCCCACCCCTTTTTATCATTGGGTGCTGAAGGCGGTGGCTGCGGGTTAATGTCCTGGGATGAACGTTAAACGTCTATCTGATGTGAGTCCAGTTTTGGAGGTTTGGGGATGTGGAGGCACTCCTTCATCACCATTGCTCCTTGTCCACTCTGACTGGAGTGGTGTACCTTGTTAGGGTCCCATCTATGGTTAAATAGAAAAATTAATTTTAAAAAAACATTGGTATTATCCATTAAGAATTGATTAATTTCAAACTTTGTCGGCATTAATGACCTGAAGGTTATATGCCGTAAAACAATTCTTAATGGATAATACAATTTTTTTTATAAAACATTTTTCTATTAACCCATAGATGGGACCACTAACAGGTACTACCACTCCAGGTCAAGTGGACAAGGAAGCAATGGTGATGAAGGAGTGCTCCACATTCCCAAACCTCCAAAACTGGAAACTCACCATCAATAGAGTTTAACGTCATTCCAAGGACATGTAGACCCGCAGCCACCGCCTTTGGCACCCATATGATAAAAAGGGGTTGGGGCATTGCCATAAGGGCAATATGGTTGGGACAAATCATATGGTGCTAGGGCTTAAGTGGACCAGGGAGCAATGGTGATGAGGGGTGCTCTGCCTCTTTGTCATTTGGAAGACTGGTCCAGGCTATGCTCAAGGGGGACAGCCCATTTGTTAATCCCGCGTTATTGATATTTTATTTCTTCTGTAGTGGATCCTCTAAGTTCAAAAAAAAAATCTATCCGTTGGATGGGTCGCGGTTCCGTATTGCCACAGTAGATCTAGTTATCTTTTCTCCAGTCGGATAATAGTAAATAGACTGTAATAATATATCTTAAAGAACCTTAGCAAGAAGGACATATGACATATTTATTCTTTAATTCCTATTTTAGGATTCTAAATAGTTAATTATGAAAATTAGCAATGAATGACGCGAGTGATGGAAGAGTATTCACTTGTTCTATTTTTCCGATTTATTCCCTCTGTTTCAAGATCGTTTTATTTGTATCTTATTTAGTTTCATTAGCCTTTTTTATTTCTTTTAATATTTTATTACATCAAAACTTTAATTATTATTAATTATTATCAATAATAGTTAACATGTTTACGCCAATTGAATTTTATGAGCCTTCAATGAAGATCAATGACAGCAATACTACAGCATTCTCCAAATATTATTTATTCTAAGTTAAAAGGATAGTTTCTTTATTTAATTCTTTTGATAGAAAGAGTAAAAAAGATGTTTTAAACTCTTCTTCTTCTTCTTCTTATTCTTCTTCTTCGTAAGTAAGTAGTAGTAGTAGTAGTAGTAGTAGTAAGTAAATACTCGGAGCATCTCCAAGGTATTATCTTTTTATTTTCATTATAGTTATGTTGGTCTTGATAGTTCTTCTTGCTTCTTCTTCTTCTTCTTCTCTGTCTTCTTCTTCTCTTCTTCTCTTGCGGTCTCTCATTTCATTTCTTCTTCTTCTCCTCGCCTTTCTTCTTCCATTTCTCCCCTCCCTCTCCTCCATCCTTTTAATGTCTTCTAACGCATCTTTGTGCCATTATAATTCGGAGTGGATGAATGTTGAATCGAGAATTTTCCCGCATCAGATTCTGGTAGTTACAGTTGAACTTGTCTCTGTTGGAATTATTATTATTATATCATTATTATATTGACTTATATTATTATTATATTAGTTATTAGCAGGACCTGTGGATATACGACAGTAATGAATAATTTAATTCTACAACGTTTGATATGTGTACTTAAGAGTCTATTGCTAAATACTTCAATACGTAAAAAGTAAATAATCTTGATTTAATCGTCGTCGTAGTAGTAGTAGTAGTAGATAGTAGCGCAGTATTAAGTTTAGAAGTTGTAATTAGTAGTATTATTAATTAGTAGTACGGAACAGATGAAGAAATGAAACATTCTATAAGAAGAATAGGCTTAAAAAGAAGACAATAACAAAAGAGGAAAGGCAATGACAAAACAACAGAAATAAAAGAAGAAGAAGAAGAAAAGAAGAAGAAGAAGAAGAAAGAAGAAGGAAAGAAAGAAAGAAAGAAAACGAGCAGATGATAAGAGATAAACAATTATAAAAATAAAGGGCCGAAAAGAAAATACAGGAGGAAGGAGGAAGAAAAACGGAAATAAAAGATTATTATTATTATTATTAATTATTATTATTATTATTGAGTAGTATTAGTAGTATTAGTAGCAGTAGTGGTAGTGGTAGTGGTAGATGGTAGAATAAGTAAGTGTTGTTCGTCTTTGATGAGAAGCAATCAGTAGAAAAAGTGAAGATATATAATCAAAATTCCAAACACGCGGAACAACCTTGGCGATCGATCCAACAGGTTCGGCTAATACGCCAAAATATTCTGTACTCATTGGCAGAACTGACTGGCCGCAAAAGTTCGCTGGAAACTAAGTAAAGAGTTGTACTCCGTGACGCCCACGACCCGCCGAACCGCCATCAACAGAATAACAGAGATATATATATATATATATATATATATATATATATATGTATATATATATATAATAAGTAAAGTCAAAATAAGAAATAACAAAAGAGAGAGAAAAAAGGCCTCGAGTCATTTTGGCACATACGCGAAACAGAAGAAGATGTAATAACAAATACACTACATTGGTTGAATATTAAAAAAAAACAAAAAAAAACAAAAGAACAGTATAAGTGATAGATAGGTAGATAGGAGAGAGAGAGAGAGAGAGAGAAGAAGAGAGAGAGAAGAGAGAGAAAGAGAGAGAGAGAGGGAGAGAGAGGAGAGGAGAGAGGGGAGAGAGGGTTAGTGGAGAGCGTTTAGCCGATAAATGACGTTGAGATGATTGGAGGGACCGAATAACACCACCACATACAGAGAGAGAAGAGAGAGAGGGAGAGAGAGAGAGAGAGAGGAGAGAAGAGAGAGAGAGAGAGATTTATGAAACATCTTCAGAGCTTGTTTTAATCCGAACTTATCAAGAGCGAGACAAAAATAATATGAATTAAAACGAAAATATTGATGTTGCAAAAAAGTTTATGCGGTAGTTTTAAATATAAGCAACACGCCGCCCACGCGTTTCTCGGGCAGCGTTGTTTTTTCAACATCAAGTGGGTCCAGATACGTGAACGAGTGGAAATGGTCCATAAATCACGATTACCCTGGGTATTTAGGCCTTTTTATTCACGACACAACAGTCCACATATTATATAATATATATATGATATATATATATATATATATATTATCTATTATAATGGAGATGTGTGTTTTTCTGTCTGTAACCGAAACTATTCTAATCAAGTCCACAATTTCCTTTAGTTATTGACATGACATTCTCATGATTTATTTTATTTTTAAACCTCAATTATTAATAAAATGTTTTACATTATATACTGTTAACCCATCATCTACATGGTATTTACCGCGTACCCCACTGTCGGGTCAGGCAGCAAAGTCCCTATAAACGTGGGACCACCCACAAAGCCGAAAGCTCATGGAGTGGCAGGTGAAAAATTGCGTCGATCCGTCGGCATTCCCCTCAAGGGGGGCGCCTCAAGCACGGGCAATAAACCCGCCCTGCCACTTTAAATCAAGGGGGCAGGTGTTGCCTGGGGGGATGCCCCTTGGGAAATCGCGCTATTTAATTATATTCAATGGTCCAGAGGCCGGAAGCCAACTGTTAACCATAATCTTACATACTAAAACATGCAATTATATTTATATATACAACAAAAGCGGTTTAAGTGTGAACGGAAGGCTAATTTGCATTTGATTATTAAAAAATCGAATTTAATAATATGTGCTCGGTGTTATTGATTTCTAACTGTTTTGGTTTATTTTACTGAATATAACAAAAATCTCTTGGAATGAATCTTAAATGAAATCATTAACAAGAAAAAATAACTGTCATTTTATTCTTTCCTATTGCAACAAATACTTAAATTGGAAAAATAACAATGAAAGACGAGAGTATGGAATGAGTAAAGTTTAGTTGTTCTATTTCGATTATACGCCCCTTGTTTCAATCTTTTTTTATCTGCATTCTTATTTAGTTTCATTAGCCATTCAATTTAATTATATTTTATTACATTAAAACTTAAATTACTTTGCACGCCGGAGGGTGAATATATTTGCTTAGTATATATAATATACCAAGCGTGTTGGTAAATCCTGCGGTGAGAAAAACCCCAGCAAATAGTTTGATTGTAAAAATATACTACCCAAGTCGAACCGGGGAGAAAATAAAAAAAAGTTTTTTAGAAAAAAAGAAAAGACCAAGATGTCGTACAACAAAGAATAATCTATTGGTACAGATTTTGGCCAAAAGTAAAAACAATTTAAATGTATATATATGTATATTAAGATATATATTAGTTCATATAAACCGCTAGGAGATAGCTAATAAGTAAAAGTGCTTCATACCTAGAGTAGAGCAATAATAAAGTAAATAAGTACGAAGCCCTAACTATTTAGTTTCGCATAATGCTCTTCAGGGCTAAGATCTGAACTCAGGGTAGATCGAAGTCAGATCTTAGCCCTGAAGAGCATTAAGCGAAATAATAGTAGGTTCGTCTGACTCATTAGATTTATCTTATATATATATATATATATAATATAGTATATATATAGTATAACCCAAGTCTGTTCATCTCTATATATCAATATGCATTTTGTTTCATTCTATATGTGTGTGTCTATGTTTCTGTCCAACATAGGTATGGTATCAAATATTGCTGTCAAATGGTACTCTCACGGCCATTTGTGTAAACGTGTGTTCTGGCCATGTGAAAATCAGATCTTGTATGTCATCGAATGTCATGATCGATTCCAATAAGCGATCATAGCATTGTGTTTGCCTTTATTAAATCTGGATAGACATCAGAGCGGAGAGGACGTTTTGAAGCTTTTATTAAATAGATTAATTATCATTATCGTTAGATTGAATTAAGTCTCGCGATAATGACATGGTGAGATGATAGAAGGAGCAATAAGGGAAGGAAATGTATATATATATATATATATATATATATATATAGTACGAGAGAAGAGAGAGAGAGAGAGTGTGTGTGTGTGTGTCTAGCCGATAATGACAGGGTGATTGAATAGAAGGAGCAATAGGGGAAAGGAAAAAGAAAGAGAGAGAGAGAAGAGAAAAAGAGAGGGGGAGAGAAAGAGAGAGTGTGTGTGTGTGTGTGTCTAGCCGGATAATGACAGGGTGAGATGTAGAAAGGAGCAATAGAGGAAGGAAGAGAGAGAGAGAGAGAGAGAGAGAGAGAGAGAGAGAGAAGAGAGAGAGAGAGAGAGAGAAGGAGAGAGTGTGTGTGTGTGTTTAAGCCGATAATGGCAGGGTGATATGAAGAAGAAGGCAATAGAGGAAGGAAACCGAGAGAAGAGAGAGAGAGAGAGAGAGAGAGAGAGAGAGAGAGAGAGAGAGAGGGGGGGAGATCTAGAATGATAATAACAGGGTAAGATGAAGAAGAAGAAATAGGTAACGGAACTAGTCAGAGAGAGGACATATATATAAGTATATATATATATACTAATATATATATAGTGATTAATATATATCATGTTATTATATGCGTTTATTCGGACTATTAGTCCTCATTTTCATTGTTATCTGTAAACAACATTTCGGCCGATATGCCCTCCAGTCTCTTTCAAGGTTTTCTTGTTGGACTCAAGTGAGTGGCCGAGAGAAAAGAAGTCGGGTATGGCTGACCATAATGGAATGAAAAGTGAAACATTGCCCTTATGGGATGAAGTTAGATAATATACGTGGAAGAACATTGGGAGAGAAGCGCTCAAAGAATCAGCTCATATGATAGGCTGTAGTGGGTTGTTAAGTAGAACCGAGCATAGAAATGAATAGCATATGGAACCTTTCATATTAGAAAAGGCGAGATCAGATTTTAAAAAAATTCAATACACCTCAAAAGGTTTGATATGCTGTAAAATAAAAACCAAACACGAACCAACCAATTTTTAGTCATGTGTTTAACGCAGCAATGAGTCTGTCCCTTAATTAATGTGGGTGACCACTTAAAGCATTCTGTTCAAGTGGTACTTACTTGAGTTTTGGTAAGAGAGAATCTAAAGACGCGGAACTAAATGCTTGTTACTGGTCTTCTCATCTCTTGTAGAACCATGCGACGACCAACCCAAACAAGCTCACTCGCCAGACTCTATCAGCCTTTTTCCATGTCTAATTCATTTAATAGAGAGGGAAGAGGTTACTTTTTCCCTTCCACGATTGATGGCAAATAAATAAAAAGCGAAACAAAAGAGACAGAGGAAAGACGGAAGGAATAAAAGATATACAGATTAGGGCAGAGGTTAAAGAAGTCTAGTGAGTAAGTAAACGAAAATTGAGGCAAAATTCAGTTCTATTGCTTCATTTTTAGGGAGAAACCGCCCTGGATAAGTGAGTGCAGGTTAAATCAATACAATATATATATATATATAGCGAGGGAGTCTATCTGCTTTTCACTAGCGAATAGATCAAGGAGATTGATTTGGCGTCTGAGCGGGACGTTACAGTTACCATCAGCTCTCAATCTTTACCACATAGATCCTGTGGTACTCCAAATACGCTGAGTGGTGAGGTGCGGTATCAACCAGAATTTGTGGATCCTAGTCGATACGCTCTAGCGACTGAGCTAAGACACATACACACACACAGATATATATATTATGTGTGTGTGTGTGTGTGTGAGCTCGGTCTGTCGTGTGGTGTGTATGTGTGTGTGTGTGAGTGTGTTTCGAAAGCGTGTGAGTGTCGGAATGGATGGTGTGAGAGATGAATTTTCAAATTTCTAAACATTTTTTATTTTCGAATTTTTTGCTCGATTTTCCTTATACTTTAAGTTACGGTCATTTCTTGAGGCGTGCTGAAGTCCAGCACTATGAAGCTTATAGACGCTAACGTGGGCCTTGGATTGAAAGGCGCAGCCATCAAACAGCTAGAATACGTGGATAGTTTACTATTTAATCGCCGACTTGAAAGCCGTTCATTTGCACCTATTCGACACGGACGACACGATCAGAAAACAAGGAACACGCAAAGGATTCTTCACTTTGGAACACCAAGGCATTTTCCACTGTAAAGTGCTCTCACGTGCAGCCTAAAAGATGGTGACAAACAATCGTAGCAGTTTCCAAACAGTTTTCTTGTCCATTTCCTGTTGCATCGACGACAGAATCTCTTTCATTTTAAGGTGATCCGCGGGCTGTCCCCTCCCCCCAAAAAAAGAATCCCCCAGAGTTGTTGTTTTTACAGAATCACCCTGGTATATATCCTAGTACTAGATGCAGACTACTACACACACACAAACACAACACACACACACAGAAAAAAAAAAAAAAAAAAAACAGAACCCAAATTTTGCAGATAGGCATTAGAGTAACCTCGCCGTTGACTTTCACTTTGAACTAAGCCGGTAGCTATTTTAAAAGTCTCGTGCGAAATAAACAAATCTTAGAACACTTTTTTCGAAAAACAATACAATTGCATGCTTAAACAGAAAATATCATAAAATGTGTTCTTAATAACAGGAGTAAGTTTATTTTAAATAATTTTATGGCTAGAAATTTAGGCAACTGACTTCCACTTTGAAGCAAGAAGGTAGCCCATTTTGAAAGTCTTCGTGCAAAATACAACAAATGCTTAGAATTTTTGGAAAACAATACAACTGCAATGCTTTAACACAAAAAATTCAACAAAATGTGTGCTTATAGAATTAAGTTCATTTCAATATGGCACGCCACAATTTATACTGCTAGGAATTTAGCCACTGAGTTTCAACTTTGAAACAAGACGGTAGCCATTTGAAAGTTCGTGGCAAATCACAAAGTCTTAGAAACTTTTTGAAACAAATAAACTGCATGCTTTAACACAAAATATCGAATAAAATGTGTTCTTAAATAAGCAATTAAGTCATTTCAATAATGCGTACGCACAATTATATGCTAGGAATTTTA
>CM042153.1:85356047-85371047 GCA_023376005.1 Doryteuthis pealeii
ACCTATCTATCCAACTATATCCTATCATCTGTTCAGCCGTTCATATCTATCTCTCCAAACTATATATTATATCGATTTATTTGAGTTCATATCGATCCATCCAAGTTATTATCTTAATATCTATCTTCTACTAAGCGAATTATTACATCTATCCAAGTTATCTATTATCTATCTCTATCTAAGTGAGTTCATATCTATCTATTCGAACTATATCTATCGATCTATTTAGTCATATCTAACCTTATCAAGTATATCTTATTTATCTAACTAGCGCGAGTTCATATCTATCTATCCAAACTGTATATCTATTCATCTAAGTGAGTTCATATCTATCTATCAATCCAACTATATCTATTTATCTATCTATTCTAAGCGAGTTCATATTCTATCTATCCAACTATGTTTCATCTAGTCTGCGTTGATATCTATCTCTCCAA
Organism: Doryteuthis pealeii; assembly: GCA_023376005.1. Classification (NCBI taxonomy): domain Eukaryota; kingdom Metazoa; phylum Mollusca; class Cephalopoda; order Myopsida; family Loliginidae; genus Doryteuthis; species Doryteuthis pealeii. Next base: position 85,356,485 of record CM042153.1, read on the forward strand.
CTATATCTATCGATCTATTGAGTTCATATTTATTCTATTCAACTACATCTATTCATCTATCTAAGTGAGTTCATATCTATCTTTATCCATCCAACTAATATATATATATATATATATATATATATATATATTATATATCGTCTAAGTTGAGTTATATCTATATATCCAAACTATATCTATTCATCTATCTAAGTGAATTCATATATATATCGAACTTATATCTCTTTAATCTATCTCTTGAGTTCATATCGATCCATCCAAGTATATCTATTTAATCTACTATCTAAGCGAGTCATATCTATCTATCCAACTATATCTTATTTAATGTATTTATCTAAGTGAGTCAATCTATCTATCCAAACTATATCTATCGATCTATTTTGAGTTTCATATCTATCTATTCCATCAACTATATATATATATATATATATATATATATATATTTATCTTATCTATTTAAGTGAGTTCATATCTAATCTATCCAATTATATCTATTTATCTATTCTATCTATTCAAACATATATATTTATCTATCTATCTCGGGTGTTCTATCCAACTCTATCTATCTATCTATCTATTTTATCTTATCTTCAATCTTTTCTTTTCTTTTATCTCGGTTTTTTCTCAACGGTCTAACTTTGATCTTCAATGTATTGTTTCACATGCAATTCCTTACTTTTTTACTCCGGACACGCCCTTTTCTCCGTAATTCTGACGGCTGTCGTAAAGGTTTTTTGCTTTCCCTTTTACAAGAGAAAAGGAAAAGACGCAACCCCACAACACATAAGACAAGACAAACCCTTTCAAAACAATACAGAACGAAACAAAGAAAGAACCAACGACTCTTGTGTGTTATTTAGCACTCAGAAATGTTTATGATATCGTTCTGTAATAGTTCGAATGTGGCGGAGGTGCAAATTAAAGGCAAATAGGTTTTTTCACAAGTGTTAAAGCTTGAAAAAGACTTCCATCTTTCTTATGTTCATAGAACGTCACCTTTTAAAGCGGAAAGGGGAAGCAATTTCACGTAGCTAATCAAAAGCCGCTTATCCGAATCGCCACCAAAACTTCATACAAAACCGCATTTTCCTCAGCTAAATAGTCGTTCAGCTAGAGAAACGGAAGAGGAGAAGAATCTCCTTCCGCTTTCCATCTCTCGACCAATCAGATTGTCCTGAAGATGCCCGAGGATCTAGAGCGAAATCTCGCCGTTTGGCTGAATTTTCGTGCAATCCTCACCTACCCCCCCGCCTCCAACACAGATCAGCATCGTCAACTTTTGCTACTGATGCTTTCCATTGGAAGCGTCTTTTATCGCAAGATAATTTCGAATATTTCCCTGCCAGCAAGATCTGTTTGCAAAATGGAAAACCACAAGGAAGATTGCCCTTCGTTGTAATTGGGAAAACGCAACTTATGAAATGATTTTTATAAAGTGTGGGGATTACAATAAGGAATCAACCACACACAACACCACCATCATCAATTATTTTAATAATAATAATAATAATAATATAAAATAATATAAATGACGAAACAGTCAACAATATGATAAACGAATGTTGGCAAACAAGGAGAGCTACAATACTTAGGCACAACTGGGGGGGTGGGAAAGGTGATCCACTCGGGAACTGTACAAGAAAAAATTTTCACCATTACAACTAAATGGTATATTTTACACAAACCTGAATCTGTCTTGGAGAATGAGACGCATAATATTCTCTGGGACTTTTTTATATACAGACGGATCACCAAATCCGGCCAGAATACCGGACTTGCGTTAATCATATAAATAAGGAATGCAGCAACTTAGTGCAAAGAGCGTACCACGGACTAAGTACGGACTGGGTGGGAAAGGTGATCCGCTGAGGATTGTACAAGAAATTAAATTTTCCCCATTCAAATAAATTGGTATATGTACAAACCTTGAACCTGCCTGGAGAATGAGACGCATATGATTCTCTGGGACTTATGAGGTACAGACGGATCACCAATCCCGCCAGGAGACCAGAACTTTGGGTTAATTAACAACAAGAAGAAAATGTGTCATCTCATGATTTTCCCGTCCGTGGCGTGACCAGACGTTGAAGGTGATAGAAAACAAAAAGATAGACAAATACTAAGACCTTGCCAGAGAACGGGGAAAACTGTAACCCATTGAAGGTAAAAGTTCATACCATTGTAAGCGGGGTCCTTGGAAACGGTTCCCCACGGGTTGCAAAAGTCTAGAGGAATTGGAAATCCGGGGAAGAAGGAGACCATCCAAACAACAGCATTTTATATAATTCTCAGAAGAGTCCTAAATACCTGAGATGACTTGCTGCCACTCAGCCTCTAGTGAACCACGAGCTTATGCGGGTGGGAAAAAAACTCTCATTAGAGGAATAATAATAATAATAATCTCGTGGATTTTGCTGTCCCAGCCGACACCACCGAGTAAAATGAAAGAAAGCGAAAAGATAGATAAATACTTAGACCTTCGCCAGAGAACTGAGGAAGCTGTGGCACATTGAAGTGAAGGCCATACCAATTGTAATTGGTGCCTTGAAACAATCCCCATAAGCTCTGGAAAAGAATTTAGGTGAAACTAGAAATCAGAGGGAAGAACCGAGACCATCCAAAATACAGCATTTGATGGGATCGGCTAGAATACTCAGAAGAGTCCTGGAGACCTGAGAAAACTTGCTGTCACTCGCCTCCAGTGAACCACCAGCTACGGCAGGTGTGAAAAATAAAACAAAAAGACAAAAAAAAACAATAATATAATAATAATTAATAATAATAATAATAAATAATATAATAATAAATCCTAATAATTGCTGCCCACAAAAATAATGCCTTAAAGAACAATTATATCAAAAGCAAATTGATCACACGCAAAACAAAACAGTAAATGTAGAATTCAGAATCTTCGTAAAAAAATATTTACCCTAACATATTTTAAGAAAAAAAAAACCTATTTCAAACATATTTTCATCAAACAGAATGATATAATTACTGAAAATTTCGTGAAAATTTGACTATTAGTTGATTTTAATAGGAATTTGTTAAAAAAGGCCGGAGTCATAACTTGTTTTTGATAACTTTAAATTTCAATTGATTTAACGGTACGAAAATGTAAACATGGTTTTTCGGTCATAATTTTCATTATTTTCCGTAAGCTGATTTTTTTTAAAAATCATCAGGACTTTAAAAATGTTTCTTTCTTTTGAATGTTCCAAAGATTTTGAAGATAATAATAATCTTATCAAGTTTTTCATTGCCGTACTTGTATTATACACATGCTCAGCAAGTGTTATGTTGTAAATAGAATATTGTGTCTACCAAAAAGTTTCACTGGAAAATCCAGCTTTTGAAATAATAATAGTATTTGTTTTGTTTTTTATATTCCCCTTTTTGTAATCGCTAAGAATTTGCAAATGTTTTGAATGATGTTTTTTTAAAACATTTTCGTACGTAATACAATTTTAAATTCAGTTTTTAATTGCTTGATGAGTTAAAAATACATTGTAATTTCTTTCTTTCAATTTTTTATACATGACAACAATAAGAAATCCAGTTCTTGACGATAAAAAGAAGCTGAGAATCGAACATTTAAATTCTTCGTATTGCAATATCTATTTTTGCTTAAACTCAAGATAGTATTTTAAAAACATATTGTTTTGAAACGTTTTCATTAGTACTCTAAAAAATGAAGACTTTTTTTTACCAGTAGTATTAATTACAAAACAACTCGTTTTATCATTTTTTATTTACATTTAATATATATACAACCCTATACTGGTGAATATTTAAAAACTTTTTAATGATATTTTTATTGTTTTGAAATAATTTTAATTTTTCTACATTTTTTTTGTGCATGAATAAAGTGAGCGTGCAATTTAAAAATATGGACAGAGATTTGATTTTACGTTAAAAGTTAGTCTGAAAAAATAATAATACTTCGTATTATCAGCTCTCCAAAGCAAAATGTTTTTAACACGCTGTAAAAACTAACTCATTGGATAAAAACACATACAAAATACATATTTAAAAAGAATATTCTCTTTTCTTTCTAACAAAATAAATATTTTAAAGATTGGAAAAAAAATAAAAATTTGATTTGACGTTACAATTGAGTCATAGTTGTAGCAGACCTTTTGAATGACTGCTAGCCAACAGGCAGCTGATATTCTTTCTTTCTATCTTTCTTCGTCTTCTTCTTTTTGCTGAAATAGGCAGCAGCCAAGTCCCTGCTGATACACACAGCAGCAGGAGCACCTTACGATACTTTCCGAAAATCGTGCGATTTTGGTTTATTTAATTAAATCAGTTAAAATCCATAACCAGTTTGGCGTGTTTCTTAGTTAGAAGTGTATATAGGTGTATGCCAGCATTTCGAATCTGAGTAACCACCACTTCCTGAGTTATACATCGACACATACATACCAAACTTCCTTATTATATATATATATATTATTATATATATATATATATTATATATATATAATATTCTATCTATGTAACTTTCGGTTCCTCTCTTCGTATTTCATGCTGCACATAAGTATCCAATATTATTTATCTCGACTAAATTAGTACTTGCTTCTGCAAACATGGATACATGTAAACATTCTGAAATATATATATATATATATATATATATATATATTATAGGTGTGTTTGGGTGTGTGTGTGTGGGTGTGTGTGTGTAATATAATCAATTGACTGTAAGAGATGATTTCTGTTTGGGATCATCTAATCTCATGTACAACCAATACTGTATGATCTGTAGGTGCAAACGGTTTGTTAAGTTTTTCTTCTTGAAAGTTTATTATATATATATATATATTATATATATATATATATATATATATATATATATATATTTTATAATTAATTATAAACAATTTAAAAGTCCCTTCCCAGTCCTACCATTGGTTTTCTGAATAACACTTTTTCGGTGTTATTCGTCGTCAGAGCGTTGAAAAAGTCAACGCCTCTGACGACGAATAACACCGAAAAAGTGTTATCAGAAACCAATGGTAGGGGACCGACTTTTTAAATTATTATTAATTATAAATAATAAAATAAAGCTCTTACATAAGTAATTGAGCCCTCTATAATCAATTCTCCAACAATAATAATAATTTAAACTATAATATTATAATATATATAATATATATATATAATATATATAATTATATATATATATTTATATCTGTATCTACAATTTCTTGATTTTTAAATGTCAGTGAATTATAAGTGCATATATAAATATATATATATATATTATATATACTATATATATACAAACCACACACACACACACACACACACATACATATATAATATCTTTATTTATACTTCCATCTATCTATCTATTATAATCCTATATATCTATCTATATATCTAATTCGGTTTCTCTCTTGCTATTTACGTGCACATACATATCCAAACATTATTATCTCGACTCAATTAGTGCTTGCTTCTCCGACATGACCAGCAATTCGCTGTTTCAGACAATCTCGGTCCACCACCACTCCACTTACCACCAGTCACCAGTTATCTGATATCCACATATTTTGAATCTCCCTTTCATAATTCCGATATCCTCATGCGGGCGTACATCTACGGCTAATATTCACCAAGCCGTTTCTCTGGAGCCAGGGCGGGGGTGGCCGGACAAAAATTTTCGAGTTCTTTACTCTGTCCACCCATCTTGTAGAATGGGCAGAAAGCTGCCCCCACCAAAAATTGCAGTAAGGAATAAAAAGGACCTCTTGAACCCTGAACAAGGGAAGCCTCGCTGCTGATACAGGAAGGGATTTGCTCTTATTAGCCGTTTTGAGTCAGGATCGACCAGTTATGGCCAGCATAGCTGATCATACGCTGTTCACTGATTTGTCTTCAGAGGATGGACACACTTGATCCATATATGGACACGATACGGCTTGATCCCAGATTTTCCGCCCTGGAGCTTGTTATCTTTGGAGTTTCAGCGCATTAAATCACCCATATATATATATATATATATATAATATATATATATGGAAATGATTTAATGCGATCAAGCCCCGAAGATAGGCAAGCTCCTAGGCGTAAAATCTGGGCCCAAGCCGTATCAGGTCAAATATATGTATATATCTATATTTCTCTCTCTCCTTCTCTCTCTCTCTCTCTCTCTCTCTCTCTCTCTCTCTATATATATATATATATATATATATATATATATATATATATATATATATATACATATATATATGGAAATTCGATGAGGAAATTAATCCGACAATATGAAAAGAAAATATTTTAAAAATATAACAAACACAGGATGTTAGTTAAGTATTTCGGTATTTTATACCATCTTCAAGACACTGTTAGGTGAGGAACAAAATGAAAGATGTTAAGTGTATAGTGGTTTCATTTTGTTCCTCACCTAACAGTGTCCTGAAGATGGTATAAAATACCGAAATACTTAAGTATTGACACTAAAAATTGTTTCCTGATCGTAAGATCCTGTGTTTGTTATATTTTTAAAATATTTCCTTTTCATATAATATATATATATATATATATATATATATATATATATATATGGTAAAGAAGATGACTTACCGTGGAACAGAATATCGCAATGTCGATGGCCGATAGAAATATGAACCGAATAAGTCAGGGTTATAAAGAATATGAAGTGCGAAACTGTTTTCAACGGTTATAATTGTATTATTCACTTATGCAATTGTCTTTAATTAATAAATTTATTGATTAATTCATTACAATTAACCCTGATGATACTTTTTGGTGAATCTTAAGTATGTTATATCTATATACTTTTCTATATAATATATATATATATATATATATATATATATCCTGCAAGCATTTATTATGACTACTATGTTGAACAAAACATACATTTCATGTCTGACGAGTTTCTTTTCGATCTTTTCTAGTTTTCTGACCGGCTTCTTAATATCGGGGAGGTGTCTGTTGATTAGTCCACTAAAGTTCCTCCCCTACTTACTTCTACTGCTACTCTATAGCTTAACCACCTTGCGTGTTTAAAAAAAAAAACAGGAACTAAATAAATTACATCTACCTCTGATGATGGCACTTCGGAGGGCTGAAAGTACTAGGGACGAAAACGTTAGTGGACTAATCAACAGACTTCACATCCAAATTAAGAAGCTGTCCAGAAAACTAGAAAAGAAAAAAACCCAAAAAAACAAAAAAAACTCGTCACATATGAAATATCCGTCTTGTTCAACACGATATATATATATATATATATATATATATATATATATATATATATATTTATACTCTTTCGTGGGGTACCAAGTAATTTGGTATTAGGATGATTCTAATCTAGTCCTTTCTTCCAACTGTACGGTTTTGCAAAGTTCAGAGAGCTCAATGTTTACTTTTTTTATAAACAGAGCAAAGTAATTTGTAAAGAAAAATGGCTTAAAAATCGGGTATTAAGCGATTATGGTCCCTTTCCACCCGTGGGTCTCTGAGAACCCTCCGAATTTCATTAGATCAATTTCATTATTGAACAAATCTTTTTAAGCCTTTTTTCTTTACAAATATATTATATATAAATATATATAATATATATATATATATATATATATATGTGTGTGTGTGTGTGTGTGTGTATATATGTGTGTGTGTGTGTGTTGCTCGCGTGTGTGTGTGCGTAAACATCACCATTTTTCCGTTTCAAACTACTGTCACACATTTTATTCGCTTGTTCTTTTATTTTTATTGGCATTTTTGATGTTTGATACGCAGTCTGATAAAAAGTAGATATTGTACCATAGTACCAGTAATCTTATGAGTCCTATCACTCCTAGCGAATTTTTCACAGCAGTGTTAGCTGGTCGTCTTGTAAAAGGAGATCCTATAAACCTTTCATTTCAGTCCGTTGTGGAAAATTACTAAATTACTTAAATAACGATCGAAACCGTAAAACATAGAGTATTGAGTTAAGCAACTGAAAAAAATAACTTTTAACATTGTCATATTCCTGTTCCTCGTATAGTGTGGGTTATTCATGTGTTTTAGCGTTTTAAATTTAGCAAGTTCTAGGTAGCCGGTTTATATATATTATATATATATATATATATATATATATATTATATATATATTCCCATCCTAATAAAACAAGCAAACATACAGAAATTGAATGGATAATACGTTTAGGCACACACACTCACTCACACACAGCACACACACAGACACACACAGACACACACACACACCACACACACACCATACACACACGGGTTAAACATGGATTTAGGTGCCCTAAACCCAGAAAAATATTTCCACAACCCCTGACCCCAACGCCACCAAAGGAGAGTGGCGACAACCATCCACATTCCAGCCAAGCCAGCATCACGAAAAAAGAAGTCATCCAAATATCAATGACCCACTGACAGAGGGGTGCACCACCCTAACCAACCAAGCCACAGACCACCAGCATCCCCAGCTATACAGGTGCCTAGATTACACAAAACAGTCCGTCTAGATAAACTTGACAAAGGAACGTCGAACTTCCGAAATATAGTATGAAATAAAATGAAACTTAACACTTTTTAGTCAGCCTTAATATCCTTTCCCTGATCAACGATGGCAACATTTCTCAATAAAAATTGTAGAACGATTGCTGCATTATCTTAATTATGAGATACTAGTATCGGCTACCCGGCATCACATAGGTAGGGGGAGATTTTTAAAAGTTAGTCCCGCAGATCCATTATTACTGAATCGTGAGTTGAATCCTCGTGGGATGCCCCATTTAAATCCCTATGTAAAAAAAAAATAAAATATTAAATGAAAAAAACAAAAACAAAACATGCTGTTATCATTTAAATTTTATTTTTTAATTATCCTCACGAATATAAATCAAATCTCAATCATTTTTACTCAAAAACCAAACCCTGGTGATATTTAATGTGTATATATATTTACTTTGTCGTTAATTGTTTTATTTTCGAAGTTTCCTCCGGATATACAGATTCACACAACTGCCCTTTATATATGTATATATAAGCTAAACCGCCACTTATATTTATGGACTTTACCAACAGTAGCAAACATTTCCGATGGAAATTGGCCAATGATATAAAAGGATAGAAAGCATTTAAGATCATTTGCACTGTACTCAATCACATGCTGGGTAAACGTTCTGTCAGGACGACTTATCTTCTGTTTCCATTTAGCTCTTTCTTAAAGCGTTTCGTTAGAGTCAAAATGGTGCAGCCATACAGTAGTACTGACACGACTACAACTTTGGAAAATTTATCGATCTGTCTCATCAGAGAGATCAGATTTCTATTATCGATCATATGGAAATCAATCAATAATGTGGTTGAAAATAGAGGAAAAAGTGGATATAACAACACAACAACTAAATTAAATACCGAAGCGAAATATCCATTGAATTTAGTTGTGTTGTTTTATTCAATTTTTCCTCTATTTTCAACCACATTTTTTCGGATTACCTAATCCTTCACTCCTCACATTCAATAATGTAGGCAAAGCAGATTTCTAAATACGAGTAACATTAAGAACCCATTAAGGTGCGTTAATCCTGCAAGGAGTCATTGGTAAAACAGCTAACCAATCTTGATAATCAGCCTTTGCAAACTCTTTCAGATGATGTTGCAGAATACACCAAACACAACTCTGCAAAGGGGGAAAACCCCACATCAATGGAGCCACCTTTTCGTGGCTCATGCTGCTTAAGGACGGAATCCTGGTGGCTGAGCAGTTCATGAGATGCAACAATCCACTTTGGCTCAAACCTTGGCTAGACGGGCGGTCGGAGAAGCCCCATCCGATCAATCGGGTTGTCCTGGCCTGATAGCTCTTATGTCAACCCTTAACCCTTTTATATTTGCTTGAAGGTAGTGGTTATGAGTATTGGTGTCCTCGGTATGGAGTTAAACTGAATCTAGTGGTGAGGTTCCAATTTAAGAACTCTGAGGAATGTGGAGTACACATTCATTGTTATTACTTCTAGATCTACTCTGACCCAGAGTGGTAGTACATGTTAGGGTTCCATCCATGGGTCAAATAACTAAAGGGAATTGTGAGTTAAGTAGTGGAATAGTTTCTGTTACAGACATAACACACAATCTCCATTATAATAAGATATAAAACACAATGGCACTATATTTATACTAAAGCTGAGCGAATAAATGTTTGTCTCCTAAAGGCTTTTTTACAGATTAGTTTAATGACAAGAAAGTTATACTAAATTATTCCTTAGTTTTAGAATTGAGTTATGCTTGAAAAAAATCTATAAATGAGTTTTACAAAATGGAATACCCAACAAGAATGAATGAAACAAAACGTCTTTAGCATAAAATAACCCAACAAGTGTTGACCTCCAGTAAAATCCAACCAGCCAACCATTCTTTGCAATTCTTTAAACTGGGCTCGATCGCTGATTCTTGGTATCGTTGGAAATTGTAGCGCTATATCAGATACGGTTTAGATAGATGAAAAAAAATTGTACTGATAAATGTACGCGGCTTATCGAAAAAGTTGAGTGTGGAGTACCACTTCATTGCCATTACTCCCAGCTCCACTCTGACCCTGAGTGGTAGTACCTGCTGGGTTCAATCCACGGGTTAGATAGATAAAATATGAGTTTTACAAAATCGGATACCCAACAAGAATGAGTAAAACAAAAACGTCTTTGGCATAAGTGTCGATATTTCGTAAAACCCATCCAACCAACCAACCAACCAGCCTACCAACCAACCCACCCTTGCAATTATTTCACCTGGGCTCGATCGCTGACCTTTCGTATCCTTGGGAATTGTTGCGTCAATAATTTTCAGCTTTAGTTGTTAAAATTCCTAGCATAAAATTGTGCGCGCGCATTATCTGAAATTAACTTAATTGTTATTAAGAACACATTAAGAATATTATTAAGAACACATTTTATAATATTTTTGTATTGTTTTCGAAACGATTTGTATATTTTACACGGACACATTCAAAATGGCTACCGTCTTCTTTCAAAGTGAAACTCAGTTGGCTAAATTCCTAGCATAAAATTATCTGAAATGAACTTAATTGTTATTAAGAACACATTTTATGATATTTTTGTGTTAAAGCATGCAGTTGTATTGTTTTCGAAAAAGATTTGTTTATTTCGCACGGAGACTTTCAAAATAGCTAACGGCTTAGTTTAAAGTGAAAGTCAAGGGAGGTTACTCTAATTGCCTTATTTGCTAGGAATTCTGACAACTAAAGGTGAAAATTACCGTGGCGTCTCTGCCAAAAACGTCTTTGCCATAAAATAATACAAGTGTTGACAAGTCATTAAACCCAACCAACCAACCAACCAACCAACCAACCAAACATCCTTTGCATTTCTTTCAACTGGACTCGATCGCTGATCCTTGGTATCGTTGGGAATTGTAGCGTTATACGAGACACGGTGTAGATAGATTGGTAGATGAAAATAAGATTTTGTATTAATAAATATAAAGCGCTTATCGAAAAACGCGACCAGATTCATGTTGGATTGTGGTTTCCCCCGACACGGCAATCAGAATGCATTAAAGCGATCGAGTACGAATCAAGTAAATTATCCAGCGTCCCGGAAATTGATATGTTTTGATGGAAACAGGGATGGCAGCAGGAATATTTATCACAACGCAATTAGAAGCGGACGAATCAATTTAAAAACGATTAAAGAATTCAGAGCAAGTTACGTTCTAAAAGGAATCGAGGCAGCGTTCTCTGAAATAAAGGAATTAATTCTCTTAGATATTTGGTAAGGGGGACAAAGTGTTTTTCGCACTCTCTGTTTATGCGAGTGCGCCTATGTGCTTCTCTTTCTCTTTCTCTCTCTCTCTCTCTCTCTCTCTCTCTCTTTTTCTCTCTCTCTTCTCTGTTCTTTTTTATAGTGATCTTTAATATGGTGTTCCTTTAGAGAGAATTTTTAAGAGTTAGGATGGTAGAAGTTTCTCCGCTTGGGACACGAATGAATTATTTTAATATTTCTGATCCAAAGTAATTGAATATTGTCATGGAACTCAAATAATGACTTAGCAGATAAATTATAACAACCAACAAAGCTGATATGATAATAATAATAATAATAATAATAATAATAATTATAATATAACCTGACCTTGCCAGAGAATGGAAAAGCTGTGGAATATGAGGATGAAAGCTGGGAATTATGCAAAAAAATTAAATTTTGACCATACAAAAATGTATATATGCCTAAACCAGAATCTGTTCTTGAGAATGAAACGCATAAAATTCTCTGGGACTTTGAGATAAAAACGGATCACCTTATCCCACCAATAAGACCAGACCTAGTGTTGATTAACAAAGAGGAAAGAACTTGTCAACTGGTGGATTTTGCAGTTCCAGCAGATCAGAGGGTGAAGATGAAGGAAAATGAAAAAGTGGACAAATACCTGGACCTTGCCAGAGAACTTAAGAAATTATGGAAGATGAAAGTCAAAGTGATACCAATTGTAGTTGGTGCACTTGGAACAGTCCCAAAAGGATTAGAAAAGGGTTTGGAAAGTCTGGAAATCAGAGGAAGAATTGAGACCATCCAGAACACTGCACTGATGCAATCTGCCAGAATACTCAGAAGAGTCCTGGAGACCTGAGGAGACTTGCTGTCACTCAGACTCCAGTGAAAGACCATCAGCTAACACTGATGTGAAAACTCAAAAGGAGTAAATAATAATATAATAATAATATAATAATAATAATAATAAATATGCTTCTTCATTAATTGTACGACTGTTATAATCTTTCAACACCCCTCTGTTAAAATGAGAACGCCCATTTTCCAAGATGAAATTAAATTATGTAAATTCTGATTATCTGGTGTTGCTATCTACAGAATTTTTATTTCTGTTTCAATCAAACATAATGAATGATGAAAGTGGAAAGAAAGAAAACAGTGTGTGACTGTGTGTGTGTGTGTGTGTGGTGTGTGGTGTGAGCGTGCGTGTGTGTTGTGTGAGAGAGAGAAGAGAGAGGGAGGGAGGAGAGAGAGAGAGAGAGAGAATAAATCAAGATTATTATATTTTTACGTATTTAGGTATTTATCAATAGCTCTTAAGTACACATATCAAACGTTGTAGAAATTAATTATCATACTGTCGTATATTTCACGGTCATGCTAATAATATAATAATAATAATGATGAATCAATAATAATATAAAATTATATAATTCCACAGAGACAGTCAACTTTTTAACTACCAGAATCTGATGGGGAAAATTCCTTCGATTCAACATTCATCACTGGAATTATGATGGACACAAGATGCGTTAGCAAGACATCTAAAAGAATGGAGAGGAGGAGGGGGAAGAAGAAGAAAGGCGAGAAGAAGAAGAGAAAGGTAATGAAGAAGATGTAAGAAGAAAGGAGAATGAAGAAGAAGAAGAAGAAGAAGAAGAAGAAGAAAAGAAGAAAGAAGAAGAAGAAAGAAGAAGAGAAAAATGAAGAAGAAGAAGAAGAGAAAGAGAAGAGAAGAACAAAGAAGAAGAAGAAGAAGAAGAAGAAAGAAGAAGAAGAAGAAGAAGAAGAAGAAGAAGAAGAAGATAGAAGAAGAAGAAGAAGAAGAAGAAGAAGAAATTGAAATGAAGAAGAAGAAGAAGAAGAAAAGAAGGAAGAAGAAGAAAAGAAGAGAAGAAGAAGAAGGAAGAAGGAAGAACGAGAAGAAGGGCGAGAAGAAGGGGAGAAGAAGAAGGGTGAGAGAAGAAATGGAAAATGAAGAAGAAGAAGAAGAAGAAGAAGAAGAAGAAGAAGAAGAAGAAAGAAGAAGAAGAAGAAGAAGAAGAAGAAGAAGAAGAAGGAAGAAGAAATTGTATATGCAATAAACCAGAATCTGTTCTTGAGAATGAAACACATAAAATTCTCTGGGATTTTGAGACAAACACGGATCGCCTTATTCCAGAGAAGACCAGACCAAAGTATTGATTAATAAGAAAAAAACCAACTTGGCGCGCTTATTGTGCATTAGTACCACAGAAGAAAACAAATATCCCTGCCAACTTTTGCACACCGACTCAATTCCTTCTTTAAAAATCTCATTCTTTACACATTAAATTGTAAAAAAAGAATTGCGTTTTTGGTTTTTTTAATTATTTATTGCTTTTTTCCCTTAAGTTATTCATGTCACTTCTGATTACAAAATTTGATGTAAACGGGAGGATATTTGGTAGAAACGTTTGTTTCCGTTATATTAGATTCGATTTGAGTTCATAATTTCTTTTATTTATTTATTTATTTTTTTTAGGAAGAGGGAGAGATCCAATTAGTTCTTACTCAAAGTTTGATGGTCTAATAAATGTCCATTATCTTTCGAAATGTAGGGGGGAGGGGTTAAATTGCTATTTGAAAGGACCATTAAAAAAAAACCTTGTCACCCGTCGCAGTGGGATAGCTGCAAAAAAAAAAAAAAAATTGGAAATGAATTCCAAAAATAACAAAGAAATCATCATCATCGACATAAACGTTAACAGACGGATTCCTAATGTCAATTTTTTATTTTCTTCTGATTTAATTAGTTGGGTGGAT
>CM042153.1:85373547-85378782 GCA_023376005.1 Doryteuthis pealeii
GAGAGAAGAGAGAGAAGAGAGAGAGAGAGAGAGGAGAGAATGGATGAATAAGAAAGAAGGCAGGTTTATATCTTTGTATGAATGTCTGGGTGTAGATTTAATAACTCTGTCAGAAATGTGCGTATTTATTCTGTATAGATTTTTCAGTGGCCATAATTTATACGAAATAACTTCCGAGTGTTCGTTGCATTCTCCTCCTTCTCCTCACCTCGCCCCCATGTCCCTTTGGAGAATAACGAACGCGCAACCCTGTTAAGACACTTTCCGAATTCTTCATGTCATCCACTGAAGAAAAAGAAAGAAACAAAAAAAAAAAGAAAAAAGAAAAGAAAGAAAAAGGCCTATCAATTACTAACGAGGAATTTTCTGTTGTCCACAGCAAATATCGGTGATAGAGCATGAATAGTAGGTACTGGCAATAAAATCGTCTGCTACAGAGTTTTAAAGCGAATTAAGATAATTGAATCTATTATTCAAGGTCAAACTTTGTGCTAAATCGATAAGTAGTACATAATGACCATCTATTAAAAAAGAAAATATCATTAGAAATGCAGTTTATTTTTAATAGAATTTAAACGATTTGTTTTGGTCAATTTCGACGCGATCCGTCATTCTGTCTATTTTACATGGTTTTTCCGTGCTTGTTTTATGATTTTAATGTAACATTTCGCGATTGCAAAAAAAATTAGCAAATCAGGTAATTATCCGATTTTAATGAAATTTTTTCAGTAGTGATTTCAATATATTAATGAATTTTATAATGCATCAGTTATTTTATTTCAAAACTTTAATTTAGTTTTTTGCTATGAAAAAATAATATATAAAATTCCATTTAATGTGAAAAGCCTGATGTTTTAAAATGTTATATTTTTAGATTCTAGAAGAATAAATATCTACTTAATGCAACCTTAATTTTTTTAAGACGAAAGTAATAAGTTTGAAAAAAACTCGATTGAAAATGTACCCCTGAACCTTTTGATAGGTAGAAAAAAAATCAATGTATAATTTTTTTCTTTTTATAAAGTAATAGCCAATTAAATAATCATCGAAATGAGTGAATAAAAGGTAAAATATCCAAAAAATGTTATTATTTATTATTTTTTTACATTTTATTTTTCAATTTTCGGTACTTTATTTTATCATAGAAAACGTCACAGTAAATTTGTTTTTTGTTTTATTCATAATTCGGTCTTGACTATCTCATTATTTATACTGTAATTAGTACAGTATACAGACCACATCGAAAAAATGTTACGGCCCAACATAAGGTGGGGTGGGGGGTGGGTTAAATAAGTGACCTGAAAAAAATTAGTAAGTTTGAAATAAAATAGATAATAGCATTATAAGATAATTTAATTGATAAATAAACACTGGGAAAGTTTCATTAAAATCCGATAAATTCCCTGATTTTTGGTAAATTATTTTCTGTAGGCTAAATCATTTTGTCAAAAAATGCATTTTAGGCTCATTTTGCCAGTAGCCCAGTAGCGTGTAGAGATATAAGTATAAATAGTCCGAGTTTAGAGGGTGTTTTGATTTCAACATAGCACTGATAACCCTTGCGGGAAATACAAGGGAAGACTAGGCTTTTTCAACCTGTTCGCTTATGGGTTTATATTTTAATAACTAGCAGGACCCGTGGAGTTTCCACGAAACCAAACAAAAATCAAGTAGCTATTTGAGACAGAAACGATGATTTGCAATTTCATTACATATAAATCCTACTATTGTCTTTGCAATAAATAATAAATATACAATACAATCGATATAATACTGTACGAAATTAATCTAAAAAAAATTAAAATCGGGGTTGTAAAATATTTACATTGATTTGCCGATTAAAAATGGGAGGTGGTGGTTCATATATATCTTATTGTTCTTTAATTTGCCGACACAAAAAAGTGTAAAAAATACGTACTTTTTGGCAAATATCTAAGTTGGGTTCTGAAATTCGCCTGACGCTAAAACAGCGTAAATAGGGCAGGAAGCGGGGCGACATAAAGATTAAAATTAACAAAATATATTTTTCCGTAATTTAACAATTTCAATATTCCAAATAAAACAAACTTTTTTTTTTTCAAATTTATTTTAATTTTAACGCTGGACATTAAGCGACATAATACCATTTTTAATATTTCATTTTTAAAATAAAAATAAATAAATGAATAAATAAAAAATGAGGGAAGACCTCTCAGTTTTTTGTTTATAACATAACCAAAGTAATGAATAAACACAATCTATAAAACGAAAAGAAGACTAAATTAAGAAACAGAAAAAATGAAGATATTTAAAAAATAATTTTCATTTTTATAAACAAAAGAAGTAAAATAAAGAAATAGCTACAGCAGTTAAGTGTTTTAGCATTTTCTCTTAAAAAAATTCTTAATAACCTTAAAATCTTTATGACAGACAATTAAAAAATACTTTCTTTTTTTAAAAAAACAAAACAATTTGTAGTTGGTTTTTATAACCATGAATGGCAAATAATAGCCAATGAAATAATTCAGCAGTAAATGAGATCTGATTTAGCAAGGATATGAAATAAAATGGAACAAATAAGAATTCTGCGATTAAGTGACACCATATAAATATGATTGACAATTTTGCATTGCATCTATAACGATTTGGACGGTCTCATTTTTAACCTGGGGTGTTGGCAGGATGATATGGACGGAAGATTTAGGAACAAACGTATTAATATGTAATATAGTTTAGGACAGAGACAGAGGAAAGTTTGAGTTACACTGATTAAGATTAGTGGAGGAATTGAGGGTAGACTGTGATTTCAGAAGCGTAAATTTTTTTACCATAGTCTAAGGGACAGATGTTAGCGGAAAATGAAATGTAGGTCCAATGTATATTTTTTAATTTCTGTACTGGGATTAATACGTTTAATAAAATGAAACTGTAAGATGAACAAACTGAATACGTTAATTCATTCTAAGTTTAAAAAAAATGTATTCTAATTTGTACGGTGTGATTGATTTCAAGTTGTTGCGGTCGTGATCAGTTATCCATATTTGTTGACTTAGCGTTGTTATTTGAAGAGTTTGAGATTATAAGAATTTATAAGGGTCTGATACTGTCGGAAAGTAAACGTGAAAATTTAACTATTGCACGCTGGTAATTGTGTTCGATTGTAAATGAATTGGTCTTAAACGCCTACTTGGCCACTGAAATGGAAAAGTTCCATCTTGTGTGATGTATTGAGTCATGTGAGGCACGTCCTGTATTTTATCTCTGTTGAAATATTATGTACGCATATTGAATATAGTCCAAATAATGTATTATGACCCGCCCCTCCGCCATGGGGCAAGATATGTAACACAGAGCCACAATTTGTTACGCGGAGTTTAAGCTGTTTTGAATTAGTAAGCCGTTTTTCGTCTTTAGGCGTAGAAGCCCAGCAATATATGCACCCTCCGGGTGAAACGTATTTAGTTTTAATGTAATAAATATTGTATTAAATTAGCAAATGCTTACAGAAATACTAAATAAGAATACAATAAAAAAGATTTTGAACAGAGGGAGTATAATAAAAGATTTGAAACAGAGGAGTATAACAATAAAGTGGACAACTGGGAAACTTACTCTTCCATCACTCTCGTTTTCATTGTTATTTTTTCTAATCTTATAGTATTTAAGTTATAAGAGGAGTAAAGAATAAAATGGACAGTTATTTTTGAATCTTGTTTAATTGGTTCATTAAGATTCCATTTTGAAGAGATTTTTGCTATATTCATTAAATAAACCAAAACAGTTTAGAATCAATAATCTAGCACATATTTATTAAATTCGATTTTTACATATTAATAATGCAAAATTAGCTTCGCCGTTTACAGCTGTAACCCGACTATTTTTGATTGCTATATATATAATATAATAGGCTGGTGTATTGAATATGTAGATATGGTAACAGTATTAATAATGTACGACAAAGAGATTTTATTAATATTTGGAAGGTTAGATAAAATAAAATCATGAGAATGTGATGATCAATAAACTAAGGAATTGTGACTTGAGTAGGAATATAGTTTCGGTTAACCAGACAGAAACAAACAAACAATTCGCAATTAATAATAAGTATGTGACTAGATGCTGGTGGGCTGTGGTCCTGAGTATACGTTAAATTGTATCGAATGGTTGAACTTCAAGTCTGTGAGCTCTGGGGGTGTGAAGTACGCCCGTTTTCGCCCTTACTTACCAGGTCCACTCTCCCCGTGTGTTAGTACCATGTTTAGACCTCCATCTATGGGAAATTTTAAGATATAAAAAAAAAAAATTTGAGGGCCTTTGGGGTTTTTTTTTTTTTGGGGTATTTTGGTATGGTAAGGTGTACTGGATACTGTCATTACACTGATAGACACGGCGTTAGGTAGCGTGGATTAAGCCAGCCAATCAAAAGCTCGAAATACATCGTCTAGTTAACTATTTAATCGCCGATTTAGAAAGCCATTAATATTGCACGTAGTGCGCACTGGACGAACGACTGCTACTCAAAGGACTTTGCTCAACCAAAGCGATTTTACTCAAACTAAAGAGACGAGAAACAACCAAAAGGGATTCTACCCAACACTAAAGGGAACCGAGGAACAACCAAAGGATTATACCACACTAAGGCAACTGGAGGAACACCAAAAGGATTTAGCCCAACACTAGGGGACACCGAGGAACAACAGAAAGATCTCTACCAACACTAGGGGACACCGAGGAACAAACCAAAGGATTCTACCCAACATCAGGGACACGCGAGGAACAACCAAAGGATTCTTCCAACACAAGGGACACTGAGGAAACAACGCAAAGGATTCTAGCCCAACACTAAGGGAACCCGAGGAACAACAAAGCATTTAACCACACTAGGAGACTAGCCGAGGAAAACAACCAAAGATCTACCAACACTAGGGACATGAGGAACAACAAAAGGGATTCTACGCCAACCCTAGGGGACATTTCGAGGAGAATCAAAGGATTCTACCCAACACTAAGGGAGCCCTGAGGAACAACCAAAGGATTCTACCCAAACTGAAGGGACACCGAGGACAACCAAAAAGATTCTACCTCAAACTAAGGGACAGACCGAGGACACAAAAGGATTCTACCAAACTAGGGACCTGAGGACAAGACAAAAGGTTCTGCCAAACACTAAGGGGGACACTAAGGAACTACCAAGGTTTCTTCACTGAGGATCAGCCTCTGCTTAACACAAGGGATCTCCTGTAAAACTTGCTCGCC
>CM042153.1:85378882-85381382 GCA_023376005.1 Doryteuthis pealeii
AAGAGAGAGATATCCTAAAACTTGATTATTGAGGATGAGAGTTTCAATTTTTCTGAAATTTTGTAGAGGCGTGGACTTTGGTAAAGTTAAACATTCTCCAAATTTTGAGCTTCCAATTCCCAAAATTGTCAATTTTTAACTTTCCAAATTTGGTGGGGTTCGCGAAAAATGTGCGACTATTTGTAATCTATTTTTGTCTGTAAAATGAGTTCTAGAGCTTCCCTACTCCTAAAAATTGGTTTATAAAAGCATTTTTATCCGGGGATTCAAATAAATGCTATCGAAAATGTCTGAAAGTCAACCGATTTTAGGTTATTGATGATTTCAAGATTTTTTCATATCAAGATCAATAAACCGATATGGCACTAAATCGAATACAAAAAATGTTTCTATTATTATTTCACATATATTGAACATTACGTGTACCAAAAAGATAGTTTGATGTTTGCGCAGAACCAGAAAATTGAAGGAAGTGGGTGACATAGCCGGGATGATTTGACATGGAATTACCCTTGTTCATTAACTAGTAAATGCATACATCAGAAGAATTCTCTAATAAGAAAAAATGTTTTAATACACAAGATCAAATTAATTGTGAAAAATTATCATTGACATGTAAGGTCAGTCTCTCTTGTCTGAGGGTTTTGGTGAATCTTCCGTGTCAGGAGACGCTATTTTGGTCACGTGACACAGAAACGCAAGGAGAGAACGCTCTTCTTCCGATGCACTGAACAAGCCTGGACATGCTTGTCATCTCTCTCCAGCAGACACCTACGGTGCACACCAGACGCTACAGCCTCTACGATTAAGAAGGACATGTTTTTCATTTATACCATCAATATCCGGTTGTTTGTTAGGGGTTAGGGTTAGGGCTTAGGGTTAGGGCTTAGTTTCATAAAAAAAATCTAAAAATCGTCTGTTAAAACAACCGGATATTGATGGTGTAAATGAAAAACGTCCTTTCTTAATCGAGATCAAAAAGGGGTGCCTAAAGGTCATATGGTCCAATTTTTCTAGTCAATTACGTCATCACAATAAGTTATTTCTATCTATTGTGATTGATTCCTGAGATAGTCTTTAAATTCTTCTTGTTGCAGAACAATGAATATGTTTCATTTGACCGAAGATGTGAAATTGGCATTTCTCATATCTTTACAAATTATGTGATGTTCTTCAATAAATACGAACAAACACAAACAAACTTGATATCTTATTTTCTTAAATTGTCATTAATAACCTTCAACTGATTTTTTTTATTTTTTTCTTGTTAGACAAATGAATCAGACATCAACAATGGAGGTCTCGTTACTGGAAATATGCACTAAGATTTTGTTTAAAAAGAATTTTATGTGATATGATGAGCTGTATTATTGGAACTGTTTAATAGTCTACATCTCAGTTTATGGAGGCAATGAGTTTTTTGTTGTGTTTTGTTTTTTCAGTGTTTCTCCATGTCAGGTCGGGTTGTACAGGGTGACCCTAAAATTTAGAATATGGGTTCTGCTTCTTTTTTTCTTTTTTTTTTTTTTTTTTTTCTTTTTTTTGTACTAGTAGTCTGCATCAGTAATAGTATGTGGTAATTTTCACCTTTAGTTGTTAAAATTCCTAGCATAAATTGTGCGTGCGCATTATTTGAAATGAAATTAATTGTTATTAAGAAAACATTTTATGATATTTTTGTGTTAAAGCATGCAGTTGTATTGTTTTCGAAAAGTTTCTAAGATTTGTGTATTTCGCACGGAGACTTTCAAAATGGCTACCGTCTTGTTTCAAAGTGAAAGTCAGTTGGCTAAATTCCTCGCATAAAATTATCTGAAATGAACTTAATTGTTATTAAGAACACATTTTATGATATTTTTGTGTTAAAGCATGCAGTTGTATTGTTTTCGAAAAAGTTTCCAAGATTTGTTTATTTCGCACGGAGACTTTTAAAATAGCTACCGGCTTAGTTCAAAGTGAAAGTCAAGGGAGGTTACTCTAATTGCCATATCTGCAACATTTGGGTTCTGTTTTTTTTTTTGTTTTTTTTTTGTGTGTGTGTGTGTGTGTGTGTGTGTGTGGTGTGTGTTAGTAGTCTGCATCAGTACTAGTATATATACAGGGTGTTCTCTAAAAACACAGACTTGGGGGATTCTTTTTTGGGGGGGAGGGGGCGGGATCACCCTTAAAATGAAAAGAGATTCTGTCGTCGATGCAAAGGAAATGGACAAGAAAACTGTTAGGAAACTGCTACGATTTTTGTCACCATTTTTCGGCTGCACGTGAGAGCACTTTACAGTGGAAATGCCTTGTGTTCCAAAGTGAAGAATTCTTTGGTTGTTCCTTGTTTTCTGATCTGTTCGTCCGTGGCGAATAGCTGCAAATGAACGGCTTTCAAGATCAGCGATTAAATAGTTAACTATCCACGTATTCTAGCTGTTGATTGGCTGACTTTAATCAACGGGCCCACGTAGAGTCTATAAGTTTTAGTGCTGGGCATCAGCACGCCTCAAAAATACTG
>CM042153.1:85386382-85454207 GCA_023376005.1 Doryteuthis pealeii
GGGTCTACATGTCCTGGGAATGACGTTAAACTCTATCTGATGGTGAGGTTCCAGTTTTGGAAGTTTGGGGAATGTGGAGCACCCCTTCATCACTATTGCTTCCTGGTCCACTCTGACCCGGAGTGGTAGTACCTGTTAGGGTCCCATCTATGGGTTAAATAGAAAAATGTATTTATAAAAAAAATTGTATTATCCATTAAGAATTGATTTATTTCAAAACTTTATCGGCATTAAATGACCCACTGAGGTTGATATGCCGTAAAACAAACCAAACCAAACAAGAGAGGAATTCCAACAGATTGACCAAATAACAAGGGAATTGATGATAACTCACCAGACGCTACACCCATACAATTTCTCCTCGTCTTCCTACTCTTCCCTCTACTCATTCTCCTACTTTGTTCTTTTTCTTTTCCCGCTCTTTCGTTCTCTACTTGTTATTTGTGATTTTCCAATTCTTTTTGTCTTCCCAACTCACTTTTTCTATTACTCTTTCTTTGCCTTAACTTGTTGTATACCCTTTTTCCTTTCTTCTATTTTTCTTCTGATCATCTTTTCTATCTTACGTTCTCCTTCCAGCGTCTGGAACTGGTCTTGGCGACTTCGTGTTTGGTCTTCTAGGTCAGTCTTGTTACCAAGACATTCATTAACCACAAAACCATATTATTTTCGTAAGCTTTTATTTGTTAACAAAACATCTTTAATCTGACTAACATAACGCGCGTATGCAGTGAGCTCCAGTTAAGGCAGTATATCTTCTCTGCCCGACGTCCAAATTGAAACTGAAGACCTAACCAGGTCCCACGTGATTTCCCGTATTTCGCTTGCATTCTGTAATATTCCATGGAAAGTCCCGCCCGTGATATGAAAAGGGACCACCCCTTCAGAAATACAGGGGATTGACAATAATCTTGTGCAACCGCATAGATTATGTAACAAACTAACCGGTTTCCTTTCTACAATTCTCTTTCTATTTTTTTCTAAAGAGCCGGGTTAGCTCAGTCGGTAGAGCGTTCGGCTAGAAACCACAAGGTTCCTAGTTCGATACCGGTCCCTCGCCAACTCAGCGTATGAGTGGCATAGGGATTTGTGCGGTAAAGTAAAGAGCCGATGGTAGGTGTGGCGCTCTACCTGAGATGCAAAAACGATCACTTGGTCTAGCGCTATTGAAAAGGGGATAGACTCGCTGATTGGCCGATACCGACTTTAGGTCAACCCGACGACTTTATTTTTTTTATTGTCACCAATACTTCTTCTCTAAATACAACTAAATAAATCAAAAAATATTAGTAAATAAGAGAAAGAAAAAAAGAACGGAAAAAAGAAAGAAAGAAAGGAAGGAAGAAAGAAAGAAAGAAACGAGAAGATATAGAAAAAGAGAAAACAGATGGTTGAAAGAAAGAAAGAAAGAAAGAAAGAAAGAAAGAAAGAAAGAAACTAAGAGATACTATGGAAAAAGAGAAAAATAGAAGAAAGAAAGAAAGAAGTAAGAAAGAAAGAAACGAGGAGATACTATAGAAAAAGAGAAGAAAGAAAGAGAAAAGAAAGAAAGAGAAAATAATATTGAAAGAGAAAATAGAAAAGAAAGAAAGAAAAATAAGTAAAATAAAAACGAGAAACTATGGAAAAAGAGAAAATAAAGAAAGAAAGGCAGAAATGATGAAATAATATGGAAACTGAAAAAATAGAAAAGAAAAAAAAGAGAGAAAGGGTGAGAGAATATAAAAAAGAAAAAGAGAAAAAAAGAAATAAAAGAAATAAAAGAAACAATATGGAAAATGAAAGAAAGAAAGAAAGAAAGAAAGAAAGAAAGAAAGAAAAGATGAAATAATATTGAAAAGGAGAAAATAGTAAAGAAAGAAAGAAAAAAACGAAAGAAAAAAAAAGAAACAAGAAAAATGTATAAAAAGAAGATCATAAAGTTTGAAAAAAGACGAAATTTAATGAATGAAAAATAAAATACAAGGTGTGTCAAAAATTTATCGAGATGTTTGATACTTTTTGACAAACCTTGTATTCTGAAAAAAAATGTTCCATTCATTCTTCATTTCTATCTTGGTAAATACAGCTTTAAACTTAGTAGTTTTTTTGACACACCTTGTATTCTGAAAAAATAACGTTCCATTCATTCTTCATTTTTATCTTAGTAATTACAGCTTTAAGTATGGTACTTTTTTGACACACCTTGTATTCTGAAAAAAATAACGTTCCATTCATTCTTCATTTCTATCTTGCTAAATACAGCTTTAAACTTGGTACTTTTTTGACACACCTTGTATTCTGAAAAAAATAACGTTCCATTCATTCTTCATTTTTATCTTGGTGAATACAGCTTTAAGAATGGTACTTTTTTGACATACCTTGTATTCTGAAAAAAAAATGAATGGAACGTTATTTTTTCAGAATGTGTCAAGAAGTACAAAAAAATCTTGATACTTTTTTGACACACCTTGTATAACAGAACCCTTTACCTACAAAAGTGACATAAAAAGTAATAGAAACAAAGAAAAGAATTGAAGAGAGTAAAAAGAAAGAAAGAAAACGAAAGATTTTAAAATGGCGTCGAAGAAAGAAAGAAAGAAAGAAAGAGAGAAAGAAAGAAAGAAAAAATAAGTAAGAAAGAAAGAGACAAAAAAAAGCAAAGAAAAAGAACAACAGTGATAATAACAAAAATAATAATAACATTGATGTCTTCTCTCCTCTGTCTTTTCTTTATTGTTTTCCAACGCCCCCTAGTGGCTATTTTGTTTGCTTCGTAAATCGTTACTGCCGGAAGGTATTTTACCAAATGCGACAAATCAGAACAAGGGAGACAACTCACTCATTGAGGAATGAACGACAACTACTTTGAATGTGTATGTAAGTATATATTTTGCATACTGTGTGTGTGTGTGCGTGTGTGTGCGTGTGTGTGTGTTTGCGCATCTGCGCATGCGCACTGTTTGGTAGCAATGAGTGGCGTCGGGTAAGCATTAGATTGGACATTACAAAACCAATCGGGTCGGACAGGAGAAGCGCTGCTGATAAACGCCGCAAGGTTGAATGTTTAATGTCTACAAAACAAAACTACTAATAATACAGGCCTGATGGCCGGCTGTCAGTACCCGGATGTTTCGTCAATTATGGCCCTGCCCAAATACCAACTGAATTCGGGCACTTCGGGCGAAAACGTGCCTAAGTTTACTTACGACCTGCCATCATGACTGGCAGCAAGAGTTTCAGATATCGCTGGAGATTCTCTACCTCTGTTTTCTTCCCGGCGAGATCAGAGCGAACTCGTACGGCAAGAATTAGTGCATTTGCTCCGTAAAATGGCATTGCTTTAAAATAGGAACTTTCTCGGAAGTTTTATCCTAAAGTTTTACAAAACTCAGTTGGTAGAGCGTTGGGCTGGGAACCACAAGGTTCCTGGTTCGATACTGGCCCTCGCCAACTCAGCGTCAGAGTAGCACGGGCATTTGTGCGGTAAAGGAAGGAGCTGATGGTAGGTGTGGTGCTCCACCTCAGACGCAAATTAAAATCTCCTTTGTCTATTTTTCCTTTTTTCTATTACACTGATCCATATCTCACTCTCTCTCTCTCTCCCTCATCTCTCTCTCTCATCTCTCTCCCTCTCATCACTCTCTCCCTCTCATCTCTCTCCCTCTCATCTCTCTCTCTCCCTCTCCCTCTCTCTCACACACACACTATCTATCTATCTCTTTGTATCTCATATCTTTTTATTTCTTATGTCTATAATTTCTCTTTTCTCTCTTGTGCCCCTTTTTAATTTCTCTCTCTCTCTCTCTCTCTCTCTCTCTCTCTCTCTCTCTCTCTCTCTCTCTCTCTCTCTCTCTCTCTCATTGTCTTCTCATATATATATGTGTCTGTATATATATATTCATATATATATATATATGTGTGTGTGCGTGTGTGAAGAGAAAAATGGAAGTGAATCCGACGGTATGTAATATAGTGAAAAATCTGAAAAAACACTGGTTCAAATAAAATGAGTGATATTTATTCAGCCAAAGCTGCAGTGTTTCAATCTGTTTAGTAGATCTTCTTCAGGATTTTTGTTGATATAAGGAAAAGGAAAATTTATCACAGAATAAAGAAACTGTGATAGTTTTTGTTGATATATATATATATATATATATATATATATATATATATAATATATATATATATATATATATTGGAAATAGATATGATTGGGCAGCATTATTCATTTGGTAAAAATAACAGAATCCTTACTTTTTTTAAGCGTTTTATGTTTTCTTTCATGTGTTCTAACATTTTTTTTTATATATTATCATCTTGAAATGCGTTAATCAATTGTCTGAAAGAGTTATTATTTTTAAACCAAGTACTTTCGGTTTTTTTCTCAACCATTATTATTATCATAATTATCTTTCGGATAACTGATTAACGACTTAATTTCAATTATTTCTATTTTTGGACCATATGACCTTTAGGCACCACTTTTGCTTTGCTGATTCATAAGTACATCTTTTTCATTTACACTGTCAACATGCGGTTGTTTGTTAAGGGTTAGGGTTAGGGGTTAGTTTTATAATTTTTTAAAAACTCTAAAAATCGTCTAACAAACAACCGGATGTTGACGGTGTAAATGAAAAAATGTACTTATGAATCAGCAAAGCAAAAGGGGTGCCTAAAGGCCATATGGTCTCTATTTTTAAGCCATCGATAGTAATATTATCTGGAATTTTAATTAGATGAAACAGTCA
Organism: Doryteuthis pealeii; assembly: GCA_023376005.1. NCBI lineage: Eukaryota > Metazoa > Mollusca > Cephalopoda > Myopsida > Loliginidae > Doryteuthis > Doryteuthis pealeii. The sequence goes on from CM042153.1 coordinate 85,391,113, forward strand.
GCTATTATTTTTTAGTTTTTGTTAATCAAAATCATTTGATTCAGCATTAAATGACCCGAAAAGGGTTAATATTTTGTAAAACAAAACCAACCAACCAACTAACCTTTCCTTACTATATCATCATTTCTCTGCTTTCTCGTCCATCCCCCTTTCTCTCTCTCACCCTCTGTCCCTCTTTTCTTTGTGCTCTTTCTTTGTCTCATCTCCCTAAATCTCATCTCCTCCTCACCATCTATCTATCTCTCTATTGTTTGAGATACGCCTGACTAAACAGCGCTGGGTAGCGTCGTCAGTTATGTTATTAACTGGTTCATTGGAGGGTTTCAGGTCTTCCAACATAATGCCCCCTCGCCAGTTAAACTCCATTAGACATGATCAAGCTCTTATGTGCCACCCGTGTCTTGTTCAACGTTAACAGAAAAAAAACTGGGTTTAAATGGAGTTTTTCCAACGCATAACTCGACTTCTGAACATCTGATTGGTTAATGCTTAAGCCAATCAGCGTTCAGAGTAGGTGAACGTTGATTATCTATCCTATCTATCAATCTATTTAATCATCTATCAACCACTTTGTCTCTCATCATTTTCTTTCACACTCGCATCTCTTTATTGTGTATATTTCTCTTTTCTCCCTCCTTTTTGTCTCATCGACCTCTGTCTGTCTGTCTGTCTGTCTGTCTCTCTCTCTCTCTGTCTCTGTCTCTGTCTGTCTGTCTGTCTGTCTGTCTCTCTCTCTCTCTCTCTCTCTCTCTCTCTCTCTCTCTCTCTCCTTTTTTTCTTTTTATCGGTTTAGCTCAGTTAGTCGAGCATTCGCCTAGAATCGCAAGGTTCCAAGTTCGATACCGGCCCTCACCAACTCAGCGCATAGGTAATCTGATCCCCTGATCCAAAACTAGCGAAAAGGGGATAGACTCCATCACTGTTTGGCTGATCCCGACACTCCACCGACTTTACAAAAATTAAGATGAAAGAAATTCTGGTTAAATATGTCATTTCTTGTAAATATGTCATCCCCAATTTTTATTGAGAGGGGGAAGAATAGACAAACCACTACCTAATTTATAGTTTATAGTATGTGCCTCCTTTAAGCCGCTCACAGCGGTTCTCCAACCTCTACTATCCTACCGTTTTCGCTGGCTGCGGATCTCATCCATGTCACTTTTTTTTTACATTGAAAAAGCACTTGGTGAACACCCCAGTTGTTTTTGTTATGTGTGTTAACCAACCCTGAGACTGGTAGTTGATCCTTTTACAATAGGGAATTTTTATACGGATAACAAAAAAATTCCAAGAAAATTTGGTACAGCCGTGGGGGAAATTTCGAAGGCAAAGAGTTAAACCCCTGGAGAAAGAATGAAATAAATATACATGTGTCACGAAGTGTCCTTGATATTTTCAAACACTCTCACTAAGTCGTGTGGATCCTGAGTGACTAGGCAATTGACTCTCCAAGGAAAGATAGTTCAGGGGAAAAACACAGAATGTTTTCTTTCAACAAAATATTTTAAAAAATATTAGTCATTAAGACAATTTGTGAGTGATTAATAATTATTTTATTTTATAAAAAATAATTATTATTCACTTTGTTTTGTTTTTTAAACAGACGGGTGCAAATACATAAAAAGTCCATAAAACAGTAAAAAAAATACCTTCTTTTTTCGTTAAAACATAAGTTCCTCTTTTTTTTAATTATTTCTTTTCTCTTCTTATTTTTTCCTTGAATATAAGCTCCTCTTTTTTTTTTTTTTTTTGTTTAAATCCGTTTCCAAAACAATTACTTCTTTCTGTTCTCTTTCCTTTTCAAATTAATTCAGTTTTCTTCAACAAATCTCTTTCTCCGGTTTCTTTAACTTTTTACCATCTAATGTCGTCTGTCTTGTTACAGATTCAATTCCATTTTTTTCCAACCGTCTCCCTTCTCGTGTCCGCCCGTCTCTGAACTCTGTTGTCTTTAAACTAATGTCTGGGAATTCTATCGTCTTTCTCAGTCAAATTTTTCCCGGTTTTTTTTTCAAAACAAACCTGAGAGAATTAACCCCTTTTTTTTCTGCCAAGGGCAGCAACTCTTACCTTTCCCTTTATTTATTTAACTTTTTATATTTTTTTCGTTTTCTTTTTCAATAAATAGTTAACACCTTGTTCTATATTATTTAGGATATTCTTAGATTTCTCAGAATATCATGACAACATGAAAATCAAAATATACACAAAAATAAAAATAAAATTAACACTTACCTCCTCGTGTAGCAAAAAGTAAAAGACGATGAAAAAAGCCCCCTGAAATAATAAAGAAAAAAAAACGGAATTTGAAAAAATAAACAAAACAAATCAATTAATCAAAAGTAGCAAGAATATGCGCCCTCTGGTTGTAAGTATTTAAGTTTTAATGTAATGAAATATATTAAATTAAAAAGACTGATGAAATCAAATAAGAAAACATAAAATATTTGGTTATATTTTAATTGATTTTTAAATAAAACATTCATAGGATTGATTTTAATACGTTGAAGAATATTTAAAAAATATTCGAGATCAATTATACCAAGTAATAATTTACTAAACCCGGTTTTGTTAAAACCAGCAATTAACCACACCAAATATTATCTAAACCTTTATTTCTTAGGGATATATAAGACACGTTGAAGGATATTAGATGCATTAATAACATGGGCTGTTTTGAGGCAAATCTAAATCAGAAAGATAATAAGGTTTATTCTATTTTATGTATCAATGATTTTTGGCTATAAATTAAATACTCATTGATAAACGTCTGCAATTCCTGAATGTATTGTTACGTAAGCCGTGGCGTGATTTCGGTTACAGACAGACGCCGAAGGCAGTGAAATGGCTTTCATAACACTCAAAAAAAATGTAGATATTTACAAATTTTAGCTTAATTCAGTACAAAGACAAAAGTATTGATCACCCAGTGAGGGTCAAACTCAATGCCTGGCAGAGTTGTTATCATCATCATCATCATCATCATCCTCACTGGCCTCGTAACCTGATTTAGTCGTGGGAGCGCTACTCATGTAGGAGTGCGCTATGTTGGACAGGAATAACATAGCGCAGCCCATCCTTCTTCAGGTCAACAAACTGATTTGAATTCAGAGTTCTCCTTCTTCTAGAACGGTTACCATACCAAATCTCTCTCTCTCTCTCTCTCTCTCTATATATATATATATATATATATATATATTAGAGAGAGAGAGAGAGAGAGAGAGAGAGAGAGAGAGATAATATCCTTGGGAAAGGTATGAAACCATATATTCTCCCTCCAGCTATGGCTTAAATAGTAGGGCAGACTGGGCCCTTCAGCCTTGGGTAGGTAACCAGTCTAGGAGAGAGATAACTCTGAATTCAAAATTCCTGAGGTCAGTCGTTGATTGGGTTTGTGGCAACCCTTGATGCACCAATTCTTTCCTATCGACTGTGCCAAAAAGTGTGGATGGTCCAACACAAGCCTTCACCACTATAAACAAATCTCTGTGTGGGTGTTCATTGTGTGTATGAACCCTCATACGTCGAAAATCGACGGGAGAGTCGTCCATTTTTTAAATATATATATATATATATATATATATATATATATATATAAATGGACTCTCCCGTCGAATTTATATATAAAGATAGAGAGTGGCAGACGGAGAGAGAGAGAGAGAGAGAGAACTGTATATATATTTGTACATGATTTGTGTGCATGTGCGAGCACAGATTAATGTCTACATACGTGCGTACGTGCGTGTATGTGTGTGCGTGTTTTTTTTTTTTGTGTGTGTGTGTGTATGTGTGTGAATCTCACTGATGACAAATTTATTTACTTAGCATTTGTTTATATAAATTGATGACCATGTCTTATCACCATGTTATTAGTAAATAAATAAACGACCACCCCCCACCCCTACCCCCGGGCCAATTCCTCCGCCACCCCCAGTGCAATTAGAATCGATTTATCAATGTCGCATTTGATTACAAGAAGAAGACTCAGCAACAACAACAAACAACAAAAAAACAAAAAAACAAAATCACTCTAAAAAATTAATTACATTTCTATCATTTCCTAATATGTTATAAAATAATCGAATGAGTTTACATTTATTTCTGTAAATGATGTGCGCGTAATTTTCCCCGCCAAAAATCGAAGACATTTCCTGAAAAAAAGATGTATTCCTTTTATTTATTTATTTATTATTTATTTTTTTTCATGGTGAGATTAAAACGGCTGTTTATTGAGCGACATCTTTTTTTTTTTTTTTTTTTTTTTTTTTGTTTTTTTTTCTCGAGTATTGAAATAAGTTAGTATACACTGAATAAAATATCAATTTCGTATCAGCGTTAAAGTGGTAATTGTTGTGTAATGTTATCGTCGTAAGTGATTTACACCCGCCACCCATGCGTCACGGCTTGTGGATGGTCCCACATTAATCGGGCCTTGTGCCTAACCCGTACACGTGGGGTACGTGGTAAATATCTATATAATGTATACTATTGTTTTTCTTTATATATATATATATATATATATATATAATATATATATTATATATATATATATATATATATATAGTCGTAGAGCGTTCGTAGAAACCACAAGGTTTAGTTCGATACCGGTAACTCAGCGTATGAGTACACAGGGATCTGTGTGGTAAAGTAAGTAGCTGATGGTAGGTGTGACGCTCCACTCAGATGCTAAAAAACAATCTCCTTGGTCTAGCACTATTGAAAATAGACTCCCTCACTGACTGGCTGATACCGACTTTATCGACTTTACTTATTATATATATATATATATATATATATATATATATATTAAAGATAGATGCATAGATAGATATATGAAATTAGTATAGTCAGACAGACAGACAATAGCACAGCTTTGGTGAACTCGAGTACACATTCTACACGAGACTGATTACATTTCTGATCCCTGTCATTTTTCAGGTTGGCAACTCTCATTGAAAATCAGCTGATTGATTCTCTAGGTATGTCGAAGATTCCATAAGTACACATTATATCTTACACCCTGTTATACGAGGCCAGTCAACAACTGTATAAACATTAGTATTTAATTAAACATACAACAATATCTTTTAAAATTGTTTTATTTTATTTTCAAAATAATTTCATTTGAATTACATTTTATAAATATCAAGAGTCGAAACTGACAATAGCACATCTTAGGTAATCTGATTTATGCGGTTAAAATTGGGAACTAACGGTAGGCGTGGCGTTCCACCACAGCAAAACAATCACCCGAAAAGTGAAAAGGGAGTAGACTGTCCGGCTATATCGACAATAGAATATACCAGTTATGACACTTTCGTTGCCGTATTTCAACCTGATAGCCTTTGAACCCTCTCTTTACAATTAGAGCCTTATCTGTAACATTTGATTATTATTATTATTATTATTATTAGCAACAGAAAACACCCTCCAGGCGTCGTAAAAATTAATTTTTGAAAGACATTGCCTGAGAGGGTGGGAGTTAAAAATTCAATGTCAGAGGGTTTGTATCATAAGTAAGACAAATCCTCATATTTATTAAAGGAGTAAAAAATAAAACAATTTGAAATGAAAACTGAGCCCCGTCCCTCTCAAATAAAATGTTGCGTGCATGTAATAATCAAACAATTATTTTGAATATTTTATACATCAATTTTACGCAAAATCGTAGGTATTTATTTATTTGTAAACTTTTTAGTTAACTTCTTGTTACTGTAAAAAAAAGGACGAGAGTAAAAAATAATTTAAAAAATTGCTTACTCAAATTTTGGATGTATATAGCATAAGAATATTGTGACGTAAGCTGTGATGTAGAGCTATGACGTAGTTCTTGTTACAGACAGAAATACAGATAATCTCCATTATTATTATTATTATTATTATTATTATTCACTCCTTTTAAGTTTTTCACATCAACGTTAACTGATTGTATTTCACTGGAGTAAAAACAAGTATCCTCAGGTCTCCAGGATCCCTCTGAGTATTCTAGCCGATTGCAGCAATGTAGTTTCTAAGTTTTGGGGGGACCGTTCCAAGTGCACCAACTACAATTGGTATCACTTTCACGCTCATATTCCGCAGTTTTTTCAGTACTCTGGCAAGATCCAGGTATTTGTCCATCTTTTCGTCTTCTTTCAGCTTCACCTTGTGATCTGCTATTATTATTATTATTATTATTATTATTATTATTATTTCACTCCATTCGAGTTTTTCCCACCAACCATAGCCGGTGGTTCACGTGGAGAGTTTTACGTTAGTGATATTCCTGGTGATAGTAAAAAAAAACATTGGATGAGATAGATAGATAGACAGACAGACAGATAGCTAGATTGATATGAACAGACTAGATAAGATTGATAGATAGATTGATAGATAGATAATAGATAGATAGACAGACAGTCAGCCTATAGTGGTATGTTCTAATCCTAGGGTCATATGGTCTAATTGTTAGAGTAGTCGGAAATGGACACGTCGACCCGAGTTCAATTCCTGGACGAAGCTATAAATAAATAATTTGAGTTCTGTTTTTTCTGGGTCAGCCTGTACAGGGTGACCAAGAAAAAACAGAACCCAAATTATTTATTTATTTTCCCATTAGACTAACCCTTATATATATATATAAGTAAAGAAATAACAAAAGACTTAGCGATTTAGCATTATAGTCTATCTCCCTGAAATAGACTATAATGCTAAATCCCTAAGTCTTTTGTTATTTCTTTACTTATATATTTGCTCTGTGACTCTAACATTAAGAGCACACATTGAGCTCTCAAATTGCGATAGGTTTTTTAAATAAAACTCTTGTGTCGGAAGGAAGATTTCTTCTCTGGACTTTTGGATTATATATATATATATATATATATATATATATATATATATATATATATATATATATCCCAAAAGCTGTATGTGAGTGGGTGAGTGTGTACGTAAGTGTGTGTGTGTGTGTGTGTGTGTGTGTGTGTGTGTGTGTGTGTCGTGCATTTCAAATTGAATATTGTAATTGAAAGAAAAGTAATTTTCAGATAAGCAAATTAAAAGTTTGCTGTTAAATATTTGTTTTGGGGTCTTGACGATTTTTCGACGTTCTTTTTCTTCACTCACAATGCTCATCCCGCATAATCGACACACAGACAGACACAACAACAACAACAACAACAACAATGTCTGCGTCTGTGCCTCTCGTAATTTTATAATCAGTGATGTACTTTTAATATGCGTCAATTCCAATTTCGATATTAAATATTTACTTAATTTTTGACAGTTACTTATTTGCGCCAATCAAACAGCTTCTCTCCTTTTTTCCCTCTCTGTTCATAAGACGACCACAAACAGAAGAGAGTTTCGCTTTAATTTTAAAGCTACAAATCTTAAACTCCCGATTAAACAAAAGAGCAATCTTGACTCCTGTTTGTTCAACGAACTTTGAATTGGCGCCAACGTTACAGTCTGTGAAATGTACATCACTGTTATTATTATTATTATCATTATTATTTTCACTCCTTTTGAGTTTTTCACATCAGCGTTAGCTGATGGTATTTCACTGAAGTCTGGGCGACAACAAGTCTCCTCAGGTCTCCAGGACTCTTCTGAGTATTCTAGCCGATTGCAGCAGTGTAGTAGTCTTGATTGTCTCAATTTTCATCTGATTTCTAGATCCTCCAATCTTTTTCCAAGTTTATTGGGACCGTTCCAAGCGCACCAACTACAATTAGTATCACTTTCACTCTCATGTTCCACAGCTTTTTCAGTTCTCTAGCAAGGTCCAGGTATTTATTCATTATTATTATTATCATTATTATTATTATTATTATTATTATTATTATTATTATTATTATTCCACTCCATTCAAGTTTTTCACATCCGCCTTAGCCAGTGGTTCATTGGAGGCTGAGTAACAGCAGGTTTCCTCAGGTCTCCAGGACTCTTCTCAATAGTGCCGTAGTCTGGATGGTCTCGATTCCTCTTCTGATTTCCAGTTCATCCAGACTCTTTTCCAGATCGTTCCAATGGCACTAGTTACAATTTGCACAACCTTCACGTTCATATTCCACAGTTTTCTTAGTTCTCTGGCAAGGTCTATTATTATAATTATTATTTTGAGTTTTTCACATCAGCGTTTATCTGATGGTATTTCACTGGAGGCTGAGTGACAACAAGTCTCCTCAGATCTCCAGGACTCTTCTAAGTATTCTAGCCAATTGCAACAGTGCAGTGGTCTGGGTGGTCTTCATTATTATTATTATTATTATTATTATTATTATTATTATTATTACGCTTCCGTCCATTATCATTATGCAACACACTCTGGTTAAAAATGACACCATCCAAATTGTCCAAGACGCAATGTACAAATGTGAATACAGATTATCTGCTATCGCTTAATCGCAGATTTCTTATTTGAATTAAATAAGATTTTTATGCTTTTTACATATTGAACTATTCCCAATAGCTCTTCGGTATACATATCAAACGTTGTAATAGTTAAATTAACAAACCGTGAAATATCCACGGGCCACACTAATTATTATTATTATTATTATTATTATTATTTTTAAAAAAGTCGTCGGGGTGGCCTAATCAGCCAATCAGCAAGAGAGTCTATCCCCTTTTCACTTGCGCTTGACCAAGGACATTATTTTAGCGTCTGGGGGGGGGAGCGCCACACCTTCCACCAGCTCCTTACTTTACCGCACAGATCCCTGTGCTACTTATACGCTGAGTTGGCGGGGACCGGTATCGAACTAGGAACCTTGTGGTTCCCTCCTCTCTCTCTCTCTCTCTCTCTCTCTCTCTTCTCTCTCTCTCTCTCTCTCTCCCTTCCAGACGATACGCATCCGATTATATATATATGTATATAAAATCGTCGGGGTGGCCTAAAGTCGGTATCAGCCAATCAGCGAGGGAATCTATCCCCTTTCACTAGCGCTAGACAAGGAGATTGTTTTGCGTCTGAGGTGGTGCGCCACACTTACCATCTTCTTACTTTACCTACAGATACTTATGCTATTCATACACTGAGTTGGCGATGGCTGGTATCAAACTAGGAACCTTGTGGTTTCTAGCCGAACGTTCTACCGACTGAGATATGTATAATTTAGGGTAGCGGAAAAATGAAGTCAACAGTAGAGGTAAGAAAGTGGGTAATTATGAACTTTTGTTTAGTAAAATAGGGTGTCCCTTAAAAAACAGAACCACAAATTTGTAATAAAACTGTTAATTTTTACTAGGAGGGTTTAGGGTTAGGTTTAGGGTTGGTTTAAGGGGGTGGATTTAGGTTAGTTTAATTGGAAAATAAATAAAAAATTTAGGTTCTGTTTTTTTTCTGGGTCAGTCTGTACATGTTGACCCAGAAAAACAGAACATAACCCTAACCCCAGTCCCAGAAAAAACCCCAACCCCAACCTAACCCCAACCCTAACCTAACCCTAACCCTAACCCCAATCCCAACCCTAACCCTAACCCTAACCCCAATCCCAACCCAAATCCTAGCCCTAAACCCTAACCTAACCCTAAACCCCCTAGTTAAAATTAACTGTTTTATTACAAAATTTGTGGGTTCTGTTTTTTTGGGACACCTAATTTATTAAACAAAAGTTCATAATTACAAGAATGTGTACATTTCATAATTTAAAAAGAAGTGAAAAATGAAGTGTAGATGAAGTGACTTACCTGAAGACAATTGAACATGGCATACAGGTATTTCAGGATGTTGTCCGTCATTTTTAACGATATGAAGGCAAAGGACCAAATAGTTGTGAGTAATATGGTCTGTGTCCATAAGGCTTTTGAATGAATTCTGAAAGGATAAAAGAATTTTTTTTAACCATTAGATACCAAAAATGTAAATACAAACTTCACTTAAACATCAATTCAGTTATAAGACCCAAAAAATGCACCCTACGGGCATTAGTAGTATATTGTTCCTTGGTGTCCCTTAGTATTGGGTATGATCCTTTGGTTGTTCCTTGGTGTTCCTTAGTATTGGGTATGTGTAACGTGATTATGAAGGTCCACCGGAGTTTGATAGTGGAAATAAAACTGTGAGAGGACTGCTATAGAAAGAGAGGAAGAAGAAATAAGAGAAAGTAAAGGTTTAAAAAAGGAATAGTGGACATACAACGGGTTGCCGGTAATTTGACCGAGTATGACCCCTGGATGAGAAACTGAAAGCTGACCGGAAATCGAGTGTCGACCGGAAGCGGAAGTCACGTGTGACGAGGAACGAGGAACAACAAGATCGCCTTTTTTTTCCGGCGTGTAGAGTTCGGACGGGCCTCTAGTCCCTAGTATGGGAATACTAATTTAACATTGTCCTCTCTCTTTCTTCTCTCTGCCTTTCCTCCTCTCCGAACAGAGCCTCGACACGAGCCCGAAAATAAACGCTAAGCCCTTTTGACGATATACCTCACGTGTTGTACCTTTTTCATCGACAAGACGACCGCCGCGTAACAAATTTTAGTGCCGTGAATTTGGAGGCACGTTGACAATACTATGTATATCGTTTTTGGTACCGTGACCATATTACTACGTTACATATAATCCTTTGGTTGTTCCTTGTGGTTCCTTAGTATTGGGTATGATCCTTTGGTTGTTCTTAGTATTGGGTAAAATCCTTGCGTTCCGCAAAGTCCGTCGTTTGCAGGTCCGTTCGTCAATGGCGAATAAGTTGCAAATGAACGGCTGTCAATATCAGCGATTGAATAGTTAACTAACCACGTATTCGGGCTGTTGATTGGCTGGGGTTTAAACCTCGCTGTGTCTATAAGTTTAAGTGGTGGATTACAGTTTTATAAACTTTCTTTCATTATTTCCTTCTTACTTCCTTCATTAAATCTTCCTTCATTTATTTATCTTTTCTTCATTATTTTTGTTCCGTTATTAGTTTTTATCATCTTATTTTCTTTTTTCATCTTTTCTTTATTATTTCGTCTTTCCTGCATTCATTCCATTTTGTATCTTTTCTTCAATACTTTTTTCGGACCATATAACCTTTAGGCACCCTTTTTGATATTGATTAAGAAAGAACATGTTTTTCATTTACACCGTCAATATCCGGTTCTTTTATCAGACGGTTTTAGTTTTTTTTAATTATAAAACTAACCCCTAACCCTAACCCCTAAACCTAACCCTAACCCTAACCTCTAACCCCTAACTCTAACCCCTAACAAACCGGATACTACGGTGTAAATGAAAAACATGTCCTTTCTTAATCGAGATCAAAAAGGGGTGCCTAAAGGTAATATGGTCCCTTTTTCTTATTTCTTTTATTTATTAGTAGCAGTGGCTGTCCGGCGTCGCCTGGGTAGAGGATTTTTTTAAGTTAGTCCTTCAGATCCATTATTACTGAATTGTGAGTTGAATCCTCGTGGGATGCCCCATTTAAATCCCTATGTAAAAAATAGACTTGCATTGATCCAGCTATTCTGAAAAGAAATGTTAATGTCTACTATCTAAAAATATTAAATGAAAAAAATCCATGCTGTTATCATTTAAATTTTATTTTTTAATTATCTTCACGAATATAAACCAAATCGCTATTATTTTTTTTTGCTCAAAAACCAAGCATTGGTGATATTTAATGTGTATGTATATTTACTTTGTGGTTAATTGTTTTATTTTCGAAGTTTCTCCGGACATACATATACACACACTGCCCTTTATATATGTAGAGATAGATTCCCACATTTATTCATCGTTCCGTTATTATTTCCATTCGCCTTTGTAAATTCTTTTTTACATTTATTTCTAATAAGATAATTATTTTAATCTTTCCGTCATTATTTCGTCTTTCCTTCATTTCTTTTATCATTCCCTCATCTTTATTCTCTGAAATATGTGATACTAGAAGTGGCTACCCGGCGTCACATGGGTAGAGCGGCGGGGAAAAGTTGTCTCGCTGATCCATTATTACTGAATCACGAGTTGGACCCTCGCAGGATGCCCCATTAAAATCATTACGTAAAATACCTTGATACAGCCTGGTAAGGCACCAGAAAAAATTGTACAAAAACTTTGAAAAGAAAAATTAATGTCGCTTATTTAATATATATTAATAAATATATTAAATGCAAAAAAAAATCCATGTCGTTGGTATTTAAATATTATCTTTTAATTATCCTTACGATTATAAATCAAATCTTCATTATTTTTGCTCAAAAAGCTAGCTTCCATAGACTCCCTTATTTTAAATTAACAGCGCTAATTCAAATATAAAAATGGATTTATTCAATAACTGCTGTGCAAACAAACCCTTCATCAGATGATGACTCTGGGTTCAGGTATGGTTTTCGGGCTGAAGCATCATTGCCACTAACCTAAGGCACCTCAGCAGTATCTCTATCACACCACCAGGCTTTGTTGATTTCTTATCATTTAGTGGTAATGCTATACCAATGGGGATGCAGTTAGAACTTTATTCTTAATATCTTTTATATATTTCCTCTTGTCTGATGATGAAAGTCCATTATTCTTTTTCTTTTTTTTAGATTTTACAGCATGTCAACCCTTGTTGGGTTATTTATGCTAAAGACATTTTGTTCTAGACAATTTAATGGGTATTGAAATTTTTTTTTTTAATCCATTTTTAAACACTTTTTTTTTCTTCTATTCAACCCAAAGATGTTTGTATTTCACATAGTACTAATACCATTGGTTAAGGTATGCATCCAACAACTCTCTCTCCAATTATGGGTAAATAGTAGGGCAGACTGGGCTCTTTAATCTTGGCTAGGTACCCAGTCTAGGAGAAGGAAAACTCTGAATTCAAACCTGGTAAACTCTGCTTGAGAAATTGACCTTGTGTCACATCTTGCTCATGTGGAGGGGTTGGTAAATATATACTGATACGTTCACAAACTGCTGAACCAATTTCCCCATTTGGTCTGAAGATCGCATAGGTGAGAAACTGTCAGCAACCAGGTGTTGACTCCATGTGCACGCTACCTTAACACACACATATATATATTTTTTTAAATTAACAGCCCTAATTCAAATTTCTAGCTACAGATACGTTCACAATTTATGACTGCCCATAAATTGTAACAAAAGTAAATACTAGTCAAATAATGATCTAAAGGAAATAATAGTCAAATAATGATCTAAGGAAATATAATCAAATAATGATCCAAAGGAAATAATAATCAAATAATGATCTAAAGGAAAATAATAGATCAAATAATGATCTAAAGGAAATAATAGTCAAATAATGATCCAAAGATAAAGGAAATAATAGTCAAATAATGATCTAAAGTAATAGTCAAATAAATGATCTAAAGGAAATAATAGTCAAATAATGATCTAAAGGAAATAATAGTCAAATAATGATCCAAAGGAAATAATAGTCAAATAATGATCCAAAGGAAATAATAATCAAATAATGATCTAAAGAAATAATAGTCAAATAATGATCTAAAGGAAATAATAGTCAAATAATGATCCAAGGAAATAATAGATCAAATAATGATCTAAAGGAAATAATAGTCAAAATAATGATCTAAAGGAAATAATAGTCAAATAATGATCCAAAGGAAATAATAGTCAAATAATGATCCAAAGGAAATGATAGTCAAAACCAAAAAAAGTTTACTGATGAAAACTTCAAATAAAAGATAAAAATGATAAACTGAAGATAGAATGGTGACTTACTGAATTGTTTTGTTTGTTTTTTCGCTTTGTGTGTACGAATTTTCGTTGTGTTCTTTTGCAGTGAATATTAATACCAAAATGGTGATCTGAAAATAAAAACGAAATATCATTAATAAATAAGAAATTGTTGCCAATGTATTTAATGTGTCCTTATTCAAAATCTTTTTTTCATAGTTTCCTTTTAGTAAGAAAATGTAACATTGTGACAGGAACAACTACGAGTTAAAATAATAGTTTGAACTGCAAACCTCTATACTTCATAAGCTCATACACATATATATATATATATATATATATATATATATATATATATTTAAGAATGAAAATGAGTAACCTACTCGAGTTTCATCGATAGATTCTTCAGGGTTACTTTTAAATTAATCGAGTTTACGATTAATCTTTGGTGTTATAAACATGCCCGTTGGAATGGGACTTTCCAACGGGCATGTTTATAACACCAAAGATTAATCGTAAACTCGATTAATTTAAAAGTAACCCTGAAGAATCTATCGATGAAACTCGAGTAGGTTACTCATTTCCATTCTTAAATAAATTTATGCTCTACATTGTATTGAGCACTTTGTATTTGTTTTTTCTCAACCTTAACCTCTGATATTGTGCGCTTCCAACGATCGTTCTTATACCCACCGGTAAGTTAATACTTATACATTACAAATATATATATATATATATATATAATATATATATATATATATATAATATATATATATATATATATAAGATAGGGTGAGGATATTAGATCATCCCAAATCCTACAAGAACGGCTCAAGAAATTGTAATCTATGTGTGACAGAAAAATTTAGGATACTGAAAAATTTAATTTCGAATAATTACAATGATAAAAAATCTAAATAAAAAGTCTGAGATTTTTAGGACATGTCCACATTAGAAAAAACTTTCTAAATGCATGGATAACGCGAAATCCAACATCCACCCTGAAAGATGAAGTTACGGATTTTTACAAGACTTTACCATCAGAAAACTTGAATATAAACAGACTTTTTCAAATGTGATTTTGGATAATTATTTTAATAAAAGAATGATTTTCGATAAGGGAAACTCACCATCCACCCTAAAAAAATTAATTGAAAAATTTACATCAGAAAATTTGAAAAGACATACGTTTTTTAACATATGAATTGATTAAAATAATTCCAATTAAGAACAAATTTTCAAAGGATTAAAGGGAGATAACTTATGAGCATTTTTTTTTAATGCAGGAATTAAAATATTCAAAAATATAATCGAAAACATAAAGAGCGTCCACAATAATCAACCGACGTATTTGCGGTCCAAAACAATAGCAACAAAATGTCTTCGCATAAATACCAGAAAGATCTATTAGCAGCCTGACGATGGTGAAATAACCTGAAACCTGGGTAGTTGCTTATGAAAACATTTTATTTAAAAATTCAACAAATAAATAATAAATAAATATATATATATATATATATATATATAATATAATATATATATATTATATATATATATATTAGGGTGTGCACAAAGTCTGGGTACATGGAGATTTCACTATGTATTTATTTATGTATTTTTCCGAGAAGGCAGATAGGTAACAGGTGAGACTTATTTAAACATGTTGAGAGACAAATTAATGCTCAAATTAAGCACCTAGGCGAGGGACTGCCGAATTGGTTTCAGCGGGATGGGGCCCCTGGCATTTTGCACAACTGTTAGAGATTGGCTGAATGGCACTTTTCTTCACTGGATTGGAAGAAGGGGTCATATGGAATGGTCTTCTTGTTCACCAGACCTTTCTCTCCTTGACTTCTTTTCTGGGATATGTGAAAGAGAAAGTTTACTCAATAAAGATTTCAGATTTAACCACACGAGAGAACGCATTACGAGTCAGTGTGCTGAAATTGATGGCAATGTAGACTTATTTAATCGAGTTCACCTGAATTTTCCAAGGCGCATCAAGTTATGCATTGAAAATGATAGAATCTTGTTTAAAATATTATTTATGAACATTATAATTGAATAAAATAAAATGATTTGTTTGAAAAGTATGTGTTAATGTACCCAGACTTTGTGGACAGCATATATTATAATTATATATATATATATATATATAATATTATATATATAATATAATATATATAAAAAAATATAAAATATATAAAAAAAAAAATAAAAATGTTTTTTCAAGGTTAAAAAAAAATGTTTTATTTTTAACAAATAAAGGGAGGGCGACTTCGTTGGCATTACTACAGAAAAAATGCAAATTTTGAAAAAAATTTATTTTTAGTAAATCCGAACTATAATAGCGTCCGCGGAACTAACGAGTATTTGCAATCCAAAATGTGACATTGAGTAAGAACTTCAACAAACACCATGGGATCTTGCTCAACAGCCTGATGATTGCTATTTAGCATGAAACCTGGGTCGCTGTTTATAATGAACATTGATCTGTGAAAAGTTTGTAAAATAAATAAATATTAGCTCTTACAATTTGTGATTGAGCACTGTATTTTTCTTTTTTTCATCAAAAAAAAGTGTTTGTTTACACATTATATATATATATATATATATATATATTATATATATATATAATATATAATATATATATATATATAGGTATATGTCGCTATTTCTTTTGTATACTTAACATTCTGTAGTTTTTTTCTATTATTGTATGTTATTTATTTTGTATTTAAAATAATAATTGATAGAATACATGTATGCATGGATAAACTCCTGGCCGAAACACGTGTCAGTAAATAAAAATAAAATAAATCCTATTTTATCAATTCAACATTTTCTTTCCTTTATTTTTCATTTAAAAAAAAAAAATATATAATATATATATATAATATATATATATATATATATATATATATGGGCACAGATATTACATTAAAAATACTTACCGCTATAATTCCAACTGCTGGTCCTAAAAATAGCCATATGTGTCCCCAGTCAATCCAGCACCTTTGATAAAAAACATTCAGATTAACATTTATTCATTTCATGAGAATTGTTTCTTTGTTGTTTATAAGATTGGTCGGATCGAGAACTTTTCAACCCCTATTGCTAACTTTGTTCTCTCTTTATATCAAATAACAAACAAATGGTGAGAATGAAATTGATCTCGAAATGTATTTAAATACTTATATGTATTTATGAGATGAGGCTAATTTGAAGAAATGTATTTATTTCAATGTTTCGTGTTTAAACATAAGGATGTAAATTGAACAGTGGTGCCTTGACTTACGAGTTTAATCGTTTCGCTCGTAACTCAATTATCTATGTTTATGTGAAGAAAGGAAGTGACCCATGTACCTGTGTTTTTTCATTTTCTTAATATACTACATCTATGTTTTATCTATAATCAATTTTCCTCATTGAACTGAAAAATTATAATCCGTTCACCCCCCCCCAAAAAAAAAACGCTGGGTAATTCCATGTCAATCAATAAGGCCAAGTCACCCCCCCCCTGTTAAAGTCAGACAATCCCCAAAAATTTGAGCTTCAATTCCAAAAATTGGCGAATTATGTTGATTTTTAGCTCTCAAAATTTGGTGGGGTTCACGAAAAATGGCGCTTTTTTGTAATTTATTTTTGTCTGTAAAACGAGTTCTAGTGCTTCCCTACTCCTAAAATTTGGTTTATAAAGAGGAATTCAAAAATGGCTATCAAAAATGTCTTAAAGTCAACCAATTTTAAATTATTGATGATTTTTTATTTTCACAGCAATGATGGTCAAGTTTGTTGAAGTACGTAATGCATATATAGAATATGGTTGGTTCGTTGGTTGATTTTACGGCATGTCAACACTTGTTGGTTATTTCATGCCAAAAACATTTGTGTTTTATTCATTCTTGATGGGTACTCAATTTTTTAAACCTATTTTTAAAACTCATTTTTCTATTTAACCCATAGATTGGACCCTAACACGTACTACCTCCGTACCAGAGTGGGCCTGTCTGCAATGGTGATGAAGAGGTACTCCACATTCCCAGAACTTCAGAATTGGAACGTTACAATCAGATAGAGTTTAACCTCATATCCAGGACACTAAGACCCTCAGCCACCTCCTTCTAACACATATATGATGAAAATAGCTGGTGTTGTTAAAGGATGATAGGGTTGGGACAATGATATAGGTGCTAGGGCTTGACGTGACCAGCTGATTGTTTGGAGGGGATCGTCTAGCCTAAGTAAGGGCTAAAGTGGAGTGTTGAATGTAATTGACTGCTCAGTCACCGTCTTAAGCATCACGGGTCACCACATACGACCAAAAGATGGCCCATTGGAGAGGGGGGTTCTACTCCCAACAAAATTCCAGTCGGCGTATTCTACGGCCTCAGGGGGGATGTCGAATATGCTCGTTTCATGTCTAAAACGTTTTATCTTGGTCAGACCTGGAACTTTTCACCCTCCCCTCACTTTAGAACAATGTTTCTCTTTGAAATTAAATGAAAAACAAATGGCAAAAAAGAAAAGTCGATATGAAACCTGAAAATTGAATTTAGATAAACCAGGGATCACCAATCTTTTTTCACGGTGGGCCGGATAATGGAAAAATAACGAGCATGGACCACATTATAATTGTGTTCAATACTTGCTAGCCAGAAAAATATGTAAAACAAAATTAATCTTTCATGTTATATCATGGATGAGTGGCGTAAGATGCACAAAACAAATTTAACCAACATATTTATTTTCAAAACATTATCAAAGAACGCAACATTAGCATAAGTTTTAGTGAGATTTGTGAAACTGAAGTTTGCTTTCAAGATATCATCAATGTTTGGTTTGGAATTGCTCACCCAAACAGAAAATTGCTTTCAAATGTTTATCAGTCAATTTCCGATGGGTTGATTCCGTAGTCAAGTCCATGAAGATTTATTAAGCTTAACATGATATTTAGATTTAAATGGTATCAGAACGTCTCGCGTCCCGTACGTTTTAACAAACAATTCAGCACCGTCGGCGGGCCTGATAAAGTGCCTTCGCGGCTGAATCTGGCCCGCAGGCCGTAGTTTGGTGACCCCTGAATAAACGATTAAGACGAGAAGATTTTCTTTGTGTTTTTTTTTTTTTTTTTTGTTTTGTTTTTGTTTTTTTCGAATGAAATCTAGCATTTTTTTTTAAATTATTGTTATAACTTACATGTCAGGAGCGTAGTATGTTTGTCCGTGGGAACCAACAAAAGCCCCGACTAAAACTGCTGGGAAGACTGAAACAAAAAAAAAAAAAACAAACATTAAATATGGGGAAAATTATTATATATCTCTATTAATAATGGAGATGGGTGTATTTCTGTCTGTAACCAAAACTACGTCACAGCTTACGTCAAAATATTTCTCTATTCATAATATTCTATTAATGAGTATTTAATTTATAGTCAAAATCGTTAATGCATAGAATAAAAACAAGCCTGTGTTATATACACTCAAAATTTGTGTAAGCAATTTTAAATATGTTTTAGTCTCCGCCCCCCCCTTTTAGTACAAGAATTTAATTAAAAAGTTTACAAATAAATAAATACCTACTATTTTTATATAAAATTTATGAGTGAAATAATTATTTAATTAATTATTTAATTAATAATTAATAGAACCACGCAATATATTACTTGAGGGGGACAGGACTAAGTTTCCATTTCAAATTGTTTTATTTTATTTTATTTTTTTACTCCTTTAATAAATTTGATGATTTCTTACTTATAATACAAACCATCTGACATTGATTTTTATCCTATATATATATATATATATATATAAACACACACACACACACACACCATATATATAATATATATATATATATATTATATATATTATTACACACACACACACACACACGCACACACAGATGTATGGCATCCTTTACCTGAGGAGATTTTTAAATATGTCACATTAAAAGTAATTTTAAAAAGTTATTCATTAACTTAATTATTTAAAGAAATAAAATTGATTATCACCAGAGAATTGAAAAGATCAAATTCTGACCATGTTATTCACTTCTTGATTTAAAATATTTTTTCCAAAATATTCATTGTCCAAGGGAAATAACTCATAAATTTATCTGCAGTTATGTCCCTTGAAAGATTTTAAATTACCAGTTAGATATATAACTAAATCGTTCAAAGTTGTGTTTATGGTTTCATAAAAAAAACAATGTTATTGTTTTTATTATTATTTTTTTTAAATAAAAAAAGATGGTTCACGTTTTCAACAAATCAAAAGTTATTATTTTTAAGCCGCTGATTTTGTTGAATATATTTTCTTGTACATTGACGTGTGGGGATTAAAATAAAATTTTAAAATATAAATGAAAAATAACAAACTCCCATGAGCCTTCACACCGGAGAAACCCTCTGCGTATGTGCAGAATAAGGACCCACTTTCGACCCCAAAGATTATCTCTCAGCCATTCGAGTTTAGGCCTTAATTAGGGCCAGACACTACTACTGACTAGGGAGGAATTTCGCTTGCTACGTGGTGGCTATGACCCGTGAATAAAGCCTAAATCATAAAACTAAATTTCGTCTTTGTCTCTTTTCTTTCGTTCCTTGGATTCCTTCCTTTTCAGCGCGACCACCAAATAAGATGGGGTTAAAAGCAACCCTTAAGAACACGCGCCAGGAATAACCAGGTACCCTTTAACCTAAAACATTAAACCTCTTGCCACCCCATAAATGAAAGGAAATATGTTAGCACGGAGAAAATTTCACGTGTTTTTTAACCGCCGATTAATTAAAATTCCACAAAACTAATAAAGGATTAATTAAATTTAATATAATTTTTGCTGTATCATCAAGGGGAAGGTTTTTTTAAATTAAATTTCATGAAAGAATTATTGGACCATATTACCTTTAGGCACCGATTTCGTTTCCATTAGGTCATTCTTTTTTCATTTACACCGTTAACATCCGGTTTTTTTTAACAGACGATTTTTAGACGCATTTTTACAACTTTACAACTAACCCCTAACCCTAACCCCTAAACTAACCCCTAACCCTAACCCTAAACCCTAAACCTAGCAAAATATTTTTTAAATAAATACTTTTTAATATTAATTATCCGTAGAGGCACATGGAAAATAAATAAACATGTCTTTCGTTTTAAGTTTTATTTTTTAAAAGAATAACAATATTAGTTTATCTTTAATGCAATTTTTTTTTTCGCAGAAGCTAACAACAACTACTATTTGTAAACTTATTTTTGTTTAAAGTTTTTGCAAATAAAAAAAACTATTTTATTTTTAAAGAATACTATTGAAATAAACATATCTGCATGCATTTCTCTTCTGATTAAATAAAAACTATTTTAATATAAAACGTTCTTTCGTTTATAGTTTTATTAAAAAGTATTTATTTAAAAAAAATATTCTGTTAGGGTTAGGGTTAGGTTTTAAGGGTTAGGGGTTAGGGTTAGGATAGTTTTATTAAAAAAATTTAAATCTATAAATCGTCTGTTAACAAAAAATCGGACAACATTAAATAAGTAAAAAGAAAAATTGTATTTAACATAAAAACGTGTTCTTTCGTTTAATTAACAACAACAAAAATGTAAATAAGTAAAAGGAAAGATGTCCCATAAAACTGTTAATTATTCCCGCGTAAAGTTGTAAAAATGCGTCTAAAAATCGTCTGTTAAAAAACGGATTTTTTTTATATAATAGACCATTCTGATTTTTATCACAAAGAAAGAAAGGGAAGAAAAAATGACATGCTATGCAGAAAAATATAAGAAAGAATATAAGAAAGAAAGAAGAAAGAAGAGAGAGAGAAAGAGAAAGAAAAAAGAAGAGGAAGATAAAGAGAGGTGTTGAGCGCGTGGAAGTGATAATGCTAATCTGTTTCAATCGAAATCTAAAGAAGCAAAGAAAGAGAAAAATGAGGAGGGAAAGTTACATCAAGATCTCTCTCTCTCTCTCTCTCTCTCTCTCTCTCTCTCTCTCTCTCTCTCTCTCTCTCTCTCTCTCTTGTAAGTTTGTAAGTCTCTTTTTCTCTATCTTTGTCTCTCTCTCTGCTTCTCTCTGCCTCTTTCTCTCTCTTCTTTCACTCTTTCTTTCTCTATTTCTTTCTTTCTCTATGACTCTCTTTCTCTCTCTCTCTCTTTCTCTCTGTGAGATATTAGGATTGGTTTTTAAAGGAAATGATTTTTAAATATGGAGTTGCAATTATTTTTATTCATAACTGTTACAACCGCTATTTAGCATTTGTCTATTTATGCTCAAGTTGCCAAGGGCATAACTCCTAAATTTTGAGTTATGTCCTTTGAAATTTTTTAAATGACCGGATTACAAAAATATATAACTAAATCATTTTAAGTCTAACGGCAGAATTTTATAAATATCTGTACCAGTAAATATGGCACATCTTGCTGGCTCTCTCTCTCTCTCTCTCTCTCTCTCTCTCTCCTCTCTCTCTCTCTCTCTCTCTCTCTCTCTCTCTCTGTGTGTGTGTAGCATATACACACATTCACTCCTTTCGTTGGTCACGTTATTCCCTCTGTTTATCTGTCTGTCTGTCTGTCTACCTGCCTCTCTCTCTCTCTCTCTCTCTCTCTCTCTCTCTCTTCTCTCTCTCTCTCTCTCTCTCTCTCTCTCTCTCATATATTTTTTTTAGGGCCGGTTTAGCTCAGTCGGTAGAGTGTTTGGCTGGGAACCACAAGTTTCCGGGTTCGATACCGGCCCTCACCTACTCAGCATATGAGTAGCACGGGAATGTGTGCAGTAAAGTGAGGAGCTAATGGTGGGTGTGGCGCTCCACCTCAGATGCCAAAGCAATCTCCTTGGTCTACTTTTAGTGAAAAAGAGGATAGACACCCTCGCTTTCCGGCTGATACCGACTTTAGGCCACCCCGACGACTTCATTGTTAATCGAATGATAATTCTTTAAATGCATAAAGGAATATCATCAGTGATATGGCATCTGAGGTGGAGCGCCACACCCACCATTAGCTCCTCACTTTACTGCACACATTCTTGTGCTACTCATATGCTGAATATTATCCTTGCTGATTTCGGGTTTTTCAACATCATATTGGCTTAAAGAGAAACCCCTAGCACCGTGCTACTAGTTTCGATATTGTTGCAAACTCCCGCGATAAAAGCCACAAATATTCGACCGTTTTAATTGAAACTTATTAAGAAATTCATAGAAAAAAAAATTAAAAGTTTATTCTCTGTTTAAAAGGAAAAAACTGAAAAGATTCGCCATATTCACTGACACTGATATAATTTATAAAATTATTCCATTTTAAAACTGTAAAACAAATAATGGCTAAACTTGCAAATCGGACGGAAAATTAGAGTGACCCAGAAAAAAACAGAACCAAAAATTTTGTAATAAAACTGTTAATTTTAACTTGGGGGTTTAGGGTAAGGGTTTAGGGTTGGGGTTTAGGGTTAGTTTGTTGGGAAAATAAATAAATAATTTGTTTTTTCTGGATCACCCAGAAAAAAACAGAACTCACAAATTTTGTAATAAAACTGTTCATTTTAACTAGGGGGTTTAGGGTAATGGTTTAGGTTAGTTTAATCGGAAAATGAATAAATAATTTGGGTTCTTTTTTTTCTGGGTCACATTTAAATAATAAATTATTTACATTTTTGATTTTTTTTTTTTTTTAAGTTTAAAGAAAGGAATGGGTGCTTTCGAACCGAAAATATATTGAATATGATGAAAGTTCTTATAATATACATGATACAATTTATAAAAAATAGCGAGACTAATTTTTGACAATTTTGTATTATATATATTGTTTGGTTTCATTTTTTTTTCGGGGGGTTGTTTTGTTTGTTCTTTTTTGTTTGTCTGTTCTTTTTCTTTTTTTAAATAACTTGATTAAATCATATTTCATTGTACGATAAAGCAATTCAAATGTTTTAAATCCTTTTTTTTTTTTTCTTTTCTTTTTTTTTTTTTTTTTTTTTTTTTTTTTTTACTTGTGATAAATGAAAATAGACTAGTGGAGTAACTCCTACTTTCTGGTATTGAGGTAAAATTTGTAGCTATGATCAAAAGTCGCAAAAGAAGGTAATAAGACATTTTTCATTTTTTTTCATTTTTTCAAAATTAAATTCTAAAGAATATAAGAAAATATTAAAAAATAAAATTCAATACCCGAAAAACTTATTTTTTTTCTTTGAATTGATACAAAAATATTTTCCGATTCACTGGCTAAGTTTTTTTTTATTCACTTAAAAATCTAATAGTGAATTTTAAACGTCTGGAAGGTATGTTGAACTTAGTATTGTTGATCAAGATTGATTCAATCTATCCAAAAATCTAAGTTTAAAAATGTGCAATATTGCGCTCCATATTTTCCGAGATTTTTATATATTTAAAAAAGTTTTTAAAAAATTTAAAGTTTGGAAGGAAAAAGAATAAAATATTTGTGCTCGGGAGAGAGGTAAGAGAGAGAGAGAGAGAGAGAGAGAAGAGAACGAGATAGAGAAAAAGCGTGTGTGTGTAAGAGAGAGAGAGGGGGAGGCTAAGAATGAGAGAAAGAGAAAGAAAAGAGTGAGTGTATGAGAGAGAGAGAGAGAGAAAGAGAAAGAGTGTGTGTGTGAGAGAGAAGAGAGAGAGATTGAGAGAGTGAGAGTGAGAGAGTGAGTGAGTGAGTGAGAGTGAGTGAGAGAGAGAAGAGAAAGAGAAAGAGAGAAAGAGTGTGTGTGGATGTGGGTGCGTGTGTGAGTGAAAGAGAGAGAGAAAGAGAGAAAAGAGAGAAAGAGTAATTGAAAGAGTGAGAGACAATGAGTGTAGGTGCGTATTTGAATGAGAGAGGAGAAAGAGAAAGAGAAGAGAAAGAAATAGAGATAGAGAGAAAGAGAGAAGTGATGACGTGATAATATTACTTACTCCATCCGATGATATAATATCGCATCAACGATCCGGACTCGTTTGTGTCTCGGTGTGAGTGAGCAGAATAAGTGATGACAATGTATAAATTAAACGCTTCATTCATCACCCAACAATAAGTGGCGAGGAAGAAATAATGAAGTAAAATGGCGAATACTTGGCACACAATCTGAAACAAACAAAATAAATAAATAAAGTAATTAATTCAAACCAGAAATGAAAATAACAATAAATTTAATTCAAAATCTAACTACACGTCTAGACATAATTTGTAGGCTACCCATGTAACAATTAAAAAAAATCCATCCAACCAACACAATCTTTCTTTTATATAGATTACAAGCCCTGTTGATATTTAATGTGTATATATATTTATTTTTGTCGTTAATTGTTTTATTTTCGAAGTTTCCTCCGGACATACATATACACACAACTGCCCTTTATATAGATTACTAGCAGCGGCTATCCGGCGTCGCTTGGGTAGAGGGTGATTTTTTTAAATTAGCCCCACAGATCCATTATTACTGAATCGTGGGTTGAATCCTCGTGGGATGCCCCATTTAAATCCCTTTGTAAAAAAATAGACCTTGCATTGATCCAGTTACTCTGAAAAAAATGTTAATGTCTACTGTCAAAAATATTAAATGAAAAAAAATCCATGCTGTTATTTAAATTTTATTTTTTAATTATCTTCATGAATATGAATCAAATCATACATTTTTGCTCATTTGATATTGTTGATATTTAATGTGTATATATATTTATTTTGTCGTTAATTGTTTTATTTTCGAAGTTTCCTCCGGACATACATATACACACAACTGCCCTATAGATAGATAGATAGATAGATAGATAGATAGATAGATAGATAGATTATACCATAACTTCATTAATCTACAATTATATATTTATAATTCTATGGATTTACTTGTTACATTTGATATTTAGTTATTTCTAGAATGTCAGACCCACAAACAGATGCCAGCCGAATCCAACACTGAATAAATCAAGCAAAATATATGACGTAGGTTTATTCGCCGATGATCCGACTATGAAACCGGTAGTACTGGGTTACATAATACTGTCCACACTAAGAAGATTATTACGCCATATTTATACGAGGGTAATCCCAAAAGTAAGGTCTCGAAAATATTTAGAAATCCCAGAAATGTATATTGTTTATTATGTTTACATCATTTTAAAGTCTGAACATGACTCTACTTTTTACGAAATCGCCATTTTGGTTTATGCATTTTTATAGGCGCTGTGGCAATTTTTCAGTGTGCCCGTTTCATACCAAGTCACCGCTATCTCATTGAGAAAGCGTTAAACCTTGTCACCGTGGCAAACTCCCCTCACTACTTGCAGACGTTTTTGACATCCATGCACAACTCACCATACACTTACGTTAATTTGTGCTGCATTTGAATCGGTTTAATATCTTTTTCGTTCAAAAAGGGTATAACTACGATATTCACGCGTGGCGGTAGCGTCAATCGGGAGCTCCATCAGAAACGATAGTCAAGCCAAGACTGGGCGTGGCAGCGAGGCGCGTGCAGGGGCAGGCGCGCACACAACAAACAATAGTCGCACGAACAGTTTACCTGCGTTCCCAGCGCTTTGGAGACCTTACTTTTGGATTACGCTCTTACATAGTAATAAAGGAAATATGTAAACATTTTATTGAATTAAAAAAATAATATAAGTATAAACATTATCGACTTACTTTATAATCGTATTTATCGATCCCAATCATGAAAACCACTTGACTGAATACAATACACAAAGAAAGATTTTTGTGAAGTGCCGCTGTACTGGACGAAGTCCTGAAGAAACAAAAACAAGAGGGTGGAATTAAATATTAAACAAAAATAAATAAATAGATAAATATTGGTTCGATCAAAGGAGATAATAAGAAAATTCAAAAAAAATTTCCATTTCATTCTTACTTGTGACAAATGAAAATATTTTAAGGGTGGTAACTCCTACTTCTGGTACTGAGGTAAAATTAGGGTAATTTTCACCTTTAGTTGTCAAAAATTCCTAGCAAATAAGGCAATTAGAGTAACCTCCCTTAACTTTAACTTTGAAACAAGCCGGTAGCTATTTTGAAAGTCTCCGTGCGAAATAAACAAATCTTAGAAACTTTTTTGAAAACAATACAACTGCATGTTTTAACACAAAAATATCATAAAATGTGTTCTTAATAACAATTAAGTTCATTTCAGATAATACGCACGCACAATTTTATGCTAGGAATTTTGACAACTAAAGGTGAAAATTACCAAAATTAGTAGCAGAAAAGAAGTTAATAAGAAATTTTTAATTTTTTTTTTAATTTTCAAACTATTACCAAAGATGAGGAAATTGTCCGATTTCCATGAAACCTTTTTCAAATTATTCATTAATGACTAAATATTATAATAAATATCTTATTTTATTTTTTTGATAAAACTTGAAATTTTTTTATCAATCAATAAAAATTAATTGTATATTGTCCTGTTGGACTCATGGCTCAACGGATATTAGTTGTGAGTTAATACAAATTTAGGTCACAATCATCTTTCTGTTGCAGGTTCAATCCTGACCAAGGGTAATAATAACATAGAATTCTTAACATAGGTTCCCGAGTTCGAGAATACATTTCATTATTAGATTTTTAAATGAATAAAAATGGACGAATTGAATATGAGAAAATACTTTTTCAAAGAAAAATATTGTTTTTATAACTACAAAATGAATAAATAAAGTAATACAAATAAAAACAAAAACACACTTAAGGAAAATTATTTCTTGAGTTTTAAGAAAATAACTTTCAATTTTTTGAATAACATTTTTCGTGCATTGAAATTTTTTTTAACTTTTAAAAAATTTCTATGTGTTCATCAGGATTTGATCTTTCTATAAATGTAAAAATTAGGGAATAGAAATATTTTCTTCAAATGGCCTAAAGACACCCCCGCTCCATCTAAAAAAGATTCAGACGAATAAAATTTAGTGTTTATAAGATTATCTTATTATATTAGAGATTCTGTGTCTGTCTGTTACCGAAACAACGTTACTGCTTACGTCTCACACCCTCAGGAATTGTGTACGTGTATCAATGAGTATTTCATTTATAGTTCAAATCATCAATGGATACATACAATAAATCTTATTTATCAATGAGGTCTCTCTGAAAATCTGAGTTAGATTTGCCTCAAAACAGCATATGTTATTTGTGCGTTTAAAAATCTGCAATGTGTCTTATATATCTCTAAGAAATAAAGGTTCACTTAATATATGGTGTGGTTAATTTGCATACTGGTTTTAACAAAACCAAGTTTAATAAATAATTAGTTGATGTTATTCATGTCTAATATAATTGTTTTATCCACCAAGGTATTAAAATCTATCCTATGAATTACTTGGACCATATGACCTTTAAGGCACTCCTTTTTAATTTCGATTCAGAAGGACATGTTTTTCATTTACATTAATATCCGGTTATTTGTTAACAGACGAATTTAGAGTTTTTTTAAATTGTAAAACCAATATATATATATATATATATATATATATATATATATATATTATTGAAGTTCCACCTATGCTTCTTATATGAATTAGTTCAATATGGTATTAGTTTCGATCTCGGCTGGAAGCAGGTTATAAAGCCTAGCCGCACTGAAGAGACATGATACGTCTAAATACTCTAATTGACTTTATATATATATATATATATATATATATATATATATATATATATATTATAATTATTATTATTAGTAGTAGTATTTGAAGTGTGGGTTTCACCTATCCTTCTTATATGAATTTGTTGAACATGATATGGCCTATATGTAAATCTAGAAAAATATAATGTACTTACAATTAAAGCCTTTTTTCGCAAGCAAGAGGAATGACATAGGATTTCCGAAATATAATAGCAAAAAAATTTATTCGTTTTCTCAAATTTTTCTAATTTTTATTTTATTTTTTTATTCTAACCGCCTTCAAATTCAACTACATAATATAAACATATTGGTCATTTATCTGTAGACATTATTCAAGGGACGTAACTCCTAAAATAATGGAGGAGTTATTTCCCCTGAATGTAGTCGTGTAAAAATATTTTTCACTTCTGTTGTTGTTTTTTGTTTTTTTGTTTTTTTTTTATCTCAAAAATAGTTTAAAAGACAACATACAAATGGATTTGAAACAATTGAATCTAATCAGTTTTTCTAATTTAATCATTGAACATGTATGCCCAAAATTTAAAAAGCAATCAATTTACAATTGAATACAAGATTTGTCTTTGTAATTTCAGATAAGATACCTTGAAAAAGTGAAAAAACAAAATCAAAAACATCGAAATCTATTTCAGATTAAATTCGAATAAGTCTTCGATGAAATTAAAAAGTTTCCTCATTATTTCTTGATCATTTCGAACTTTTAAACGGGAAAAATATTCGATTGACAAGAAACGAATCAAGGGGAGATAACTTTGTCATGCTTTAAAATAAGGGAGATAACTACAAAAACTTTGATAAATACAGACTGACAATAAAATTGCAACGTGAAATATACACTTCAATTTACTCAAAATTAAACAAAGAGATGCTTATAGGTATGCACCCAGCGTCCCTGACGCAAAAAAATCTGAAAGGACGAGGTAAAATCAAATCCATGCGTCCCAAGGTTTTTCTCTTTTCGTCTCTCACCATTTCACGCTAACTATAAATACATTTCAATAATTTCTTAGAAACGAATTGCACAGGATAGATTACAAAGTAGGAGTTAGACAGCTTTATTTGGAACCCAAAATTTTCCGGGGACTCATTCAAAGCAAATATGTGCGTCCAAGGATGCACTAAATCAAAAAGCTATCAGCACCACTGTAAGCATGTAGGTAACATATGTATTTACCCAACACCTCCGCAGTGATTATAAATGGGACACTAGGTAAATTTTCAAGTGTATTTTAACTCTTTACCTACTTTAAGCCGCTCGCGGTCACTCGTCAATACTTAAGCTCCGGCTACTTTTTGTTTCTTGCCAGAAAATCTGTTCTCTTATTTATTCAATTAATTCATTCGTTCATTTATTATTTTGTAGTCCATCTTTCTCCTGTTTCATTTTCAATTCAATCCATCGATCTTCTTATGTCCAACAATATCTTATCGTGTCCAATTGTCTATTCTACATTGAACAGTTTGCCGTCCACAGAAGACAGACCAACTTTTAATATTCTTAGGAACACCTAACAAAAATAGACTTAAAACAAAAATACAGTTGCTCCCTTTGATTTGCCAAAACCGGAAGTGAGGTCTCTTGTGGATGGCGTTTGTTTACGTTTGTTTATGTTTTGAACGCAGCGTTTAGATACTGGTTAAGTCGCTTGAAGGTAGAAGCATTTTCTACCCTGTGTTAAATAAAACCTTGTTAATTTTATAACAACCTGGTCTTGCATTATCATTTCAATCATCCATATTTTATATGTATGTTAAAAACATAACAAATCTTATTATAATGGAGATTGTGGGTTTGTATGTCTGTAACCGAAACTATATTACTATTCAAGTCACAATTCCCTTTGTTATTTACATCACATTCTCCATGATTTTATTTTTTATTTAAACCTCAATTATTAGTAAAAATTGTTTTACATCATTAAGACTGTTAACAATATCTACATACTAAAACATGCAATTATATTTATATATTCAACGAAATAGCGGTTTACAGTGTGAATGGGAAGGCTAATTTTGCATATTGATCTTAAAAAATTTGATTTTAATAAATATATGCTTAGTATTATTGATTTCTAATTGTTTGGTTTTATCTTAATAAATATGAGCAAAAATCTCGGGGATAAATCTTAGAAATCTATTAACATAAAGAAATAAATGTAATTTTATTCTTTTCTTCCTATTTTAACTAAATAGTTAAATTAGGGAAATTTACCACTGAAAGACGGGAATAAAGGAAAATGGTGGAACAGTTAGTTTCAAAGTTGTTCTATTTTCCGATTATACCCCCTCTGTTCCAAATATTTTTATCTGAATTTTTATTCAGTTTCATTAGCCTTTCTAATTTAACATGATATTTTATTATATTAAAACTTAAATACTTGCACCCGGAGGGTGCATATATTTACTAGTATACATAATACTTACTAGATGAAATTATTGACTTACCTTAAATAAGTGAGCATTGCAAATGAAATTAAACAAAGTGCGGCTGATACACTACAGCCAATATAAGATGCAACATTCATAAGATTGGGTCGTTTCTCTCCTTTGTCCCACTGAAGAAAAAAGAAGAAGAAGAAGAAAAATCATATAACGTGATGCAAGTGTTTCATCTAATAATTTCGGAAAATACAAAAAGGCTGTAGAGTGCATCGGTCGGAATTTTAGAATTGATTGAAATGAAAATTAGAATGTGAAAAAATAGATTATGAAATACAGAAACAATCTATTTCTTAATGATAATAATAATAAAAATTAACAAAAATATAACATGCCCTATCAGCTGGGGCTGTAGAATACACCGACTGCATCTTTGCAGAGGCATAAGATCCCCTCCCCCAATGGAACAACCTGTTGGCCTTGGGTGACGACCCTTGATGTTTAAGGATGTGGAACTCTGTTGGCTGAGCAGTCCATGACATTCAACACTCCACTTTGGTTCTTACTTAGGCTAGACCGGCCGTCGGATAGGCCCTCTCTGATCAATCGGCTACTCAAGTCCTAGCATCTATATGATTGTCCCAATTCAATTGGCCTTATGACCAAACCCCCAACCCTTTTTATCATATTCGTGCAAGAAGGCAGTGACTGAGGGTCTTATCGGCTTGGGTACTATTACCATTATTTCATTTCTTGCAATTTTCACTCCAGCTTTTGTTACATAATTGTTGTACCGGCCGTTCCTACAGTGGAGAACATGCACCGGTTCTCACTATAAATAGTGAGACGAGTGGAATGTCCCGTTAACGACAAGCTAGTCGTACATGTACCACTTGTCTTATTTTACCCCATCTCGACTTGACTTCTTTTACTGTTGGGACTAACATCACAACAATAATATATGCGGTTGCATAGATTCTTGTCAACCCCCTGTAATTCTGAGTGGATGGCCCTTTTCATATCACGGAAACGTCCCTTTCCATGGAATATTACAGAAAGCCCGCGAAATACGTGAAGTCACGTGGGACCTGGTTGGGTCTTCAGTTTCAGTTTGGACGTCAGGCAGAGAAGATGCACTGCCTTAACTGGAGCTCACTGCATACGCGCGTTATCTTAGTTACATGAAATGTTTAGTTAAGTAAATAAAAGCTTACGAATGTAACATGGTTTTGTGGTTGATGAGAGTCTTGGTAACAAGACTGACCTAGAAGAAATAAATTTAGTGCGACCGACCACCAAGACGAAGTCCAGACGCTAGAAGAGACGCTAGAAGAGATGCTAGCAGGAAAACGTAAGATAGAAAATATGAACAGAAGAAAAATAGAAGTAAGAAAGTAAAACGAAGAGTATACAACACTTTAACGGATGGTATTATTATTATTATCATTATTATCATTATTATTATGAGAGTTTTTCACACCAGCATTAGCTGATGGTATTTTACTGGAGTCTGAGTGACAACAAGTCTCCTCAGGTCTTCATGACTCTTCTGAGTATTCTACCAGATGGCAGTAATGCAGTATTCTGGATGGTCTCAATTCTTTCACTTATTTCCAGATTCTCCAGTCGTTTTTCCAAGCTTTTTGGGACCGTTCGAAGTGCACCAACTACAATTGATATCACTTTGACCCTCATATTCCACAACTTTTTCAATTCTCAGGCAAGGTCCAGGTATTTGTCCATATTTTCCTTCAGCTTCACCCTGTGATCTACTGGAACCGCAAAGTCCACCCGTTGACAAGTTCTCTCTTTTTTTTTAATCAACACTAGGTCTGGTTTCCTGGCGGGGATAGGGTGATCCGTTTTTATCTTGAGGTCCCAGAGAATTTTATGTGTTCATTCTCAAAAATGGATTCTGGTGTATGCATATACCATTTTTTTGTATGGTCAAAAATTTTTTTTTTGCATAATTCCCAGTGGATCACCTTTCCAGCCCAGTCGTGCCTAGTTTTGTATTCCCGTTGGGATGCTTTGCTACATTCACTTAATACATGGTTTACAGTCTCATCTCTGTCACTGCACAGTCTACATTTACTGTCTTATTATTATTATTATTATTATTATTATTATTATTATTATTATTATTATTAGTAGTAGTAGTAGTAGTAGTAGTAGTAGTAGTAGTAGTAGTCGTTAAATGCATAGATTCTAGTCAAATTTAGATATTTTATAATTACCACTCGACTCTTTTCTGTTATTTAAAAAAAAGTATGGAATGAGAGAATAGCAGTTAAAATAATTTGATTTTTTTAAAATGCTAAATACCCTTAAAAAAATATTTTTTTATAATATTGAAAATTACAATATTCAAAATATTTAATCATTTAAAATCTTTGCGCACGGCAATTAAACAAATTCTGATATTTCGGACTGTTGTCCTCATCTTTATTGTGTATAAACGCAACGTTCAGGCCAATGTAACCTCGGCTCTGTTTGAGATGTTGTTTTTTTATTTATTATTTTAATTACCTTAAAATAAGAATTTCAGACGGTTACCCATGAATTCAAACGCAGTTTCATGGGTAATCGTCTGAAGATGACTTATTTTTAAGGTAATTAAAATAATAAATTTAAAAAAAAAAAAACAACAACACCTAAAACTGGGCCCGTGGTTACAGTGGCCTGACAGTTGTATTTATGCACAATAAAGATGAGGACAACAGTCTGAAATATCATAATTATTCATATCAACCTCATCTCATAAATGGACATAAAATAAAAAGTAAAAAAGTATAGTAGTAAATAAAGTCCAATTGGACACATGGCCTAGTGGATAAAGGAATTAGGTTAAGACAGTTCTAAGTGACAGTTATCTCTAGATTACAGGTTCAATCCTGATCAAGAGTAGCAGTAACATTGAATAATAATTAACACAGCTTAACGCCCCTACCCCAGCTATGGTTAGTGGATTGAGAACAGGATACCCCCATGGACTGAATAAAGGGTTAGGTTCAAAGTTCCGTGATGGCTCCCGATTACGACAAGAAAGTTTCCGAGTCTGAGAAGGTTCCCGAGTTCGACAAGAAATACCTGAAGAAGGCCGGAGGGCATATCAGCCGAAACGTTGTAACAATGAAGATGAGGAAAATAGTCCGAATAACGCAGATGATACTAATCATCAAGCCTCATCTCAAACATTCAGAAGAAATTCCTCGGTGTAGCCTAAAGTCGTTATCAGCCAGACAACAAGGGAGTCTATCTCCTTTTCACTAGCGCTAGACCAAGGAGATTGTTTTTGCATCTGACATGGAGCACCACACCTACCATTTGCTCCTCACTTTAACGCACAGATCCCTATGCTACTCATACGCTGAATTTGCGAGGGCCGGTATCGAACCCAGAACCTTTGTCGAACGCTCTACCGACTGAGCTAAAACGAAATTCTAATTCTGCATGTATTAATAATTTTCAAGAGTTTTTTATTTGTTTTTTGGGGGGTTTTTTTTTGGGGGGGGAATTAAATTGAGACATTCGTAAGTCAAATTACGAGTGCATAAGTATTGTATCTAACCATTGAAGTATTTTCAAAGAGGGAAATTACTCGATATCTGGTATAGGGTATATATAGGTAATTTAGCCAAAGACAGAAACGAACAGTTTAACGTTTGCATATTATTGTGGCTTTAGTGGGAAACTAACTAGAAGCATGTGTAAATGTTTTGTTTTTTTTAATTATTATTAATGAGCACGTTCACAATAAAGCAAAAAGGTTGCCTTGAAACTGTCGCAAGCGTGTTAGGTATTATTAAAGCTTATTGTTTGAAATAAGCGTTTCTGCCTCCTTGCATAGTGTCCGTTTATAACGCTGGCCTGCGAAGTTTTCGAGGTCGAATATATAATTATTGATTTTTAAGGCAGTTTATTTTACGCTGAATCCAAAAATCATTTTCCTTTTTTCTTATCAGGTCAAATTTTTAAGATACAAGCTCTTACTTGAAATGCATAAACAGCATTATAATTCCATTTATTTGTGACAAGTAGAGTTAACAGACTTTTGAATGAGTGTTAATATCATGTTCAATTTGTTGTGAAGTATTCAGTCACATCTTAAAAACTAGACCTGACTAAACACAATGGATGGTATTTTTGAATTCAGCATAAAATGGTGATCATATATCATGTGATAAAACTTTTTGCTTTAGAAAAATGTCGACACAGGACAGTGTAATGAACGAAAGTTGGTTCATAACGTTTATTGAATCTAGAGTTTCTACACATCGATAATGAGAAGACAAGGTGCACACAAGGTGCACACATGGTGTTTTATTTGATTTCGTGGCAATTTCTCTTATAAACAAGTTTTATAGAATATTATAATTTAATTATAAATAAATACGGCTAAACTTGCAAATCGGTCGGAAAATTAAAACATATTACAGGGTGACCCAGAAAAAACACAACCCAAATTACTTATTTATTTTCCCATTAAACTAACACTAAGCCCCAACCCTAACCCCAACCCTAACCCTAACCGTAAACCCTAAACCTAAAACCTAACCCTAACCATAAACCTAACCCTAACCCTACCCCTCTACTTAAAATTAACAGTTTTATTACAAAATGTGTGGGTTCTATTTTTTCTGGGTCACCCTGTATATAGAAAAAGCAGAACCAAAATTATTATTTTCCCATTAAACTAACCCTAAACCCCAACCCTAGCCCTAACCCTACACCCTAAAACACCTAGTTAAAACTAACAGTTTTATTACAAAATTTGTGGGTTCTGTTTTTTCTGGGTCACCCTAATTTTCCGACCGATTTGCAAGTTTTTATATATATATATATATATATATATATATATATATATATATATATATATATATATATAATTTAATTAAATCCATTATTTGATTATATTAAAGTTTTAAAATAAAAGTTTATATATAAAGTTTTAATTTTGATTTAAATTTTATTTTTTATTAAAGAGTGTAGTCAAGTTGAAAATTATTTGCTAGGTATGTCAGAAAAGTTCCAGGACTGGTTTCACAAATAATTATTTCAAATCCAAACAACAAACTACAAGTTATCCCCTCCAAAGTAACCCCCCTAAAGTCTAATACATTTTCCCATCCTTCTCTGCCACGCTTGCATACTCCTGCAAGGATTCTGTCATCACGGTCTTTTTGATGTCGTGCACATCCTCAAAACGGGTTCCCTTGATGATTCTCTTGAGCTTGAAGAAGAGGAAAAAATCCCATGGAGCCAGCTCCAGCACGGTGATATTCTTCTGGGCCAGGAACTCTCGGATACTCAGGGCAGTGTGGGCATGTGCGTTGTCATGGTGAAGCACCCACGAGTTGTCATGCCACATCTCTCACCGCTTCTCGCGCACTGAACGAAGCAAACGCCGCAGTATCTCTTTGTAGACATGCTGGTTGATCATCTGGCCCTGTGGCAAGAACTCGCAGTGGAAAATGCCCCTCACATCGAAGTTTTCAGACATACTGGAAATTTTCTGACATACCTCGTATGTATATAAAATCAAATGTATTTAGAGGCAGTACGCAAAGATACAAAATACTTAAATATTTGGATTGAATATTTTAATGAAATTAATGTAATCAAATTTTCTTATGTTAACGTCAATGTAAATTTTTTTACCAGATAACACCAAATATATTAAGATAAAACTTGGATTATTTCCTAGTTGAGTAACAGGATATTACAGAGTGACCCAGAAAAAACAGAACCCAAATTATTTATTTAATTTCCCATTAAACTAACCCTAAACCCCAACCTAATCCCAACCCTAACTCTAACCCTAACCCTAATCCATAACCCTACCCCCCTCTAGTTAAAATTAACAGTTTTATTACAACATTTGTGGGTTCTGTTTTTTATGGGTCACCCTGTAATATCATGTTACTCAACTAGCGGGTTAGGGTTAGGGTTTAGGTTAGGGTTAGAGTTTATGGTTGGGTTTTAGGGTTAGTTTAATGGGAAAATAAATAAATAATTTGGGTTCTGTCTATGATCTTTATTAAAACTTGGTTGTGTATATGTGTATATGTTCTTAAATGAGTGATCTATTTAAGATTGTATCTGTGAGTATGTGCGTATATATATATATATATATATATATATATATATATATATATATACAAGGTGTGCCGAAAAATGTATCGAGCCTTTTTGACACACCTTGTATTCTAAAAAAAATAACGTTCCATTCATTATTTTTTTTCATAATACGACGTGTCTCAAAGAAAGCTGTATTTACCAAAATAGAAATGAAGAATGAATGGAACGTTATTTCCTTTCTGAATACAAGTTGTGTCAAAAAGTACAAACAATCTCGATACTTGTTTGAAACACCTTGTATATATATGTGTGTGTGGGTGTATGTGGGTGTGTGTTGCACCGAAAATAAGTTGGGGTGTCAGGTACGTGGCTAACAACTGTCACCGAGCCTACTAAGGGCTCTCTGTGTGTGGAACTACTTACAGTCTTACGGGCAGACAAGAAAAGACAAAAAACAGAAAAATCAAAAATTAAAATTATACCAGAACATATAATAATAATAATAATAATAATAATAATAATAATAATAATAATAATAATAATAATAATAATAATTCTGGTGGGGAAGATGTTCTTTAATTTGTAGATACTGTTAACTAGCAAAAGGCTAAAAATTTCTGCGTATTAATAAATAAACGGAATGGTTTATCGTTGCATTCAATCAGTCTTGGAACAATCTCTCGGTCGGGAATAACAAATTCGTTAAGTTAATTTACCAACGTTTACATATATAAAGTTATGACCGTTTTGTGATTTTAGATAAAAATTCTCAAAGAGCATGTGTCAGGTTCACAATTAGGTGTAACGAATTTTAGCAAGGAAGAGAAATATTTTGAATAAAAATTGTAATAATTTACCCAACCCTTTCACCACGGGTAGGATTTAATATAAGGTCACAAGTACGAGGAATTCAACGAGGATTGAACTCGCTTTTCAGCGACAACGGATCTGCAAGACTAGATTGCTAACCCATACATTACAAGAGGAGAGAGATTAAATAATTATCAAACTTAAAATACGCGGAGATTGGATTTTTTTGTCATATGATTATTTTTAAGAAAAGGAATTAAGCAACATATTTACATATATTTATTCTAAGCCGATTAATATCTCATGTAACCATAGCAACGACATTTTTCGTATAGGACCATATATATATATATATATAGAGAGAGAGAGAGAGAGACAGAGAGACAGAGACAGAGACAGACAGACAGAGAGAGAGAGAGAGACAGAGAGAGAGAGAGAGAGTGCGGGAAGACAGACAGATAGACAGACAGAGGGGAGAGAATGACAGGCAGATATATGAACAAAAGAGATAAGGCAAATTAAAATGTCTTTTTAATATATATATATATATATATATATATATATATATATATATATATATATATATATATAGTCTTTTTTAGTATTGTAGAGTTGAAAATAAAGTGCTCGATTACGTCTGTAAGAGCTGTATTTATTTATTATAATATGCAATACATTTAATGTGTAAGTGTTACCATTGGTTTCCAAGCAGCATGTTAGCCACTTCTCTTCAAGACAACGTGCCCGTTAAGAAATGTCGTAAATGTCAATTCATTTATATATGTGTGTATCTTTACTTCTGAGCCGAATCCTCGAATTTCATCACGTTTTTGAGAAAATAGTGCGTATATATTCCCGTTGTTGCGCCCACGTATCTCTAGGCGCACCCTTACTATCCCTCTTCGTCGCGTCGTTTATTTCTTCCGCCTTGCTTTTCCTTTTATCTGCTTATCTTGATGAAGGTCAAGATTTCGCCGGTCCTGGATTCTTTAATGGTTCTCTTTGGTTGGTTTAATTGTCACTTGGTAGATTACTGATTTTATACTGCATCTTTGTTTTGACTTGGACCTTTGTTTTGACTTGGACCTAGATAGCGGAACACACAAACCATACCACAAACCTAATGAAAAACTAAAATATATACACATAGGTTCCACCTATAGTCTTCAAAAACCTAGTCCCCAATATTTGTGAAAATTTATTAAAGGAATGGGGATCCTCTTTCACCGGACGCCGGTGGCGGCCTGTGGAGATTCAAATAAAATTGAATTAAATTAAAATAAGATTAAAATAATAAAACGTTCTGAGCGTCTCTACTCTGGCGTTCGAGTATATATATATATATATATATATATATATATATATATATATATATATAATATATATATATATATATATATGTGTGTGTGTGTGTGTGTGTGTTTATATATATATATATATATATATATATATATATATATATATATATATATATGACACTTTGATGTCGATTAATCTATCTTTTAACCCCGACCTTTTGTAGCAAGATTTTCGCATGTTTGTAATTAAATACTTTGTTTTGTAAACTGAAAAACAAATTGACACAAGAAAATATCGTTATCACAGTTTTTTAAATCAACAATTCTGGACGGTTGAAGTCATCTCAGAGGAAAATATACCTCAAGGATGAGATAGTTGGGTATATTGAACCAGTTTCCATTGCCATCATCGACTCCTGATAAAAGTCTATATTTTGTAGCGATTTCCTCGGAAGGAAATGCTACGGAGAGGTGTATCCTCACTGACAAGCAATTAGAAGGTAAATCAATACCAAACCAAATGTTGTATTGTCCTCGACCGGAAAACGAAGCTTCCGGAAAAAAGACAAAGACAAATATAAAAATATATATTTAAAAAAGGGGAAAACGGAAGCGAGGCTTTCCGGTCAAGGAAGCAGGGTGAAGATAAAGAAATATATAACAAACGTCCGTCATCAGATCAAAAGATAAAGATGCGTAGGCGTGTCGTCAATACAAAAAGACAGAGGGTCGAGCCGACAGCAGTCAGACCCAGAGACGTCAGCCGGCAGCCGGAAGGACACTTCACGTCTACCGTCAGCAAACACCCCTCGGGCACGCATTGTAAGCTCTGGGCCATCACCACCCACACACTGAAGAAAATAAAGAAGGGTCCTCTCTTTGTACATACGTATCTGTTGTTTATTGAAGTCCAGTAGTCGGTAGTAGCTGACTACTACACATACTTCGCCACGTGACCATACATACCCGCAACGACTACTTACTTACACGATTTAGAGTAGCGAAGGTAATTTATGAGGAAGTGCGTCCCGGTCTCCTGCCTCAAGAGTTGCTGCCCGGTGACTATTAAAATAACGACCCAGCTCAGTCTATTCAAAACTATCCATCTTCATATTTATCTATCTATCTCAATTTGTTCATATTACTTTAAATACTAAGATTTTTATTTATTCATGTTTATTTAATGTCTTGTTTTTAGTTTAAATAAACAAGAATTACGTAAAAAAAATAAGCGACCCCCCCCCCAAATACATTTACTTGTCGAAAATATCTATCTATCTCCATTTGTTCGTATCTATCTATATTATTTTGTTTGTTTATCTATCTATCTCAGTTTATTCAAAACTATATATCCATCTTCATATCTAAACAAGAATTACGACAAATTACGATGAATAAACAAGAATTACGACGAGCTGGGGTTGTTATTTTGTTAGTCACCGGGCAGCAATTTTTGAGGCAGGAGACCGGGACGCTCTTCCTCATAAATTACCGTAGCGAAGAAGGCCAGTACTTAACACAAATAATGTCAACTGACAGAGACGACAAGAAAATAAGAGAAAACGCCTCGTATCTTAAGTAGGCAGAATTAGTCTTGCAACAGATTGCCGATTTTACGACCCTTGTTCGGTAGACGTGACCACGGGGTGCTAGACTAGAATCACTGGAGTTCTATAAGCACAATCGACGTGTTTTGGATAGAATGGTAATAAAACGCCAAAACAGGTCATAGGTCAATTTGTGACATGTGACATATGCGGCCATCACTTGACCCTTAATGCAACTCCACGGACAAAAAAAAACTAAGTTCCAATAGAAGTTGAAATCATTGACATTCTGAAATTTGGTGAAAATGGCACTTGCAAAAAAAGGTTCTCTTAAAAGTTTTTGATAACTTGTACAAGACCAAAGGCATGTATATATATATATATATATATATATATATATATATATATATATATTCTATGGACTCTCGTCGATTTTCGACGCATGAGGGTTCATACAATGAACACCCACACAGTGATTTGTTTATAGTGGTGAAGGCTTGTGTTGGACCATCCGCACTTTTTGGCACAGTCGATATGAAAGAATTGGTGCATCAAGGAATGCCACAAACCAAATCAACGACTGACCTCAGGAATTTTGAATTCAGAGTTATCCCTCTCCTAGACTGGTTATCTACCCAAGGCTGAAGGGCCCAGTCTGCCCTACTATTTAACCCATAGCTGGAGGGAGAATATATGGATTCACACCTTTCCCAAGGGTATTAGCGCTATGTGAAATGCCAACAGCTTCGTCTAGGAATTGAATTCGAACCGACGAGTCCATTTCCCACGACTCTAACCACTAGCCCACGCGCCTCCATATATATATGCCTTCATACATAGATACATACATACATACATACATTGACTTCTCTCCGAATCTATTTATTCTTTCCTCCCCACCCCGGTGTCCGACCTCACCATAAATTCTAATGATTACGTAACAAGCAACATACCCCCACCCCGATGCGTATATGGCAATCAACACTTACCCCCCCCCAGACCTTTTCCCGCACATTTGAACAATTTGTCAATTCTTACCAAAACACCAAGACGACATCACGCATCTACTCACAGCTCTTCGATCAACATGATAAACTCAATACTTTTTTTTACTGTTGAGGTGTGTTAAAGACTTTTGAACTTTTCATCCCTTTTGTCATCCTGTTTAATTGTTTTTGTTTTTTATATTCAATATATAACGTTCATGGTACATCTAGTGTCTTCAGTTTTCCTTTTTATGTTGTTTCATTCAATTGTTTGATGTTCATAAAAACTGCTTGGTTAAGCTATCCGTCCGATCTTCGCAGACAAGAGAAAGCAGAATAGATATTATTCTGAAGTATAACATAAAACAATCTTCCTAATCCCGACATTCTTCAATCTGATTTTTTCTTCAAGAAATTAGGATTAATATACTTGTAAAATCATTCTTTTTGACTCTCATACATTAAACATTCAACGCATGCACAATATAATTGAAGACCGTGTTGTATCGCATACTCACGTTGTCATTGTACATGTCCGTGGTTATGGCATAAACGCCCTGGACATGACAGGCACATACTCCTGATCTAAGATGTTCTCTTACGATGTAGCAACTTTCCCGAAGCCAGCGATCCTTTTCTCCCCTGAAACGAAGGCATCACAAAAAGAAAAGAGTTTTAGAAACACTATACAATATAATTTTCGTTCCGATTTTTAGATTGGCCAGAGTTGGTTAAAGCAAAAATCGGAATTTCGAAATAAAACGAAACGGAAACAATATTTTTTTATAAGCAGAATATTAAACGGAGTAAAAAAAAAAAATGAAATACAAAACTCATCAAACAAATAACAGAATATGGAATGTAGACATTTAAAATATGTATACCAGAATGAAACGTAATTGATGAGAAAATGTCAGATTATCATTGTAAATACACTAACAGGACATGTGGAATAACATAGTATGATTATTTCATTATTATAACGTTTGAGATGTTTGCTTAAGAGCTATTTTGAAATAGTTCAATATGTAAAAAGTATAATAATCTTGATTTAACTCTCTCGCATTCTTTTTTTTTTCTTTCTTTCATTTTTCCTTATGTTCGATTGAAACAGATTAGCGTTATCTGTTCCGCGCGCTCCCTCCCTCTGCATATCTTTTCCCTTACTACATAGTCACCATTTCTCTCAATAGCAATGCTCCAGCTTCGAATGAGAGCATGTATCCCTGCCCCGTAAAATTCTGTTGACTGTTTTTTGAGCCACTTCTTCACTACAGATTTCACTTCCTCATCACTGGAATACTGTTTGCCTCTCTAACCCTTTTTCATGGGGACGAAGAGAGGCAAACATTATTCCAGTGACGAGGAAGTGAAATCTGTAGTGGGGAAGTAGCTCAAAGAACAGTCAACA
This sequence comes from Doryteuthis pealeii, assembly GCA_023376005.1. NCBI lineage: Eukaryota > Metazoa > Mollusca > Cephalopoda > Myopsida > Loliginidae > Doryteuthis > Doryteuthis pealeii. The sequence continues at coordinate 85,433,861 of CM042153.1, forward strand.
GAATTTTACGGGGCAGGGGATACATGCTCTCATTCGAAGGTGGAACATTGCTATTGAGAGAAACGGTGACTATGTGGAGAAGTAGGGATGTGGTCCACGGAGGACCAGATTCATTTTGATGTATGATATATGTTCCTGTGTAGGTAATTATACCTATCCTAAACAAAATGGCATTACTTTTTGAGACCCCTGTGTGGAGATGTAGTGATGTGATCCACAGAGGACCAGCTTCATTTTGATGTATGATACATGTTCCTGTGTTGGTAAACCTGTCCTAAACAAAATGGCATTACTTTTTGACTCAGCCTCCTAATAATAAAGAAATGTTTTATAAAGATACAACGAATGACAACTGAAGACAACATTGATGATCATAGAAAATACGCCACAATCAGATGACAACAAGGAATTTTGGCGCCAGTGTTCTTCATTCGATAAAATACAATCAGTTTGATGACCATTTCAATTGCAACAATAAACAATAACAACAACAATAACAACAACAACAACAGACTGTCAATAATTACGACAAAGAAATCAGTGCGTTACTTCAACGAAAGATGCTGTGAGAATCGAGTCTCAATTACAACGGGGTTTTTTTTTTGTTTTTTGTTTTTTTGTTTTGTTTTGTTTTGTTTTGTTTATGGGGTTTTTTTTGTCTTGTTTTGTTTTTTTTTTTTTTTGCTTTTTGCTGTTGTTTTTTTCTGATCATTTCACATGTGAGCTTTCACGGTGCATTTTCTCACAGTGAACAAAAATCACAAAATCAGGAAAATATTGAAGATGCCGCGTAGAAAAAAACGTTTTTTCTCTCCATCTTCAGATAAATAACGAAAAATAGAAGCCACCTTGGTATACCTGGAAATAACAGGGCAGATTCCGAAGCAAAGAAATCTATGAAAGACACAATAACAAAAACAAAAATACCATATACTGATTATAAAACAGTTGTGAAAATAATTATCATTAAAAAAATGGCAAAATTATTGGAATGCCGTCAGTAATAACAAACTCTAAAACATTAAACCTACCATTTGAGATTGGAACTTAAAATACAACAAGAATAGAATAGAACAGGTTGTGCTGACCCACCTTCACATAGGCCACACCTACATCACCCATCATCATTTATTAGAGGGCACAGAATCCCCAATAGGCACCATATACCAAGAGAGATTTACAGTGAAACATATACTACCAAGAAAATTGGTGTGAGGTTTTAAGGGGTCAAATAAGAACAAAACGACGGGTAACAAATTTAGGAAAATGTATTAACAAAAGAGTAGACAAATACAATAGAGATAAGTGGAAATTACGTCCGACAATAGAGTATTGGCTTACTCGCATTGGCTTACTCCAAAGCCACAATTATCCCTGTTACTTATAGTAACGTCGGCGCATTCCATTGGTCAATAGGGTATATCACCTATAACAAAAATAATTTGAAAAAACTTTTCACGAAAATAAGACCATCCAGGATTTTACATTTCCTAAAAAGGAAAAATAGAATTGATGAGACGAATTCGGGTTCCAGTTAAAAATTCAAAGGCATGAAACCAGTTCTCCTTATGTCGTGTCTCATCGCCAGATAAGTTGAGAAAACTTAGTTGCGAAATCAGAGAACCAAGTTCAAATCCAAGCCAAAGTTAGGATGTTCTTATACTAATGGATTATTATTATTATTTTCATGTTCACACTGCACTAATGCCAATGGAAAAGGGATACATTTATTTCTATCTTGACAACGATATCAGCACTGCCCTACTACAATAGTTGACGTAGAAGTAAGATAAAGATTGAACACTTAGACAAACCACTTCTCCATGATTACCTTACATCCGCAGATAATAGCAAATAAAAGCTCTTACGCGTCATAGTCAACCAGAATTTACTCTTCTTTCTTTTACTAGTTTTATTAATCTTACTGCTGTGTCATCACTTTTTTCTAGGTCGATAAGTTTTTCAACCGTTACTGGAATACTTACAGTAGTAGGATTGGGGTACTTACTACTCACTTAAATCCCCAAACCGGTCAGAAGGAGCTCTTTAGTTTGGGCCGCAAAATCATCTGGGACAAGGAAAAGTCCGATACAAAACCTCTGCTACCAATGAAAGGCTAGGGGAGTAAACCCCGAATACAAATCAATAGTCGAAGTCCCTAGGATGGTGTGATGCTGAACTCCAGTGCTACCCAGCAACTCCTGCGATACTACCGCTGCCAAACTGTATTGGCTTCTTACCTTTCCTTTGGGTCACAGCAGCAGTGTGGAGAGGGAGATTTGCTGCTTGAGCAACAGGTTATTCTCTTTATGAACCCGCCCAGGCTAGGTAGTTGCAACTAATTTTTTTTTTAAATTGGACACTACTCCATCGTCTCTGACAGTTATAATAAACCAGAAATGCCCTGTATTATCAAAAACCAATTGAGGTGGAGCGGCCACTTAGCACGAATGTCTGACGACCCTCCCTTCAAACAGATCTTCTAATCCCAATGGAAAGAAGGAACATCGACTAGAAGTGTATCCAAGAAACGTTTTAAGGACGTCTTGAAAGTAAATCTCAATAAATGCGAAATCAACATCAAAAGCCGAGAGACAGCAGCAAAAGACAGAACGCGCTGGAGAACGACTATTAGGGATGATGCCGGTACTTTCGACTGCAAACGAACTGCAGAGTCGGAGGAAAGGCGATGAATATTGAAGGAGCGATGACAGCAATCACGACCAGCACTGTCCCGGGGAAGAACATGTCCGCACTGCAGCTGAAGTCTCAGAGCTAAGATCGGCCTCCTTAACTATCTGAGGACCCATAGAAAGGATTGAAACTAGGGGACCACCATCCATGACCTCGAGGGATCGCCAGTAAGAATTAAGAAACTTAAAACGCCATACGAAAACCTAGAGCTTGTCTTACGTGGTCGAAGCCTTAACAAGTTTGGTGACACTGAATGAATTGGCAAAGTCTAATTAGAGTTATAAAAGGTGTTTCAAAAAATTGATATCATTTGAGATGTACACGATGATGATGATGATGATGATGATGATGATGATGATGATTTACTGCATTCTGTCGCTATAGGAGTTTGGAACATCCTACAGCCGCATTTAGTCCTTCATTTAAAGATGCCCTGTCCTTTCCTTACCGAGACTCCATAGCTCCCCAGTCGCTTGCCGGATCCAATGGCACCCAGTCCAACACTCAAGGTCGCAATGACAATATATATATATATATATATATATATATATATATATAATAAAAGTAATTGGTAATTTGCTTGAAGCATTGTTAAGTATGTTATAAAAATAATAAAATTCGAAAGCAATACAATGCGTAAAATAAAAGACAAAACGATGTTTTATATGTCTAATCGATTTCAAGGCAAGAGCTTCATCATCAGAGTGTATTTTCAGAAATGACGTGCTTAAACACTCTGATGATGAAGCTCTTGCTTTGAAATCGATTAGACATATAAAACATCGTTTTGTCTTTATTTTTTATGCATTGTATTGCCTTCGAATTTTATTATTTTTTTTATATATATATATATATATATATATATATATAACCAGAAGCTCAATCAAAAGGCAGAACTATTAATTCATAAATATATACATCCACTGAATTTTTGTTTATTATACTGACACTCATACATGCAGACACACACACACACATACACACACACACACATATATATATATATGTGTGTGTGTGTGTGTGTGTGTGTGTGTGTCTGTGTGTCTGTCTGTCTGTGTGCAGTTATCAAAAGGGGAAATGCATGATTCGATAAGAAATCAATGACCATATAATCGCTTTATGATAAAACCAAAGTTAATTTTATAAAGAAAGAAATACCTTCAATTTCGGGAAGATGATCAAATTCCCCTAACCTTATCTAATGTCAACAAATATTTAAAAAACAAAAAAAAAAAGACGCATTCATGATCTCTGAAAATTAATCTTTGCATTTGATTAACTGAATCGATAAAAACAAATACAAAATATTCCAAACATTCCAAAGCATCCATCTTAAAATTACAAATTTTATTTCTCATTTGTATTTTTCTTAAGTACAAGCGAAGATGTTTAAAAAAAAAACTAACTTCAGCGAAGATATTATCTTTGCTCCCAAAAACGAGAAATTTCAACACTCCGCGGGAACCATGTTGGATTGTTTTATATTATAAAGGTGTGCTGAAGTCCACTACGTATAAACTCTGTGTGGGCGCATAGATTCAATAAGTCAATCAACACGCTCGAATCAGGGTTAGTTAACTATTTAATCACGATAATCTTGAAAGTTGCTGGTATTCGACAGATCCTGCAACCAAGGCCTTTGCTCATCCGAAAGATTCTACTGAACAATTAATATTATTTGGATTATGCTGACTATTGTTCTCAACTTCATTGTTATCTATACAATATTTTGACTGATGTGCTATACGGCTTTCTTCAGGTATTTATTGTCAAACTCGGGAGTATCTTGAACTCGGGAACCTTCTTGTTGTAATCAGGAGCAATCATAGAACTTTGAACCCAACCCTTCATTCGACACTGTATAACATGTGGAACACTGGACAGCTGTTTTGATCTTATTTGGTCTCCTCAGCAGTGTATACCATGATCTCCATCACTTGAAATCAAACTAGTGACCACAGAATGCAGTGCCAAAACTCTACCTCTGTGCTGTCAGCCCATGCCACACACAGGGATGAACAAATCATCAAATCATGGTAATTACGTGCAGCTGCATAACCTTAATTTTTCTTGGGGCCCATCACGTAGCATTCTAGAGGACAAAGTCACCTCTAGGGCCACATCTTCCCAAGTAACACCGAGGAACAACCAAAGGATTCTATCTAATATTAAGGCACACCAAGGATCTCCGCTGTAAAGTGCTCGCACCAGTAGCCTAAAAGTGGCCTCAAAAATCGTAACAAACCAAATGCTGTACAGTCGTATAACCGTTACAACCTTTTGTGTGCAGCACGTGCTTTTGTTGGGTTTGAGCCGATTTTGAAGTTGCTGTTTAGTGAGTTTGTTATTTTTTAATCAGAAATCTTACATCCCAAGAGAGTAGGGGATCTGTTTGAAATTTGATTCCAACCTAAATTGTTGCAGGAACAATAAGAGAATTAGGCAAGTATCTGGTGATAATACTACAAGACACACACACACACACACACACACACACACACATATATATATATATATATATATTATATATATGTTCGTTGGTGGGTTACCAGGTAATTTGGTATAGGGATGATTTTAAGTTCTTCCTTTCTTCCAACGGTGAAATGTTAGAGAGTGCAGGTGGGATTTGAGAGCAATATAATTAATAATATTTTAAGCTTTTTCCTCTAGTATATATATATATATATATATATATATATATATATATATATATATATATATATATAAGGTGTGACAAAAAAGTATCGAGATTTTTTTTGTACTTTTTGCCACACCTTGTATTCTGAAAAAAAATAACATTTCATTCATTCTTCGTTTCTACCTTGGTAAATACAGCTTTAAATTTGTTACTTTTTGACACACTTTGTATTCTGAAAAAAAAATGAATGGGACGTTTTTTTTTCAGAATAAAAGGCGTGTCAAAAAGTACAAAAAAAGTGTGTGTGTGTGTGTGTGTGTGTAAAATATAGATTTGAAGGCAATTTACAATGCAATGTAATAGGTGTTAAATGATGTTTATTTACCAAAATATTTTCGAGAAAATTTCTCATCATCAGAGGCAGAAGCATCCGTGTTTTTTTTTTAAGCACCGCACCGGCGTAATCTTTTGTTGTTATTAAGTTGGAGGAACGCCAGATATTTGAAATGTTCGGGATTTTCCGTGATGGCATGTCGGTCCATTGTATATGCGCTCGTGCGGATTCTTCGAAATTCTTTTAGTTATTTTTTTTTTTTAATATAAAATAAAGCCTCGCTAATGTAAATTGCCTTCAAATTTATATTTTACACATACATACAATGCTTCTAAAAATATATAAAAAAACACTTATTTCACCACGCCTGAGCATATATATATATATATATATATATATATATATATATAATATATATATATATATATATAAGAATGTTTGTCTGTGTGACTCTATGCCTGTATGTTTGTTCATACAAAGACCGTGTCCAGCAAAGATCAAACAAAGTTCAACAAAATCTTCATTCTACTTTTGTCCAATTTAGGACTTAGAAAATACTTTTACCCTTCATTTTCCATAAGAAAAGCTAAATAAAAATGTAATAAGGGTGTAGATCAATTCATTAAAAAAATTATTAAAAACGATTAAAAAATAAAACAAATCAATAAGGGATAAATAATAATAAAAAACAAATAAAAGACAACGTTACTGCTTACGTCAGAATACCCTCAGGAATTGCGTACGTTTATCACCGAGTATTTAAGTTTTAGGCAAAATCATTAATACATAGAATAAATCTTCTTAACGATGTCTCTAAGAAAATCTTATATTTTCCTCAAAACAGCCCATGTTATTAGTGAATTTAAAATCCTACAATGTGTCTTATATATCACTAAGAAATAAAGGTTTACATGATAGATGGTGTGGTTAATTTGCATATTGGTTTTAACAAAACCGAGTTTAATAAATAATTACTTGGTGTTATTGATCTAATATAGTTTTATTCTTCAATGAATTAAAATGAATCCTATAAATGATTTTAAATAGAAATCAATTAGAATATAATTAAAATAAGTGTAATCTTTTTATATGCGTTCTTATTTAATTTCCTCATTCTTTCTAATATGATATATTTCGTTACATTAAAAGTTATTCTTGCTAGTTAAAACATATGTTATATAACCGTTTAGTATGTTGGGTATATAATGAGGGAAGAAGAGTTCTTAAGGGCTCTATTCCGCCGACACACCATCTTTTGTGGGGATGCTTTCCTCCTCTGGTTGATACGGATTTTTTTTATTCTAGGCTCCGATTGTCTGTACTCATTTGCTTTGTTTTTAATAATGAATGAAAGACTGTTTATTTTTCTTAGACGTCTTTATTAAAACCGAAGTCCAAAAGGGTTCAACCGCGCGGTGAGAAGATGGCTTACTGTGGAACAGACGACCTTCACGTCTGCCCCCTTCGACTAACCGCCAAAATCTAACTACTCCAACTCAGTTTTCTTTGCCTTTAACCAATGAAAAATCAGTGGCTAGGTCAGTGAAAGGTGAACTGTTTGTCAATCACGTCTATAACGGTTAATGTTAACTTTCTACCCACAATATAAACTGATGAGCAAAAGGCTAATATAGGTACTGGCAAAATGAGCTTAAAATGCGTTTTTGACAAAATGACTAGCTCCCCCAACAGAAAATAATTTACCAAAAGTCAGGGAATTATCGGATTTTAATGAAATGTTCAGTGTTTATTTATCAATGAATGATCTTTATAATGCATTATTTATTTTATTTCAAAACTTTCTCATTTTTTCAGGTCACTTAATTTTGACCCCCCCCCACACACACACTTATGTTGGGGGGGGGGGCTAACATTTTTTCGAGTTGGTCTTATACTGTACTAATTACAGTATAAATAATGAGATAAAATACCGAAGTTATGAATAGAAACAAAAAAAAAAGAATTTTACGGTGGCTTTTCTATGATAAAATAAGTACCGAAAATTGAAAAATAAAAGGTAAAAAATAATAAATAATTAATTTTTTCAAGATTTCTTTTTTACTCATTTCGATAATTATTTAATTGGCTATTTTCTTATGAAAGAAAAAATTATACATTGATATTTTTTCTGCTTAAAAAGGGAGAGGGGTACATTTTCAATAGAGTTTTTCTTCAAAACTTATTACTTTAGGCATCTAAAATAAGGTTTGCATTAAATAGATATTTATTTCTAGAATCTAAAAATATAACATTTTAAACTTAACATTAGGTTTTTCACATTTTAAATGAATTTTATATATTAATTTTTCATAGCAAAAATACTAAATTAAAGTTTTGAAATAAAATAACTGATGTATTATAAAATTCATTAATTGATAAATCAATACTGAAAATTTCATTAAAATCGGATAATTATCTGATTTTTGGTAAATTTTTTTGCAATCGCGAATGTTACATAAAAATTGTAAACAAGCCAATAAAACGACTTAAAAAGAAACAAAATTGGCGTCGGCGAACAAAATTGACCAAAACAAATCATTTTAAATATATTAAAAATAAATTGCTAATGTAATGATATTTTTCTTTTTTTAATGAGGGTCATTATGTTACTACTTATTGATTTAGACAAAGTTTGACCTTAAATGATAGATTTAATTATTTTTAATTCACTTTTAAAATTCGTAGCAGAGGCTCATTTTGCCAGTACCTAGGCTAATAACTCAGACCAAACAAAGATTTCTCTGCTGAAGGAATAGAAAAGTTTGTTTTTCGATGAGGATATGTTTTAAGAAATGAAAATTATATATAAAAATGAAGCAAACATTTTCTCTTGGGTGAAATCTGGGTCGCTTTATTGCAAAATTAATCTTGTTTATTGAATAACCCTCAGATTATTATATTGACTAGTAGAACCTGTGAATATACCACAGTATGATTATGTAATTATTACAACTTTGATGTGTTTACTTAAGAGCTATTGCTGAATAGTTCAATATGTAAAAAGAATAATAATCTTCATTTAACACACACTGTCTCTCTCTCTCTTTTTTTCTTTCATTCCTTCTTTTCCTCATCGATTGAAACAGATTAGCGTTATCGTTTCCACACTTTCGTTCTTGCTATCTTTCTCCTACTCTCTTTCTTTCTTTCTTTCTTATAATATTTTTCTGTGTACCATGTTCTTTTCTTTTTCTTTATAATAAAAAACGGAATGGTTCATTATTTAGCTGAGGAGACGATATTCATAAAATATAAGAATTCGGTGGATAAGCGACACCAGATAAGTGTTTACATTTTTGCATTTTATGTTGGGCGATTTGGACGGTTTCATTTTTAACCAGAGGGAGTTGCAAGATGATAACAGATGGAAAGTTAAGGAATACCAATATTAATATGAAAAATTTCATCGACTGCATTTGAGGGACGCGGTTTTCAAAGAGATACTTTCGAAGAATGGCACACACTAATATAGGGATTATTTTATCTTTAGATCCTTGGGGGGAGGTGCACCATGGGTGAAGGGCATATCAGAATATCATCCTGATGCAGAAATTTCAACATATTTCATTTTCTATAATTGCTTTAAATAACAGTTATAAATAGAAAATATCACAGAGGAAGAAATACGAAAAAATATGCATAAAATGATAATCTATAAAAATTCGACAAAAACAAAAAATTATTCATCATCTTTAGAAATCAAACTGAACAGGTTTGAATATGGGTCAAAATACGGAAAATTATATATATATATATATATATATTATATATATATATATATATATAATATATATAGTATACATCAAAATAGTATCGAGATTTTTGTACTTTTGATACACCTTGTATTCAGCAAAAAAAAAAAAAATGAAATATAGATCCATTCATTCTTCATTTCTATCGTGGTAAAATACAGCTTTGAACTTAGTACTTTTTGACACGCCCTTGTATTCTGAAAAAAATAACGTTCCATTCAATCTTCATTCCTATCCTGGTAAATACAGCTTTGAACTTGGTACTTTTTTACCTCAACTTGTATTCGGAAAAATATTATTGAATGGCACTTTTTTTTCAGAATACAAGGTGTTTCAAAAGTACAAAAAAATCTCGATACGTTTTCGACACATTTGTATTCTGAAAAAACTTAATGAATGGACATTTTTTCAGAATAAAAGGTGTGTCAAAAAGTACAAAAATCTCGATACGTTTTCGACACACCTTGTATTCTGAAAAAAAAATTAATGAATGGAACGTTATTTTTTGTTTTCAGAATAAAAGGCGTGTCAAAATGTACAAAAAATCTCGATACTTTTTCAACATACCTTGTATTCTGAAAAAAAAAAAAAATGAATGGAACGTTATTATTATTTATTTTTTTTAGAATAAAAGGAGTGGCAAAAAGTACAAAAAATCTCGATACTTTTTTGACACACGTTGTATATATATATATATACTATTCTGCATTTTGCTCAATGATACACCATTGACTCAGGACACAAACATGCGGCACCATACGAACCAATAAAAAGTCTCCTAAAAATGTTTATTGAGAAGATTGAATCTGTTTCTTCACAAATACAAATCACATTTCCAAACAGGCTTGATTATATCACTACACTAAGACTAATCACAATAAATACCATGCACTACAGAAGTATCAAGTCAATATTTTTCACAAACACCACTGGTAGTTGTAAACACTAAGATATAAACCGAACAAAAACGAATGATACTAGACAAGTTATAAAGGCATTCGGGAATGTAGCTAGACAGAGCAAAAGATGAGAAACACAATAGATATACAGGGAAAAGTTCTGGTGGTGGGACCATATATATATATATATATATATATATATATATATATATATATTCAAACAAATTTCATTAACAAAACAGAATTTTTTATTATTTTCAAGATTTTTTTTTAATTCATTTTTTTTTCAAGCTTCCTAATAATTATTTTGATCTTACAATCTTCAAAAGCATAAATGATATCTCCGATTGAGCCATTTTTGTCTGACCAAGTACTTTCAGTTCGTATCCCAACCAATATCAAGGTAGAATATGTCTGTCTTTCATAGTTAAAACTGTTTAAGTAATGTTAAGTAATTTTAATTTAACTTCTAAAGTGATTGTTTTGTTTTTTATCACCAAGGTGAATATATATATATATTATATATATATATATATATATATATATATAATATATATATATATATATATAAATTTTTTTGGATGTTTTTTTAGAAGCATTGTTGAATAAAGTATATATTATTATTTATAGTTTTGCTTGAAGACAATTACAATGCGTATATCGCATAAAATTCGATAATTATAGAAGATAATAATGACAAGTGAATTTCGGTAAAGAATTATTCGGTGTGTAGAACATCGTACAGACTGTTTCAATTTTATTAAGTCTCATATATATATATTGTATTTGAGAAATAAAATTCAAGTTCAATTACAGGTATACGAGCTGTATTTATTTGTTTTTGATTCTATTTCGCACTGTTTTACGATATAATTTAAAGGCGATTTTTATCACTGGTTTACAAGCAGTATATGAGCCACCACGTTTTACTGGGGATAATACGCTGCTTTGAAACCAATGATAACAATCATCGCTTAATTGTAAACTTATTGGAACAGTTTATTATTGTGTTAAAGAAATGTTGGTTTTAGGATATACTTTGATTATGTAATTTAAGGAAAGCACAATGCCAAATAACGGGTAAGGAATAACTTACCGAACATAGACTATCTAGATGTGATAGATATTTAGTTCCGCATAAAGCAGTGCTTCAACTGCAAACATCTATTCTGTTCTTCTAAGGCCAACATTTTTAAATGTCATCATTTTTCATATACACAACAAAAAAAAAAAAATACTTGGTTTTCTTCTTTTTCTATTTTGGACCATATTACCTTTAGGCACCCCTTTTTGATCTCGATTAAGATAGGACATGTTTTTCGTTTACACCGTCAATATCCGGTTGTTTGTTTGGTGTTAGGGTTAGGGTTAGGGTTATGTGTTAGGGTTAGGGGTTAGTTTTATAAATTCTTTTAAAACTAAAAATCGTCTGTTAAAACAACCGGGTATTGACGGTGTAAATGAAAAACATGTCCTTTCTTAATCGAAATCAAAAAGGGGTGCCTAAAGGTTATATGGTCCGATATTTTAAATAAATCCTGGTTTTGTCCGGTCAAGTATTTCATATTTGATTACAATAAAATTGTTTTAGTGTCTTTCAATTTGTTGGTAATTACCAAAAATATCGAATGTCAGATAATATAGCAAAGCAGAAAAGTATTTATGTAAACAATAGATAAAGATTCCTTAATTTGAATATTATATAATATATCAGTAAATCCTCCTGGACTTTCAGGCTACGGTTATGTATATTTAGAGTTGCATGTCTAACTTACAAAGGGACAAATCGATTTTTTGTTGGTTGGAATATCAACCGTAATTAAATTATTGTATGTCAAAGTCGGTGTATCAATTATAGTCTCCAGTTAGATACGTTGGTTGGTTAGATTTTACGGCACATCAAGCCTTGTTGGGTTATTTTATGCTGAAAGTGTTTTGTTTTATTCATTCTTGTTGAGCACTGAACATTTTTTTAAATGCATTTTTTAAACACATTTATTTCTATTTAACCCATAGATGGGACCCTAACAGGTATTATATATTCTCAGAAATTAATTATGAAACATTAAACGGTCCACATTGTTTGTTAAAATAACTTTTAATAAATACATGCCCGATATTATTGCTTTATGTATAGATTGTTTTATTTTAATATTTATTTTAAGTTAGCAAACAATTTAGAGTCTTACGATAAAATTATTTACAAACGAGAAATAGTCCCATAATCTTCTTCTAATTGATAATTCATATTTTATCATACGGTGAAAAAAAACATGTTTTGATTACCGTTTGTCGTAAAATTTGATTTTACGACAAACGGTAACAGAATGGTTTTGACGCTCACCAAAAGAAAAATATTTGAATTCAGCTGTTAGAAACATTTTTTTTTAGAAAGAAAATATAATTACTTGAATTTTGTCAGTAAATTTCTTATATAAGATTTTAAAGATCTGTTTACATTTTTTACGAAAAAGCGTGGCAGAAAGGAAATTTGACACCGCCCGGAAGGTTTTCTTTTTCACTAGTTCTTATAATAAAGAAGTTCTAGAAATTCTTATATGTAAATTTAGGCTCCCTTCTTAGAGAAAATAAAATTAAATTAAATGACAATTTGAAATGAATGGAGAGGTAGTGTCTTATCGAGATCTTGGCCAAGCCTAATTATCATACTTTGTTTGATTGATGAATTACAAAACAAACAAAAATTAATTTTACTTCTGCATTCGAAAAATTGTTAATAAGAACTACAGTTAAGAATGTGGGAAATTCATTTTTTCCAATCAAAGTCTCATTAAGATTTCGATGTTTAGTAGGAATGGATCAGATAATCTGACTGAAAAGTCTTTCACCTTTTAGAATGTAATGTAATGTATTATTATTATTATCTTATTATAATGGAGATTGTGTGTTTTTCTGTCTGTAACCGAAACTATATTCCTACTCAAGTCACAATTCTCTTAGTTATTGACATCACATTCTCCATGATTTTATTTTTATCTAAACCTCAATTATCAATAAAATTGTCTTAATTATTAATACTGTTAACTACGTCTACATACTGACTAAATGCAATTATATTTTATATATACACAAAATAGCGGTTTACAGTGTAAACGGGAAGGCTAATTTGCATATTAATATTTTAAAAATCGAATTTAATAAATATGTGCTTAGTATTATTGATTTCTAACTGTTTGGTTTTATTTTAATGAATATAAGCAAAAATTCTTCAATGAATCTTAAATGAAATCCATTAACAAGATAAAATAACTGTCATTTTATTCTTTACTTCCTCTTATAACTAAATACTTAAATTAGAAAAAATAACAATGAAAGACGAGAGTGATGGAAGAGTAAGTTTCAGTTGTTCTATTTTTTATTATACTCCCTCTGTTTCAAATCTTTTATTATACTCCCTCTGTTTCAAATCTTTTCTTGTATTCTTATTTAGTTTCATTAGCCTTTCTAATTTAAATACAATATTTTATTACATTAAAACTTAAGTACTTGCACCGGAGGGTGCATATATTTGCTAGTTTTATTTAAGGTTTTCACACCTGGCGTAGCCGGTGATTCACTGGAGGCTGAGTGACAACAAGTCTCCACAGGTCTCCAGGACTATTCTGAGTATTCTAGCCGATCCCAAAAGTTCTGTAGTTTGGATGGTTTCGATTCTTCCTCTGATTTCAAATTCGCACATCTTTTTTCCAGAGCTTTGGGGACCGTTCCAAGGACACCAGTTCCAATTGGTAAAACCTTCATCTTCATGTTTCACAGTTTCCTCAGTTCTCTGGCAAGGTCTAAGTATTTTTCTATCTTTTCGCTTTCTTTCATTTTCACTCGGTGTTTGGCCGGGACGCAAAATCTACAAGATGACGGGTTCTCTTCTTCTTGTCAATTAATTCTAGGTCCGGTCTCCTGGCCGGGATTAGGTGATCTGTCTGTACCTCGAAGTCCCAGATAATTTTATTATTATTATTATTATTATTATTATTATTATTATTATTATTATTATTATTATTCACTCCTTTTGAGTTTTTCACGTCAGCGTTAGTTGATGGTCTTTCACTGGAGTCTGAGTGACAACAAGTCTCCTCAGGTCTCCAGGGCTCTTCTGAGTATTCTGGCAGCTGTAGATATACCACAGTATGGGAACTGAATTATTACAACGTTTGATATATTGACTTAAGAGCTATTGAAAAATAGCAAAAATGTTCTTCAGGAAATAGGCCGCGGCTTTCAAGTGAGTAACATATTTTTTCTCCTATTTGTACAATTAGTGGTGGTCTTTCCCTGGAGTCTAAGCGACAGCAAGACTCCTCAGGTTTCCGGGACTCTTCTAAGTATTCTAGCCAATCTTAATGCTGTTATCTCGGTGGTCTCAGTTTTCTCCAGTCTTTTTGCAAAAAAACTTGGGGACCATTCCCAGGGCATCAACAATTGGTATTACAGTCACCCTTATATTCCACTGTTTTTTCCAGTTCTCCGGCCAGGTCCAAGTATTTATCTATCTGTTTGCGTTATTCCATTTTCACTTGATGACAAGTTGGGGTTTTTTTCTTGTTAATTAACACAAGATCTAGTGAGGTGATCGTTTACATATCAAAATCCCAGAGAAATATAATTTGTCTCTACATGCGAGTTTTTCACACCCGCCTAAGCTGGTGGTTCACTGGAGGCTGAGTGACAGCAAGTCCCCTCAGGTCTTTTTTAACGATGCTGTTGTTTGGATGGTCTCGATTCTTCCTCGGATTTCCAATTCCTCTAGACTCTGTATCATTTGTCCATTTTTTCATTTTCCTTCAGCTTCACCCTGTGATCTGCTGGAACTGCAAAATCCACCAGTTGACAAGTTCTTTCCTTTTTGTTTATCAGCACTAGGTCTGGTCTTCTTGCTGGGATAGGGTGATCCGTTTTTATCCCAAAGTCCCAGAGAATTGTATGCGTTTCGTTCTCAAGAACAGATTCTGGTTTATGCATATACCATTTTGTTGTATGGTGAAAATTTAATTTTTTGCATAATTCCCAGTGGATCACCTTCCCAAACCAGTCGTGTCTAGTTTTGTACTCCCGTTTTGCTAGTTTGCTACATTCTCAGATTACATGGTTTACAGTCTCATCTCTATTACCGCATAGTCTACATTTACTATCTTGTTGGGTCTTATCAATTTTCGCTTTCATATAGTTTGTCCTTATGGCATTATTTTGTGCAGCAATTATAAGTGATTCTGTTAGTCTTTATTATTATCATTATCATTTTTTTTTTTTTACTCCTTTTGAGTTTTCACATCAGTGTTAGCTGATGGTCTTTCACTGGAGTCTGAGTGACAGCAAGTCTCCTCAGGTCTCCAGGACTCTTCTGAGTATTCTGGCAGATTGCAGCAGTGCAGTGTTCTGAATGGTTTCAATCCTTCCTCTGATTTCCAAACTTTCCAAACCCTTTTCCAATCCTTTTGGGACTGTTCCAAGTGCACCAACTACAATTGGTATAACTTTCACTTTCATATTCCATAACTTTTTCAGTTCTCTGGCAAGGTCCAGATATTTGTCAATTTTTTCATTTTCCTTTAACTTCACCCTGTGATCCGCTGGCACTGCAAAAAAAATTATTATTATTATTATTATTATTATTATTATTATTATTATGAGAGTTTTTCACACCAGAGTAAGCTGATGGTATTTCATTGGGGTCTGAGTGACAACAAGTCTCCTCAGGTCTGCATGACTCTTCTGAGTATTCTAGTCAATTATTATTATTACAGTAGTTTTTCCCATCAAGTAAGCTGATGATATTTCCCTGGAGTCTGAGTGACAACAAGTCTTCTCAGGTCTCCAGCACTCTACTAGGTATTCTAGCAGATTGCAGCAATGCAGTAGTCTGGATGGTCTCAATTCTTCCTCTGATTTCCAGACCCTCCAAGCTTTTTGGACCGTTCCAAGAGCACCAACTAAAATTGATACTTTGATCTTCATATTCTACAGCTTTTTCCAATTCTCTGGCAAGGTCCAGGTATTTGTCCATCTTTTCGTTTTCCTTCATCTTCACCCTGTAATCTACTGGAACTGCAAAATCTAGCAGTTGACAAGTTCTCTTTGGTGTTTGTTAATCAATACTAGGTCGAGTCTCCAGGCTGGGATGGAATGATCCGTCTTTATCTTAAAGTATCAGAGAGTTTTATGCGTTTCATTCCCAAGAACAGATTCTGGTTTATGTATATACCATTTTGCTGTATGGTCAAAATTTGTTGTTTTTTCTTTCTTTTTTTGCGTAATTCCCAGTGGATCACCTATCCAACCCAGTCGTGCCTAGTTTTATATTCCCGTTGTGCTCGTTTTCTACATACTTAATCCATGGTTTATGGCCTCATCTCTGTCACCACACAGTCTACATTTACTGTTTTGTTGTGTCTTATCAATTTTTACTTTGATATAATTTCTTTTGGCATTATTTTGTGTCGCAAGAAAAATACACTATGCTGTATTAGTAGTAGTAGTAGTAGTAGTAGTAGTAGTAGTAGTAGTAGTAAAAAAACTCCCCATGTTGTGTTCTCTACTGAAGCAACGTAGTCTCCGATGGCTGGGTCATGTACGTCAGATGAATGATGGACGAATCACGAAAGACATTCTTTATGCAGAGCTTACGTCTGGTAAAAGACAGATTAGTCGCCCCCAGCTGCGATTCAAAGATGTCTGCAAGAATAATCTCAGGTGCTTTGGCATTGCCCCTTCCAGCTGGAAAAATTTGGCTCAGGACCGCCCTCGGTGGCGGCAGAATCTCCGTAGAGGGCTGTTCATGTCAGAAGTCACCCTGACGCAACACCATGAAGCTAGCAGGTCTAGAAGAAAGCAGCGGCAACAAAGCACCGGCACATCAACATCTTCAGGGACAGCCTTCAAATTGGAAATCTGTGGTCGAGAATGTTTTTCAAACAACGGACTTTATAGTCACAGGGGGCGCTGTAACTTCAGGGGCACAAAAACTTTATAATAGTCTTCCGAGACTGAAATGCCAATAGTAGTAGTAGTAGTAGTAGTAGTAGTTGTGATCTTAGCTTTGTTATTTATTAGTAGTCGTCGATTTAATATGAATTCTCAGTGGATCACCTATCCAACCCAGTCGTGCCTAGTTTTATATTCCCGTTGTGCTCGTTTGCTACATACGCTTTATCCATGGTTTTTGGTCTCATCTCTGTCACCACACAGTCTACATTTACTATTTCGTTGTGTCTTATCAATTTTTGCTTTGATATAATTTCTTTCTTTTGTCTTCCAATTTTGAGTAAATATTCATAAAAAATGTTTCAGTTTGTTTCTTTCTCACAGAAATTTCTATTAATGTACTTGTCTGTATAAAATGATTTTGTTTACAGAGAAACAAAGTAAGTAATTAAAAAAACAAACATTATATTTCTCGTCTGTGGGTGAAAATAACCTAATTAAGTGCAACAATATAGATCTTATATGTTTATGTACGTGGAATGAGAAACACACGTAGAATCGCCTTCTTTGCCACTCGACGCCCACAGAGCACACCCCTACTCCACACATCCGTTAAATTTAATAAAACAGTGAAATTAAAATGCTCGATTTTATTAATGAAGACGCTGCGAGTATTGATTGTTTAAATTGATTTGATTAACAGAATTTATTGAATTTAATTAGTTCATTGAAAGGAATTTATTGATGAAAGAAAAAATTCAACATTAATCGCCAACGTATAGTTTATTTTATTTGAACATAATGTTTCTGAGAAAGAAAAGAAAAGAAAAGAAAGAAAGAAAGAAATAACAAAAGAGAGAAAGAATGAAAGAACGAATGAAAGAAAAGAAGGAAAGAAAGAAAGAAAGAAAGAAAGAAAGGAAGGAAGGAAGGAAGGAAGAAAGAAAGAGAAAACGAAAGAAAGAAAAAAAAGAAAGAACGAAAGAAAGAAGGAAAGATAGAAGAAAGAAAACGAACGAAAAAAGTAGAAAGAAAGAAAGAAGGAAGAAAGAAAGAAAAGAAAGAAAGAAAGAAATAACGAAAGAAAGAAAGAACGAAAGAAGAAAGAACAAAAGAAAGAGGAAAGAAAGAAGAAAGAAAGAAAGAGAACGAAAGAAAGAAGAACAAAAGAAAGAGAGAAGAAATAACGAAAGAAAGAAAGAAAGAAAAAAGAAAGAAAGAACGAAAGAAAGAAAGAACAAAAGAAAGAGAGAAAGAAAGAAAGAGAAAGAAAAAAGAAAGAAAGCGAAAGAAAGAAAGAAAAAGAAAGAAAAGAAGAAGGAAAAGAAAGAAAAGAAAGAAAGAAAGAAAGAAAGAAAGAAAGAAAGAAAGAAGAAAGAACGAAGAAAGAAAGAAAAAGAAAGAAAGAAAGAAATAATGAAAGAAAGAGAAAGAAAGAAATAATGAAGAAAGTAAGTAAAAAGAAAGAAAGAACGAAAGAAAAAGAAAAAAAGAAAAAGAACGAAAGAAAGAAATGAAAGAAAGAAAGAAAGAAAGAAAGAAAGAAAGAAAGAAATTTCTTTTCTTGAAGAATAACAAAAATAATTGACGGATAATTAATAGACAAATGAATTCTTTGATTTTGATCAATAAAATCTTGAAGCGTTTTTCTATTAAAGTTTTATTATGTCATTCAATTAAATACAATCTTTCTCTCATCAGTAAACTGCAAAGATATCTCAAAACGACTTGTGACTTGGTAGTTTCATTTTATTTGTAACTAACAAGACTCGTTGGTTTGTTTGTTTGTTGGTTTGCTTGTTCATTTTTTTTTTAATTATTCAGTTGGATTATAATGCTAATTAATTTGCTCTATTCATAAACAATTAATTTCACTTAACACGACATTAATCATTTATTTTTTAAATGTATAATTGAAATAATTATGATTACCTTCCTAATTTACCGGTTTTATCAAAATTACGAGAGAAAACTAGTTAGATATTTCGGATCAAGTCACCAATCAGCACACCATTTGCGAGCTTTTTTTTTCTTTTCATAGGAACGGAATTTTGCTTTTTACTGATTGTTAGTAAACATAATCAACAAACGAGTTTTTTAACATAATCTCATACAAACCAAGACACGTTTTTATATTAAAATAGTTTTGTTGATTTTAATTTTAAAAAATAGTTATTTCATGTTGTTGTTTTAGCAAATGTGAAAAAATTAATTTTGCACTAAAGATTAAATAATATTGTTATTTTCTTCTTGATTGTAAAGCTTTAAACGAAAGACACGTTTTTATATTAAAATAGTTTTTATTTAATCAGAATATTCGTCAACTTCTGATTAATTAGCAAAACTTCTGAATTCCTATTCTGATTATATAAAAACTATTATCACAGAGAATGTTGTGACTATTATATTATTATTATTATTATTATTATTATTATTATTATTATTATTATTTCACTCCTTGTGAGTTTTTCACACCAGCTTAAGCTGATGGTCTTGAATTAGAGTCTGAGTGACAGCAAGTCTCCTCGGGTCTCCAGGATCCATATGAGTATTCTAACCGATCTTAACATTATTATTATTATTATTATTATTATTGTAATTATTATATTTCACTCCTTGTGAGTTTTTTCACACCAGCGTGAGCTGATGGTCTTTCACTGGAGTCTAAGTGACAACACACATAAGAAATGGCTTGTGGTTTACTGAAGGCTGAGTGACAACAAGTCTCCTCAGATCTCCAGGATTCTTCTGAGTATTCTATCCGATTACAACAATGCTGTTGCCCGGATTGTCTCAATTCTCTCTCTGATTTTCAGTTCCTCTCGTCTCATTTCGAAGCTTTTGGGGACTGTTCCTAGTGCACCAACTACAATTGGTATCACCTTCCCCTTTATATTCTACATTTTTTACAATTCTCTAGCAAGGTCTCGGTATTTGTTTATCTTGTGTTTTTCTTTCATCTTCAACCTGTGATCCCATGGAACTGTAAGATGTATTAGTTAACAAGTTTTTTTTTCTTGTTAATCAATACTAGTTCTGGTATTCTGACTGGATCAGGCGATCCGTTTTTATCTAAAATTCAGAAGAATTT
>CM042153.1:85454307-85539307 GCA_023376005.1 Doryteuthis pealeii
AGAGAGTCACACACACACTACACACACGCGCGCACGCGCGCACACACAAGACGAGTCTAAAAGATAAACAAAATTTTCCAAAATTTATTAAAATAGATCTCCAAATCCCGAAACTGAGAAATAATTTTATTGTAAATAGTGAAAAACTATAAAAACCAGAAATTGGACAATTGAAAATCTCTTTGTATTCTGGACATTGAACGGGAGTCTCCGTGGCGTAGTGGCTAACAGGCTGGACTGCAACATTACAGAAAGCGAGTTCGAATTCCAGTAGCGCTTTACGTTACTTTCGGACTAATACTCTTCAAAAAATAATGAACCACCTACCCCCAACACGGGTTAAATGTACCGACTACTCTTCTTCTACAATGATGATCTTGGGATAACCCGTGAAGCTTGATATGCATTAAACAAAGAAACCAAACAAAACCATCTTCTCATAGTTAAATACCTTTTTTTTAATTTTGGTATAGAGATTAGTATCTAAACCCTTTGAAGATGATATTTCTGGAAGCGACCCAGTCGGTATACCTTCCGTTTGATTATGAAAATTTTTTTTTCCACAGTCATTTTAAAAATCTCTGATCCCACCCCACTCAATAAAAAGCAAAAAAAAAAAAAGAAATGACCCCAATTCACATAAGTTCTCGAATTAGATTACGTTGCACGTACATTCGTGCGGCTTTCAAATCATACACGGAGTGCAAGCATTGTACAACATGCGAGCATACCAACTACCTCACTACCACCCAGAGTGAGTACTCCCTCAACGTGAACTGTTTTCGGTCACGTGACACGCGCGTCCCAAACTAGCACGTATCAAACTATTGCAAAACTTTTGACCCACACTTATATCAGAATAGAATCTTTATAAAAACATATATTTTTTTTTATTGATATTTCCCTCCTTTTTTTTTCTTTTCAGGTAAAGAGGGAATTTTCGGAAAATTTTTCCACCGGTTATCGAACACTCAAAATTTTCCTTATGACTACAATTCAATTCTTCATTATAGTCGATATGGTTTCGCAAAGAATCGTCATAAGCCGACAATTATTCCATTGAAGAGTGATGCCAAAAATCGACAACGTTGGGATTGAGTCCGATTGACATTAAAGAAATTCGTAAACTCTACGGATGTAATTAATTCGAAAACATAAAGAAGACTATCCTCACCGAGTGGCTGAAAAGTTTGATAGTCTCAACAGGAAGGTGAAAAAAAGACATACAATTCAGCAGAGAAAGATCATTTATCTGTATTTATGAGATGAGGCTTGATATGAATAATTTTGATATTTCGGACTGTTTCCTCATCTTTATTGTGGTATGTTAGACACAATGTTCAGGTCACTGTAACCTCGGACCTTGCTTAAGTGGGGTCTTTTTAATTACCTTGAAATAAGTCATCATCAGACTTAAACCTTCATTTCAAACGTAGTTCGGAGCTAAATTTGAATTCAAGCTTATTCTCTGATGATGGCTTATTTTAAGGTAATTAACCCCCCCCCAGCTAAACAAGGGTCGAGGTTATATAGTAGCCTGGACATTGTGTTTATATATGCTAGGATAAAGATGAGGACAACAGCCCGAAAATATCAAAACTATTCAAAGAAAGATCAGTTTCATGAAATTTTTTTTGAATTTAATGTTTTTTGTTTTTATCGAAAGTGGACATTTCATACAAAGCCAAAAGAAAAAGAAAAAGAAAAGAAAAAGAAAAAAAAAAGAAAAAAAGAAAAGAAAAATAAATAAATAAAAAAAAAGGGAAAAAAAAAAAAAATTATTTTATTGTTTTTATATATTTTTTCTTCTTGAAAAAAAATGCACAGGTCAAGAAGTAAGAATGAATTATGAGCGACCTTCTCTATGGACTTCAACACATGGACACACCAGTGTTGGTAGATAAGTAAAAACTTCCATTAATCAGCTCTGTGTGGATACTGGATGCTGTCTAGAGGACTTACTAGGAGTTATGTCCAATAGGGACGGATGACAAGGGTCAATATTATCCGTGCTGTCGGCACGCCTTGATGATGATGATGATGATGATGATGAGTAAAGATTTTGAAGGATTTATTTTCAATTAAGTCTGTTTTAGATTCAATCACTAAATTGTATTAAAATGACTTAAGATTTAATCAGCTTTATCGAAATTATCTAAATCTCATTCTCGGTGCCTTGCACGGTGTAATGGTTAACAAGCTAAGCCAGCAAACAATTGTTAATGAGTTCAATTCTCACTGAGTGCTCCATATTTATCGCCTTGTAACAAACTAATCTTAGCTTATAAATTACTACTATCTGTTACTTACATTCAAGTGATACTAAAAGCACTGGTTCCTGTTAGATCTCTGAAATTAAGCAATGATTAACCTGTTCACAAGTTAGATGGGTGACTACTTAGTAAAAAAGTAAAGTAAAGTCAACGGGGCGACCTAAAGTCGGTATCAGCCAGTCAGCGAGGGAGTCTATCCCCTTTCAATAGCGCTAGACCAAGGAGATTGTTTTTAGCATCTGAGGTGGGCGCCACACCTACCATCAGCTCCTTTACTTTACCGCACAGATCCCTGTGCTACTCATACGCTGAGTTGGCGGGGACCGGAATCGAACGTTGTGGTTTCTAGCCGAGCACTCTACCGACTGAGCTAACCCGGCCCCTACTTAGTAATAGAATGTAATGTAAGCAAACTGAGGCCTGATGGCTGGTTGGTTGTATTTTACGGCATGTCAACCCTGTTGGATGATTTTATTCCGAAGATGTTTTGTTTTATTCATTCGTGATGGGTATTACAATTTTTTTATTACACTCAATTTTTTAAAACTCATTTAATTTTTTGTTTGTTTGAAAATTCGATGCAGTTTAACGTAATACCCAGGGCAAAAGATGCGGCTTTGAGTGTCTGGCTAAGAAAAGTATAATAAATAACAATTTTACAATTATGATATTTTATTTATGTTTTACAATGAAAGAAATGACGATATTGGAACAAGAACGTTTATTTGAAGAATCTGATGAAAGAAAAGTTATTTTATCGACACAACACGATTAACAATTTAGCCGATTATGCCACATATATACAGTGTAGGTTGAAAGTTTCAAATTTTGAGGCTGTTTATCTTTACGAGTATTTAAGTCTTGAAGAGTATCTTGGCTGTTGGTCTTGTGGGGTATTTTTGGTCTTGAGGAGTATTTTGATATTGAGTACTATCTTGGCTGTTGGTCTTGTGGAGTATTTGGTCTTGAGGAGTATTTTGATATGAGTACTATCTTGGCTGTTGGTCTTGTGGAGTATTTTGGTCTTGAGGAGTATTTTGATATTGAGTACTATCTTGGCTGTTGATCTTGTGGAGTATTTTGGTCTTGAGGAGTATTTTGATATTGAGTACTATCTTGGCTGTTGGTTTTGAGGAGTATTTAAGTATTGATAATTTATGTTGCTGGTTTTGAGGATCATTTAGGTCTTGAGGAGTATGTTGGCTCTTTGTCTTTAGGAATATTTTAGTCTTGAGGAGTATCTAGGTTGTTGTTTTGAGGAGTATTTTGGTCTCGAAGATAAAAAAAATACTCTACCGATTAAGCTAATTGTCTCATTAATAAGGGTACAATTAATAAGGGTACCATTGTTAACCCAACGACATCGGTTATTGCACTTTACCTGGGTCCAGAAAATATCGTCACAGAAACATGGAAGAATTGTGCCCTTTTCCTACACTGGTTACCTAACTAAGACTAAATTACCCAGTCTACTCTGCTATGTGCCCATAGCTGGGGGAGGGGAGAAGTGATAGATTCATGCCTTTCCCCAGGGCATTAGCACGAAGTGAAACGCAAACAGTCCCGTCCAGTATTTGAACTTGGGTCACCGATTCCATTTCCTACGACGATAACCGTTGTGCTAAGCGCATATTTCTGCAGTGAGCATGTATGAGGAATTCTGAAGCCTTCATTAATATTCCCTGTTGCCACATTCAGGAAACATTGCTCGGTTTAGTCCTGGAACATCTTTGGATAGATATCCAGTATGATGTATTTACCAACCACTCCACATGAGCAGGATGTGACACAAGGTCAATTTATTTAGCCGAGTTTAACTGCTTTGAATTAAGAGTTTTCCTTCTCCTATACCTGTTGCCATACCAAGACTAAAAATCCCAGTCTATATTTACCCATCCTTTTTCCTTCTCTGGATAGACATAGTTATACAATGACTCCAGCACATTGTAGGCTCCATGTTGCGTCGTTAGCCGCTGTTATTCAGGTGAAGGGAAGAGCAACTTGTGGCTGTTTCTACTATTTTGACAATTCAGTTTAAATACAAAAATCGGATCAATTGTATCTGTTTCCGAATATTTCCTCTGGTTCCGTGTCATAATTGAATATCTGAAAATCTAAATGGTAACATTTTTTAATTTCTTCAAGAATTTTCGTATCGACAAATTTATATGCCTCCTGCAGGAATCTTTGGCGTTGATCTTTCCAGTCGTTTCGAGTCAGAACTGGAAATTCTTTATAAATATTTTGAAATACTTCAGTGATTGTTTTAATGTCGACACGTTTTAAATCACCAAATCGATTGAGATCGAACCGTGCGTCTTCCCTGATGTAACCTTGGATTTTAAATGAGATGAATAATTTCTGGAGAAGATCTTCCAATCTGTAACATCTGGATCCGAGGAACTTCATGAAAATCTTGCTCACCGAGTAGCAAAGATCCTCTATGGATTTCAGTGAAAACTCCCAGTGCGAAATGTTATTATAGTTGAGGATGGACTCGACTTTAATTCCGACTTTACTCACTAGATAATCTCTATCTTGCGAGAATGTCTCTTGTCTGATGATGAAATTGTATCGGAACGTACAAGGACTACAGAGTTGTTCAATTGGTAACCAATGGGGGTCACGCCATTTTATTGGTACTTGGTCCCTATAAGCAATCATTTTAAGGAATTCAACAAATGTCACATCATTACCGCACACCTGTGAGAAGAAAGTTGCATTTGGCCGATGGTAATAGACTATAGCGCGCCCAATGCCCATCCATTTTTCTGGTAAATAAATTTTGTCTATATAAGCGGAATAAAGTCGGCTGTACGGACTGCGGGTGACAATCACTTTCGTTGCGTCGCTTAAGATAACATTTTCTTTTAATTTGACATTGCTCATGTAGTATCGGTGGATTTCAGATCTGGGGATGTTAAATGGATCTTTTGATGGATTTTTATATTGCAAAGCTTTGAATAGTCGCATCCAATATGAAGATCCACATTTTGGAACTTTGCAATACAGTAAACGAATTGGTTTGTAATAAAATAGTCGGTCGTCATAGGGTTCCGTATGCGTGCCCTTTGTTAGTTTCGTACATGTTTTTTCCAGATGATATCGTCTTTCCTGAATTTCTTCCATTTCTCTTTTACCAAACTGTTTTATTACCAAATAATCATCCAAATGAGGAAGCAGGTAATAATCTAAACGATAGAAAAATATAAAGTTTAAAATTTTGTCTTACTTTCTTCATACAATAGAAAAAAAAAAGAAATATCAAAATATTCAAGTATTTGAATGATACTGATATTTCAGACTGTTGTCCTCATCTTTATTGTGTATAAACACAACAGTCCACTGTAACTTCGGGCTCTGTTTCAACAGAGCCTGAAGTTACAGTGGCCTGAATGTTGTGTTTATACATTATAAATATGAGGACAACAGTCCGAAATATCATAATTATTTATATCAAGCTTCATCTCATAAATACAAATACAAGTATTTAAGTATTTGTGATTTTGTTCGTCTAATCCAGTGATTCCTAATTTTTTTTTCAGTCTATCACCTTCTGGCTTCCCAGTGGGCTCCCACCACATGTACACATGTGAACACACACTATACTTCAAATTGAAAACAACAATATTAAACACAAAAATGTATTTCACAAATAAATCCTAATTCATTAAACCAAATTATTTAGCAGTTTTAGTTGTGTCAGCGTAAATTGTTAATGGGATGGACGTGCTTGGTGCAGGGATATCAGTTTCTGAACAGAGAACTCACTAAGAAGAAGTCGTAGAACCTCATGTTTAGTAATCCACCGCACGTGATAACTGTACGTTTTGTGTCCCAGCATCAAGCATATGTTCAGACTTTTGACTCTGATTTCGGACTAAAATTAAGTATTAAATATTCTGTTATTTACCCGGTCATGGTTAACGGAATGAGAGCAATCTACCGCCATGGATTAAATAAAGGGTTCGGTTCGAAGTTCCGTGAAGGCTCCCGATTACGACATGAAGGTTCCCGAGTTCGATAAGAAACATCCGAAGAAGGTCGGAGGGAACAACAACCGAAACGTTGTGTATGTAACAATAAAGATGAGGACAACAGTCCTGAAAATTTAAATGAGCCAAAGGGACTATTAAAAAAAAAGTTTAATTCAGTGTTCATTTCTATATTGGTAAATAAAACTTTAGTCTCGATACTTTTTGAACACACGTATCTAAGATCTTAATTAAGTTTTTGATCATCTAAATTTTTAGATTTTCTTTACCCAATATCATCATTTTATAATGTTCAGTAGATTTAAATATGACATTTTCATTTGTTTTTTTTTTGAGAACAGAAAGATAAAAAAGAATAAAATTGAAATTCTTTTTGGACGTAATTTTGGCGGGCTTTTCATTTTTTAACATTGGATGTGAATAAAACGTCTATGGATTGGCCTTTTGTCGGTATCAGCTGTGTAGCTAGCGCCAGACCAAGGAGATTGTTTTTTTGCTGAGGTGGAGTGCCTCATCTACTTTTAGCTCCCAGATTCCCCAAGCTGTGCTACTCATGCGCTGTGATAGTGGGGACTGGTAATTAAAGCTAAAACCTCGCGATTCCTAAGCAAATGCTCTACCGACGGAGCTAAACCGGACATATTGGAAGTTTTAAAGTTTTAAAATTTCCTTTTCTAGATTATCGAATCTTTAAAAAGATGAAAAAAAAAAAAAAAAAATACAGACCGATATATTTTAATAAATGGAATGGAAAATATTTTAATAAAAAAAAAATAAAAAAAATAATAAAATAATAAATCAATAATAAATAAAAATAAATAGAAATAAATAAATAATAATAAAATGATAAATAAAATAATAAATAAATAATAAATAATAAATAAAATAATAATAAAATAATAAATAAGATAATAAATAAATAATAAATAAAATAATAAATAAATAATAAATAAAATAATAATAAAATAATAAATAAAATAATAAATAAATAATAAATATAAAATAATAATAATAAGCAGAAAAATATCTTACATGTTGAAAATGTCAAACACAGGATTAAAATAAATATTCTCTTATATTTTTTCAAACAAGCCATGGTATTCGCTGGTTGTAATTATTGGCCGTTTCCTTGGAACGATTCTTAAGTCGATCTCTCTGCACTCGTCCAAGAATGGATCTGTAAGAAAATATATCATTATTTATCTATGAATCAGTACTGGGATCAGAGTGTAGTACCTGTGCATTCTAGTTAAAATGTCTCGTTGGGTAGTTGGTTGGGTTTTGTTCCATTGGGTAATTTTATGTCGAAGATGTTTTTGTTTTATTTCTTCTTTGTGAGATATGGTTGATATGAATGTAGCTATTGAAAGTGCCGTTGTCGTGAACATTCACGATTATTTTAAAAACTAAAAAGATATATAAAAGTATACAGATGAAAATAGTTATTATTTCGTTTAGTATAACATCGAATACTTCTCCAAAAATAAATAGTATATATATATATATATATATATATATATATATATATATATATAAAAAATAGATGGAAATTAATCCGACAGTATGAAATTTAACATAATGAAAAAACATATGATGTTTGTTATGTAATTGCTGACAGTACTGTTTCGACCAAATCGATAAGTTGGTCTTCATCAAAGAGCGACATAGATGGGAAGAGAAGATATCCGTTAAAAAGACTGTTTACAGAAACGAACGCTGAGTTCAAACGCTGAAATTTTTGAAAAATGCATATTCTGTTTTAAAAATAAAATAAATTTTATTTTTAATTTTTAAAAATCAGAAGCATTATAGTGTATAGAAAAACTCAAAAGAGTTTGTTGTAAAAGTTTATATAAAAATGTAAAGTGGGTATCAAAATAGTATAGTATATATTTTTCAGCTGTTAAAAAAATATACAAGTCCACATGGTAATTTGAAAAAAGATGTTAGAGTTCCAAAATTTACTTGTGGCGTTGATAAGTCCGTAGTTATAGATGAAAGTCATCAAGGTGTATTATTCTATTATTACTTTATTTTAATGTTAAATTTCACATATATATATATATATATATATATATATATATATATATATATATATATATATATATATATAAGAGATTTATCCAAAACTTGGTAGTAAGGGATGATTCTAAATGTGATTTCTAAGATCCACTGTACTAATATTGATGATCCATTATGTATAAATACAGTGAATCATTAAATCACCAAAGAGAGCTCAATGTAAAATAACCTTTTAGATTATATACAGAGCAATATTTATCAATAAAGGAAGGAAGAACTCAATACAGTAATCCCATAATAAATTTATTTCGACGAAAATTGGGGCCCATATAAATCTAAGTTGATTTAAACCGGCTCCCCAAATTTTCGCCTCATCAGATGGGTCTCAATTCACTTATATATATATATATGGGAGAAATATGAGGAGGTTAATCCGACAATATGTGGAGAAAAGTAGACAAACAAATAGATGGACAGAAAGTTTTAAAAACATTAAAAAAATAAAAATTTAAAAAGTTTAATTCAAATCCAAGTCAAATATATAGATAAATACACAGAAAAATAGATACTACTATATAAAATAGACAAATAGATGGACAGAAAGATTTAAAAAATAAAACTCACACATATACAACTAATGACAAATCCAGCTCCCAAACACACATACACATACTCATTCACTTTTTGACTCATCCCTTATCATCCAACATTCTGACCAAACACCCGCATCTCCATATAACACTCTCCATTTAGAGGGAAGAAAATCCACTACCCCAGCCACCCCTGCCCCTACTGACAACCTACTGTTTTTCACCATTCTGAAAATGTCCTTCATTGAAGCTAGAACTGGGCTTTGGTCCTGATGATGGTCTAAATGGCCGAAACGTTGCATCGTTGACAATAAACATCCAGTTTCCATAACATCCCGTGTTTGTCTATTTTTCTCCACACACACACACACACACACACACACACACACACACACACACACACACACACACACACACATATATATATATATTATATATATATATATATATATAAACTGTAACTTATTGACAAATCCAGTTCCCTAATACTTTCCCCCACACACATAAAAAAAATAAATAGATAAGTAAATAGACACACATACACATATACTCTTAACCAATCATTACAATCTAGTATATACAAGCCAAACACCTGCGGTACCATTACCATTCTGACACTCCCTATCTAGAGAGAAGAAAATCCACTACCCACGCCCAACCACCCCTCCCCTTACTGACGACCTCCTGTTTCACCATTTTGAAAATGTCCATCATTGAAGCAAGAACTATATCCAAGTCCTGAAGAAGGTCTAACAGACTGAAATGTTGCATCGTCGACATCACCACCTACAATAAACATCCATTTTCCATAACATCCCGTGTTTGTCTACCTTTTTCCACACACACACACACACACACACACACACACACACACACACACACATATATATATATATATATATATATATATATATATAGAGAGAGAGAGATGGGGGAAGGGAATTATATACAATTGAGTTACCAAAACCAGCAAATTCGGCAAACGCCGCGTGTGACACACAGAAATATTGGACAGCTGGTCATGGTAATTATATACAATTAAACAATGTATATAATTCCTCTTTCTCTCTCTCTATATATATTTCCTTTCCCGCCTAGCCAGGATCATGTGGATGCATGCCACCATGTTGGGAAGCCGTAGCTCTGGAGGTTACCTTATCTTCTATATTGTTGCAGATGTAACTACAAGACATCCTATAATCATGTAGTGGCACGTTTACAATGACCAGTTAATTTGGCGAGCGTCGTGTGTGGTGTGGGCGGGTGGTTCAGGGGTAGAGTTTCAGCTCTACATTCTTGTGGTTGCTGGTTCGATTTCCGTCGGGAGGTGGGAATCACGATGTACACTGCTGATGAGACCTAATAGGTCGAAACAGCTGTCCAATGGTTCTGCATGTCGCATGGTAATTTAAATAGTGTTGTACCGGCCGTTCCTACAGTGGAGAACATGCACCGGTTCTCACTATAAATAGTGAGACACCGAGTGGAAAGGTAGAACTGTTCCCGTTAACGACAAGCTAGTCGTACATGTACCATTGATTGTAAATACACTTGTCTTATTTTACCCTATCTCGACTTGACTTCTTTTACTGTTGGGACTAACATCACAACAATAGTAAATAAGCAAAACAGTCTGAAATAAGTGGCAAATAGTTACAGCAAAGTGGATGCTTTAATCTTACCTCACTTATCTAAATAGATTCACTCAGATGATGTCTGTGTGATATAGTAAAGGGGTAGTGTAGCTGAAGTAACGGAAATAAAGTTAACAAATAAAACTATTAAGACTGTTGTATGAAGGAAAGGTACAAGGCAATTATAAGGTTTATAATTGGGTTAACAGTTTATTCTGGGTTAGTAGTAATGTGTTAGAGTGTATTTCTGTAAATGTCTTTGAGAGCTGTGTAAATGTCTTTCAGAGTTGCCAGAGGATTTCTCCTGGCGGGGATATATTTTTAGGTAATACAAGGAGTTTCAAATACACTTATCTTAGTTGTATAGGTCTTAGTAATGTCTCTAAGTTGTCCGGTAAAGTCGCTGTAGTTCTGTTCTTCTGCTAGTATCAGCTAGTTCTGTACCCATTGCCTGTCGGGCCTGTTCTCATGAATTTTAGGGGTCTGCCCCTGGCCTGTGATTCCAGGAACTAATAGGGCAGATAACCCAATTTCCGATAGAGGTAGCAATGGGACGTGAACAGGAATTAATGCCGTTTGACACAGCAATGATTGTTGGAGCCCAAAAGAAATCTATTTGACCCATAGATGGGACCTTAATTTATTACCTCTCTAAGTCAGAGTGAACCAGGGATCAATGCCAATGAAGGGTATTTTACATTCCCCAGAGCTCCTAAAATCGGAACCTTACCACCAGATGCATTTTAGCATCATACCCAGGATACAAAGCCACCAACTTCTAGCACATTTATAATTAAAAAAAGGCTTGGGGTTTACCATAAGATCAATACGGTCGGAAAAATCATATGCGTGTTAAAGTTTGACGTGACCAGCGAATTGATCAGATGGGACATCTCAAACCATCCGTCCAGACTGTATCACCGAGATGTTTTGTTGTAAGGGTATACAAGGAATATGCGAATTTTGGACACGCATCAGTGCAAATTGCGGTGGTGAGGTACGGAAATGTGAGAAACTGACAAGAGTTAGATGACATTCAATGCTCATACAAGCAAACCCATCAGTAAACGGAATGTACAGTGTTCATTGCATTATTTCGGTTTAATTTTTTATTTTTCGATCAATAATAATAATATTTTCGTCATGCGGACCATATTATCTTTAAGCCTCCCTTTTTAATCTCGATTAAGAAAGGACATGTTTTTCATGTACACCGTCAATATCCGGTTGTTTGTTAGGGGTTAGGGTTAGGGGTTAGTTTTATAATTAAAAAAAAATCTAAAAATCGTCTGTTAAAACAACCGGATATTGACGGTGTAAACGAAAAACATGTCCTTTCTTAATCTAGATTAAAAGGGGTGCCTAATGGTCCCATCATGCTACTAAATGGTATGCGCACAAACCGGAAGCTATTAAATTCTCTGGAAATTTGAGAAACAGACGGATTACCTAATCCCGGCCAGAAGACCAGATCTAATGTTAGATTTAAAAATATTATGATTAGTTGTGACCTCCCAACGTGGGTACATATATATGTACAAGTAATATTCCGACAAAGAAGTTATGAGATAACAAACAGACTTTAATACACGAGCACATAGAAATACATTTAACAGATTACATATACAAATTAAAAGGTATACAAAGTAGATACATAATGAATACATATACTAGACAAGGTACAATATAGATGTATAAAGAAAGTAGGACTTTGTCCTGTGGAAGTGATGGAGAGTCCATGAAGGAATGTCACTTACTTATGATAGGCTGGGAGAGCGAAGCCCCCCCCATAAAAGGTGTATACGCAAAATGTCTAACCCATGTGTCCTATTTGCTGTCCCGGAGAGAAGAGAGTTCAAACTTGGCGCTTCCCTGATTAAATACTCACCACCCCTTGCTATAGAAAACTTCAAACAGGGGAAGATAACTCTTCCAGACCAAACAGGGGCAGACAATCGCTACAATGTTAATTAAGAAGAAGAAGAAGAAGATAATTTGTCATCTCGTGGATTTTGCTGTCCCGGTGGATCTCTTAGTGAAAATAAAAAAAAACATGAAAAGACAAACAAATTCTTGGATCTGATTGGATGACTGAAAAAAACTAGGGAACGTGACGGTAAATGTCGTACCAAATGTAATTGGTGCCCTTAGGCCGACCAGCAAAAATCTACATCAATCAACTCTGTGCAGATTCTGGACGCTGTTGCGGAGGACCTCTCAGGATGATTAGAGAGAGAGAGAGAGAGAGAGAGAGAGAGAGAGAGAGAGAGAGAGAGAGAGAGAGAGAGAGTTATGAATATCAGTGCTGCCAGCACGACTTGATTATTATTATTATTATTATTATTATTTCACTTGTGAGTTCTTTTCTCACAAGCGTTAGGTGGTGGTCTTTCATTAGAGTCTGTGTGACAAAAAGTCTCCAGAGGTCTCCAGGACTCTCCTGGGTATTCTAGCCGATTTTAACAATGGCGTTATTTGGATAGCTTTTATTTTTCCTCTGATTTATAATTTCTCCAATTTTTTGTTAGTCTTTGTAGACCGTTCCGAGTACACCAACTACAATTGGTATCATTATCACTTTTATGTTCCACAGTTTTTTTTTTAGTTCTCTGGCAAGGTCTAAGTATTTGCCAATATTCACACTTTCATTTTCACTCTGTGGTTCATCGGAACAGCAAAAGTCACTAGATGATAAATTTTCTTTTCTTTTTAACACTTGCTCTGGTATTCTGATCGGAATTAATAAGTTGTATCTCAAAATCCTAGAGAATTTTATGCATCTCATTTTCTTGGACAGATTCTGGTTTGTGCATATATCATTTGGAAAGTTTGGTCAAATTTTAATCTCTTGCACAATTCCCAGTGGATCACCTTTCCCACCTAGCCGTGCTTAGCCTTGTATAAGTAAATACAAATCTCCAAATTTGAATAAAGAAAACGATTATAAACTGCTAGAACATTTGAATGAGGTACCTTTTACATTGGTAAATCTCAAAATATTTTAATGGTCGGAGATTTCAATTTACCTGATAAACACTGGATATGTGTTTTAGTAATGTCTCCAATGAATTTAATCAGTTAATATTTTAGATTACAAAACGAATATTTTGATCTGTTTACAACAAAGAGATTGCATAGACATGTACTAGTTTGAACAAAATAGACAAAACTATTGGATCAGGGTTTTTCAAAATAATAAATGTTAATAGGAAATGTACGTTTAATATCTTCATTGGGGTAAGTTTGACTTTGCAGGTACGAAATAGAAGTTAAAGTGAAAATGGAATTTTGAATATATAAAACAATAAACGAAGAAACTGATCCAAGATTACTGAAGAGTTAGTATCAGAAAAGGGAGATAATATCAATTGGATTTACAGTTTCTAATTCTCTAGATGTTAAGGAAATGTGGGAAGAATTAAATCGAAAGATGAAAATCATAATGAAAAGTATTCCTGAAGTATAAAATTTTCAAAACAAAGAGGTCTATTCGAAAAATTGCTCGGATAATGTAATCGGTGTCTCGTAAAAGAAAAGAAAATATAAAACTTAGAAAGATTTTGGAATTATACCTAATGTGGAAATTATCAAAATTTAGTAAGTAAAATGAAGATGAAAAAAAAATGGATATAAATGAAAAGTTGAAAAATGAAAAAAGATTGTTAAAAAATTTAAATAAAATTCTAAACCATTATTCAAAAACTAGCAGCTGAATTGTGAGTTGAATCCTCGTGGAATGCCCCATTTAAATCCCTATGTAAAAAAATAGACTTGAATTGATCCAGCTACTCCGAAAAGAAATGTTAATATCTACTATCTAAAATATAAATAAAAAACAAAAAACAACCCCCCCCAAAAAAAAAACAAAAAAAAAACAATGCTGTTATTTAAATTTTATTTTTTAAATCATCCTCATGAATATAAATCAAATCTTCATTATTTTGCTCAAAAACCAAGCCTTGTGATATTTAATGTATATATATATATATTTACTTTGTCATTAATTGTTTTTATTTTCGAAGTTTCCTTCGGACATACATATACACACAATTTCCCTTTATATATGTATAGATAGATTGATAGAAGAGTAAAATACAAAACTAAAATGTCGAAAATGTTAGAATAAAAAAAATGATAAGAACAAGTGAAATAATGGACATATCAGTTGAAACAGCAAGTGTAATAGTAAAAATTTTCATTTATTAACTCTTTGAAAGAATTTTGGTCTACTACAGGAAAGTTGTTCTAAAAGAGTATCAAAAAAGATATGAAGTAAGTAAAATAGGAGATAAAGACATCAAAGAATCTGGAAGTAATAAAAATGAACATATACTCCACAATCTCCAGATCATCAGAACATGACCCTCAACATCAGATACAGTTTAATGTCATACCCAGGTGGAGGAAGGTAAGTCAGTCAGCATATTCTAAGATCCCCTCAACAGGGTGGGATATTATGATAAAAGAGAATATTTAAAACTTACCTCCAATAAAGATCCCGTTAATTGTAAAACTGTTTTAGTCCCTTGTTCTGATTGTTTTTTTTGGTTTTAGATTCATCGTACACAGCTGTTAATACATTGACTAACATAATTTGGCTATTGTACACGTTTTTATATTTCCATATCACTGACCACAATACACTTCCATTATGGTCTGTACTCACTTCTTCCCCATTGATTAATATATATATTATTATAATATATATTAATATATTATATATATATAATATATATATATATATATATATATATTACAATTTTAGTAGTTGTTACTGAACCATATCAACTGTATCAATAATTCAATATGAAATTTAAATGACAAATCCGTTGAGTGGAAAGCAAAATATTCAATTGATTATCCGATTAAAATCAAAATATCGATTGATACAAACAATTCCGGTTTCTAATCGATAGAAGTTTAAAAAAGCCAACAACCAAATAAACAAAAGGAAAAAATTCCAACAAAATCATTATTTCTTCTCCCATTATGATTTGTAGTACAGAGTGCGACAGTTACACACCCACATTTGAAACTTTGTGGGCAAGTGAACTTAAGGCAGGTGGTAATGATAGATCCATATCTTATAATGTTTTTCAGTTACAAATTATACTTGGGACTGGTGCAATGATGAGTTTGCTGTTGAAACGTTTTTGTGTA
This sequence comes from Doryteuthis pealeii, assembly GCA_023376005.1. Classification (NCBI taxonomy): domain Eukaryota; kingdom Metazoa; phylum Mollusca; class Cephalopoda; order Myopsida; family Loliginidae; genus Doryteuthis; species Doryteuthis pealeii. The sequence continues at coordinate 85,469,982 of CM042153.1, forward strand.
ATTGAATACACATAGATCTTTTCATTCACATTTATATCATGTCGAAATGATGCGGAAATTTTCTGTATTGATCTGCTGTAAGGGATTAAATCACGAATAAATTGAGTCATTCAATCAGTCTTGGAACAATCTCTCGGTCGGGAAAACAAATTCGTTAGTTAATTTACCAACGTTTACATATATAAAGTTATGACCGTTTTGTGATTTTAGATAAATTCTCAAAGGAGCATGTGTCAGGTTCACAATTAGGTGTAACGAATTTTAGCAAGGAAGAGAAATATTTTAAATTTTAAACAAAATTTATCAGAGGGCATGTGTTACTCTCATGACCAGGTGTAACGGATTTAGGCAAGAAAGGGAAATATTTGTAATTAATTTTAGTAATTGATTTTTATAAAAAAATATATGTTTAATGTAAGGGAAGTAACTCTTGGATCCCGTGTCAAATAATATGAAATTTAACAGAAATTGGTTAGGAAATGTTTTTGGTTTGGTTTGTTTTGTTTTACGGCACATCAACCTCAGTGGGTCATTTAATGCCGATAAAGTTTTGAAATAAATCAATTCTTAATGGATAATAAACAATTTTTATAAATATATTTTTCTATTTAACCCATAGATGGGACACTAACAGGTACCACCACTCCGGGTCAGAGTGGACCAGGGAGCAATGGTGATGAAGGGGTGCTCCACATTCCCCAAACCTCCAAAACTGGAACCTCACCATAGAGTTTAACGTCAATCCCAGGACATGTAGGCCCGCAGCCACCGCCTTCTAGCACCCATATGATAAAAGGGGTTGGGGCTTGCCATAAGGGCAACAGAGTTGGAAAATCATATAGGTGCTAGGCTTGACGTGACCAGCCGATTGATCGGAGGGGCCTTCTCCGACCGCCCGTCTAGCCCAAGATAGGCCAAAGTGGAGGTATTGCAGGTCATGAACTGCTCATCCACCTGGCTCTATCCTTAAGCGTCCGGGTCGCCACCCACGGCCAACAGGTGGTCCCATTGGGGTAGTCTTACCCCTCTGCAGAGGTACAGTCGGTGCATTCTAACGCCACCGACAGGGCGGGAAATGTTTTTCTGAATATGTTATTTAAACTTAATTTTATGATTATATCTATGGTAACTGCCACTTTCTCACAGAGGAAGGCTATTTCTAAAAGTAGTTCGGCTGTGAGCACGTAGTAGGCTCAGAAGACCAGCTTTGCATTTACACGCTCTGTCGCACAAATGACACGTGAGACTTCCGCTCGTTCACACACATGTTTTTCACGAGTGGTTGTCAACATTGACTCGTACCGGCCCTCGATAGGCAAGCCCTACCACGCATATGTGTGAATCCAAATCTCCCTCCAGCTATGGGTAAATAGCAGGGCAGTTTGGGGTCTTTAACCATGGCTAGGTAACCAGTCTAGGAGATGGAAAACTCGGAATTCAAACCTGTTGAACCCCGCTTAAGAAATTGACCTTGTGTCGTATCCAGCTCGTGCGGAGGGGTTAGTAAATATATATATATATGGTCAGGCTTAAATGAAGGAAATGTGTCCAAAACGTACTGCTTCCGCTTTTTTTCAGAATCAAATTAACCGAATATATCACCAAATTTTCTGAGTGATTAGAAATTAAAATTTCTATTCATTTGGGCGGGAATATTCATATAAAGGTCGACCGTTGTTGTCTCAAGACAGTGGAATTATGAATGCTTATGAGTTCAGAACGCAAGTTCATTAGTCTACTGGAATCCTTTCAAATTATTTGAGTAAAATGAAAGAAAGAAGAAAGAAAGAAAGAAAGCATCAAAAATCTGTCAGAAACGAAAGAAAGAAAGAAAGAAAGAAAAAGAAAGAAAGAAAGAAAGCGATATAAATCTTTCAGAAACGAAAGAAAGAAAGAAAGAAAGAAAGAAAGAAAGAAAGCGATATAAATCTTCAAGAAAGAAAGAAAAAAGAAAGAAAAAGAAAGAAAGAAAGAAAGCGATATAAATCTTTCAGAAAAAAAGAAAGAAAGAAAGAAAAAAAGAAAGAAAGAAAAAAAGAAAAAAGAAAGAAAGTAAGAAAGAAAGAAAGCGTGCATAGTAAAAAAGAAAGTGGAGATAGAAAAACGAAAGAGAAACTGAACGAGAGAAAAAGAACACGTGATTAAAATAAATCAGGGGACTTAATTAGGAAACTTACAATGGAAGAAGAAAAAAGTGAATGAGAGAGAGAGAGAGAGAGAGAGAGAAAGAGAGAGAGAGACGGTGAGAAAGAAAGAAAGAGAGTGAGATTAAATGAAAATTGTAATAATTTACCCAACCCATTCCCCACGGGTAGGATTTAATATAAGGTCACGAGTACGAGGAATTCAACGAGGATTGAACTCGCTTTTCAGCGACAACGGATCTGCAAGACTAGATTGCTAACCCATACATTACAAGAGGAGAGAGATTAAATAATTATCAAACTTAAAATACGCGGAGATTGGATTTTTTTGTCATATGATTATTTTTAAGAAAAGGAATTAAGCAACATATTTACATATATTTATTCTAAGCCGATTAATATCTCATGTAACCATAACAACGACATTTTTCGTATAGGACCATATATATATATATATATATATGTCTATATATATATATATATATATATATATATATATATATAGAGAGAGAGAGAGAGAGAGAGAGAGAGAGAGAGAGTGCGGGAAGACAGACAGATAGACAGACAGAGGGGAGAGAATGACAGGCAGATAGATGAACAAAAGAGATAAGGCAAATTAAAATGTCTTTTTAATATATATATATATATATATATATATATATATATATATATCGATAGTCTTTTTTAGTATTGTAGAGTTGAAAATATAGTGCTCGATTACGTCTGTAAGAGCTGTATTTATTTATTATAATATGCAATACATTTAATGTGTAAGTGTTACCATTGGTTTCCAAGCAGCATGTTAGCCACTTCTCCTCGAGACAACGTGCCCGTTAAGAAATGTCGTAAATGTCAATTCATTTATATATGTGTGTATCTTTACTTCTGAGCCGAATCCTCGAATTTCATCACGTTTTTGAGAAAACAGTGCGTATATATTCCCGTTGTTGCGCCCACGTATCTCTAGGCGCACCCTTACTATCCCTCTTCGTCGCGTCGTTTATTTCTTCCGCCTTGCTTTTCCTTTTATCTGCTTATCTTGATGAAGGTCAAGATTTCGCCGGTCCCGGATTCTTTAATGTTTCTCTTTGGTTGGTTTAATTGTCGCTTGGTAGATTACTGGTTTTACGCTGCATCTTTGTTTTGACTTGGACCTAGATAGCGGAACACACAAACCATACCACAGACCTGATGAAAAACTAAAATATATACACATAGGTTCCACCTATAGTCTTCAAAAACCTAGTCCCCAATATTTGTGAAAATTTATTAAAGGAATTGGGATCCTCTTTCACCGGACGCCGGTGGCGGCCTGTGGAGATTCAAATAAAATTGAATTAAATTAAAATAAGATTAAAATAAATAAAACGTTCTGAGCGTCTCTACTCTGGCGTTCGGAGTATATATATATATATATATATATATATATATATATATATATATATATGTGTGTGTGTGTGTGTGTGTGTGTGTTATATATAATATATATATATATATATATATATATATATGACACTTTGATGTCGATTAATCTATCTTTTAACCCGACCTTTTGTAGAAAGATTTTCGCATGTTTGTAATTAAATACTTTGTTTTGTAAAACTGAAAAACAAATTGACACAAGAAATATCGTTATCACAGTTTTTTAAATCAACAATTCTGGACGGTTGAAGTCATCTCAGAGGAAAATATACCTCAAGGATGAGATAGTTGGGTATTTTGAACCAGTTTCCATTGCCATCATCGAGTCCTGATAAAAGTCTATATTTTGTAGCGATTTCCTCGGAAGGAAATGCTACGGAGAGGTGTATCCTCACTAACAAGCAATTAGAAGGTAAATCAATACCAAACCAAATGTTGTATTGTCCTCGACCGGAAAACGAAGCTTCCGGAAAAAAGACAAAGACAAATATAAAAATATATATTAAAAAAAAAGGGGAAAACGAAAGCGAGGCTTTCCGGTCAAGGAAGCAGGGTGAAGATAAAGAAATATATAACAAACGTCCGTTATCAGATCAAAAGATAAAGATGCGTAGGCGTGTCGTCAATACAAAAAGACAGAGGGTCGAGCCGACAGCAGTCAGGCCCAGAGACGTCAGCCGGCAGCCGGAAGGACACTTCACGTCTCCCGTCAGCAAACACCCCTCGGGCACGCATTGTAAGCTCTGCGCCATCACCACCCACACACTGAAGAAAATAAAGAAGGGTCCTCTCTTTGTACATACGTATCTGTTGTTTATTGAAGTCCAGTAGTCGGTAGTAGCTGACTACTACACATACTTCGCCACGTGACCATACATACCCGCAACGACTACTTACTTACACGATTTAGAGTAGCGAAGGTAATTTATAAGGAAGTACGTCCCGGTCTCCTGCTTCAAGAGTTGCTGCCCGGTGACTATTAAAATAACGACCCAGCTCAGTCTATTCAAAACTATCCATCTTCATATCTATCTATCTATCTCAATTTGTTCATATTTATCTATATTACTTTAAATACTAAGATTTTTATTTATTCATGTTTATTTAACGTCTTGTTTTTAGTTTAAATAAACAAGAATTACGTTAAAAAAAAAGAAGCGACCCCCCCCCCCCAAATACATTTACTTGTCGAAAATATCTATCTATCTCCATTTGTTCGTATCTATCTATATTATTTTGTTTGTTTATCTATCTATCTCAGTCTATTCCAAACTATATATCCATCTTCATATATAAACAAGAATTACGACAAATTACGATGAATAAACAAGAATTACGACGAGCTGGGGTTGTTATTTTGTTAGTCACCGGGCAGCAATTTTTGAGGCAGGAGACCGGGGCGCTCTTCCTCATAAATTACCGTAGCGAAGAAGGCCAGTACGTAACACAAATAATGTCAACTGACAGAGACGACAAGAAAATAAGAGAAAACGCCTCGTATCTTAAGTAGGCAGAATTAGTCTTGCAACAGATTGCCGATTTTACGACCCTTGTTCGGTAGACGTGACCACGGGGTGCTAGACTAGAATCACTGGAGTTCTATAAGCACAATCGACATGTTTTAGATAGAACGGTAATAAAACGCCAAAACAGGTCATAGGTCAAGTTGTGACATGTGACATATGCGGCCGGCACGTGACCCATAATGCAACTCCACGGGCAAAAAAAAAACAAAGTTTCAATAGAAGTTGAAATCATCGACATTCTGAAATTTAGTGAAATGGCACTTGCAAAAAAAGGTTCTCTTAAAAGTTTTTGATAACTTGTACAAGACCAAAGATATATATATATATATATATATATATATATATATATATATATATATATATTAAAAGAAATGGATACAATAGAAACCTACACGAGTTTCACCGTTAGGATCATCAGGGTTAAATCCACTGAATTAATCGAGTTACCGATTAATTGCAATCGACTACATGTGTTTTCATTGAATGACTACACGTGTGTTCATTGAATGGACACACGTGTATTCGGCTGCAATTAATTGGTAACTCGATTAATTCAGTGGATTTAACCCTGATGATCCTAACGGTGAAACTCGAGTAGGTTTCTATTGTATCCATTTCTTTAATAAATTTGCTCTTCTTTGTATTGAGCACTTTGTATTTGTTTTATCGCATACTTAACTCCTGGATTCTGTGCACCTCCAACGATCGTGCCCATATTCTCCGGTAAGCCACCCTTTATCTCTCTCTCTCTCTCTCTCTATATATATATATATATATATATATATAATATATATTATATATATAAGGGTAAGATAATATAAAATGCACACAGATGCTTTTCAAATAAATTTTCTTATTATGCTGATATTGCAATATTTCTATCTGTTAAAGATCTTCTTCAGAGCATATTATGTTAATAAAAAGACAATTTTATGAAAGTTGTAGGAGTGATAGGAGGGTCGGAGTAAATCCGACAGAATGTGGTAAGGATAAAGGAAAAGTGGACAAAAGGGAATAACTCAAAACAAATAGATGGGGTGAGATATATTTATCAACACGAACAAATCCCAATCTTTTGATCTTTACCCCTCTATTTTCCATGATAGATGCCCTCTGACCAACCAAATCCTCACAAACCATTCCCTTCCATCCTGAATTACTCATCTAACCCTACCCCACCCACTCACTTTCTCTTCTATAAATACAAGTGTATGTACGGTGTTTTAATAAATTGACTGAAGAAGTACCACTTAAAGCGGAACGAAATATATCTCTCCACATCTATTTGTTCTGAGTTATTCCTTTTTGTCCACTTTTCCTTTATCTTTACCACACACACACAGAGAGAGAGAGACACACAGACACACACACATTTATATATATATATATATATATATATATATGTGTGTGTGTGTGTGTGTGTGTGTGTCAGTTACAGGAAATCTTATCAGACAATTCATGCACACGCAAGGAACAAACATTGAATCTCGTGCAATCTGTAACAAAGTCTGTAAGTTGGCGACTGAGCTCTTTAACCATGGCGAGGTAACCAGTCTAGGAGAAGGAAAACACTGAATTCAAACCTGTTAAACTCCGCTTAAGAAATTGACCTTGTGTCACATTCTACTCGTGCGGGGGGGGGTAAATATATATGGCGGTACACAAGCATCACATTTTACTATCTAATCCATTCAAATGAAAATGTAAAATATATGACCCAACACAAGTTAGGTGATTTTCTGTCCTTACTCTCCATGCCCAGAGTTGCTGGAAAGTAAGTACCCAGACTTTTTTCCCGAAAATTTAATAGATGTATTTTCATGTTGGACTGACCCACATTGTTTTGCCTTCCCAATGTCTTGTCAGGCGACTGCCACTCCTTCATTCATTGTCCGTTTGTGAGCATGTTCATGACTTTTCAATCCTACCAAAGTCTTGCATAACTTAGAACATTTCTGGTACACATGACGATCGGTGTTGACTGAGTCGACAGGTGTTATATTCTCATCACTGTGAACATTTATGTGAAGCTTGAGACCACCAGCTGTTCAGCAGACTTTTGTGCAGCAGGAACATAAAAAGTCCTCATGCTGGGAATCATGCTGGGAATCAGATTATGGCATGGTAGAGACAACAATTGCAGTCGGATAGCTCTCATGTGATTTCATGTAATTGGGCAAGCCTGCATTTGACAACAGGACCCGGTCACATTCCTCACAGATCCACTCATCACCAGAATTGGCCGGCAGAATTTCACGTTTTCAGCACGCTTTCCTGTGTTTTGCAGGGTCCACCCTTGCAGCTTTCAAACAGTTCTGCACCCCTCTATATCGCAGTCCTTCACTGCCCACGATCAGATGTTAGGGACTCTCAATACGGGAATACCAAAGTACACAAGACACTACTTCACACTATCACGAAACCGTTTTTTTTTTTTTTGGCTGTGTTCTGCCTTCATACATGGACTCTCTCGTCGATTTTCGACGCATGAGTGTTCATCCAGTGAACAACCAACACTGTGATTTGTTTATAGTGATGAAGGCTTGTGTAGGACCATACACACTTTTTGGCACAGTCGATAGGAAAGAATTGGTGCACCAAGGAATGCCACGAACCCAATCAACGACTGACCTCAGGAATTTTGAATTCAGAGTTATCCCTCTCCTACACTGGTTACCTACCCAAGGTTAAAGAGCCCAGTCTGCCCTACTATTTAACCCATAGCTCGAGGGATAATATATGGATTCATACCTTTCCCAAGGGTATTAGCGCTATGTGAAATGCCAACAGCTTTGTCTAGGAATTGTCATTTTCCATGACTCTAAACACTAGCCCACGCACCTCTATATAAATATGCCTTCATACATATATACATGGCAATAGCACAATCTTTACAGATCATTGCCGTCCCTCACAATCCCACAACTCCACCACCAGAACTCTTCCTTGCATGAGCCCTCAAATGACTCATCAAACCTGCTGCAGATCCACAAAGTTAGATGCAAATATGACATTGAAAAGACTTCCTTCCCGTTGAATGAGATGATTCAGATGAATCAGATGATAAAATGTGATGCACCACCATATGTCTCTTAAGACCAGAAGCCGACTAACAGACCTTGCCACAGATAGCACAAGACACATTGTTTGCTCCTGGAATCTGCATGGATTGACCCAGGTGAGACTTCCTATGATTGACATAGCCAGCCTTAGAAAGCAAAACTCGACCACATGTCAGACATTTCCAACCCTCCATGTTCTCTCCAATATGACAGGTGTAACCCTTTCGAAGTTGACGCTTTAGGTTTTCATGCACGATTCTTTCACTCTCAAAACTGGTACAGCCATCATCCACATGAACTCTCCAGTCAGTTCTCTCCAGTGCCAGCTTTTATACATACATACATACATACATACATTGACATCTTTCCGAATCTATTTATTCTTTCCTCCCCACTCCTGTGTTCGACCTCACCATAAAATCTAATGATTACGTAACAAGCAACACACCCCACCCCGATGCGTATGTGGCAATCAACACTTAGCCCCCCCCCCCGACCCTTTCCCGCACATTTGAACAATTTGTCAGTTCTTACTAAAACACCAAGACGACATCACACATCTACTCACACCTCTTCGATCTGAGATGAATTCGGGTTCCAGTTAAAAATTGTTTCTATTCGCTTCAAAGGCATGAAACCAGTTCTCCTTATGTCCTGTCTCATCGCCAGATAAGTTGAGAAAATTTAGTTGCGAAATCAGAGAACAAAGTTCGAATTTAAGCCAAAGTTAGGATGTTCTTATACTAATGGATTATTATTATTATTTTCATATTCACATTGCACTAATGCCAATGGAAAAGGGATACATTTATTTCTATCTTGACAACGATATCAGCATTGCCCTACTACAATAGGTGACATAGAAGTAAGATAAAGATTGAACACTTAGACAAACCACTTCTCCATGATTACCTTACATCCGCAGATAATAGCAAATAAAAGCTCTTACGCGCCATAGTCAACCAGAATTTACTCATCTTTTTTTACTAGTTTTATTAATCTTACCTGGAATACTGACAGGAGTAGGATTGGGGTACTTACTACTCACTTAAATCCCCAAACCGGTCAGAAGGAGCTCTTTATTTTTGGTCGGAAAATCATCTAGGACGATGAAAAATCCGATACAAAACCTCTGCTACCAAGGAAAGGCTAGGGGAGTAAACTCCGAATACAAATCAATAGCCGAAGTCCCTAAGATGGTATGATGCTGAAATCCACTTCTACCCAGCAACTCCTGTGATACTACCGCTGCCAAACTGTATTGGCTTCTTACCTTTCCTTTGGGTCAAAGCTCTTCGATCAACACGATAGACTCAATACTTTTTTTTTACTGCTGAGGTATGTTAAGGACTTTTGAACTTTTCATCCCTTTTGTCATCCTGTTTAATTGTTTTTGTTTTTTTATATTCAATATATAATGTTCATGTTACATCTAGTGTCTTCAGTTTTCCTTTTTATGTTGTTTAATTCAATTGTTTGATGTTCATAAAAACTGCTTGGTTAAGCTATCTGTCCGATCTTCGCAGACAAGAGAAAGCAGAATAGATATTATTCTGAAGTATAACATAAAACAATCTTCCTAATCTCGACATTCTTTAATCTGATTTTTTCTTCAAGAAATTTGGATTAATATACTTGTAAAATCATTCTTTTTGACTCTCATACATTAAACATTCAACGCATGCACAATATAATTGAAGACCGTGTTGTATCGCATACTCACGTTGTCATTGTACATGTCCGTGGTTATGGCATAAACGCCCTGGACATGACAGGCACATACTCCTGATCTAAGATGTTCTCTTACGATGTAGCAACTTTCCCGAAGCCAGCGATCCTTTTCTCCCCTGAAACGAAGGCATCACAAAAAAGAAAAGAGTTTTAGAAACACTATACAATATAATTTTCGTTCCGATTTTTAGATTGGCCAGAGTTGGTTAAAGCAAAAATCGGAATTTCGAAATAAAACGAAACGGAAACAATATTTTTTTATAAGCAGAATATTAAACGGAATAAAATAAATATGAAATACAAAGCTCATCAAACAAATAACAGAATTGGAATGTAGACATTTAAAATATGTATACCAGAATGAAACGTAATTGATGAGAAAATGTCAGATTATCATTGTAAATACACTAACAGGACATGTGGAATAACATAGTATGATTATTTCATTATTATAACGTTTGAGATGTTTGCTTAAGAGCTATTTTGAAATAGTTCAATATGTAAAAAGTATAATAATCTTGATTTAACTCTCTCGCATTCTTTTTTTTCTTTCTTTCATTTTTCCTTATGTTCGATTGAAACAGATTAGCGTTATCTGTTCCGCGCGCTCCCTCCCTCTGCATATATTTTCCCCCACTACATAGTCCCCGTTTCTCTCAATAGCAATGTTCCAGCTTCGAATGAGAGCATGTATCCCTGCCCCGTAAAATTCTGTTGACTGTTTTTTGAGCCACTTCTTCAGTACAGATTTCACTTCCTCATCACTGGAATACTGTTTGCCTCTCTAACCCTTTTTCATGGGGACGAAGAGAGGCAAACATTATTCCAGTGACGAGGAAGTGAAATCTGTAGTGGGGAAGTAGCTCAAAGAACAGGCAACATAATTTTATGGGACAGGTATACATACTTTCATTCGAAGGTGGAACATTGCTATTGGGAGAAGCGGTGACTATTTGGAGAAGTAGGGATGTGGTCCACGGAGGACCAGATTCATTTTGATGTATGATATATGTTCCTGTGTAGGTAATTATACCTATCCTAAACAAAATGGCATTACTTTTTGAGACCCCTGTGTGGAGATGTAGTGATGTGATCCACAGAGGACCAGCTTCATTTTGATGTATGATACATCGTTCCTGCGTTGGTAAACCTGTCCTAAACAAAATGGCATTACTTTTTGACTCAGCCTCCTAATAATAAAGAAATGTTTTATAAAGATACAATGAATGACAACTGAAGACAACATTGATGATCATAGAAAATACGCCACAATCAGATGACAACAAGGAATTTTGGCGCCAGTGTTCTTCATTCGATAAAATACAATCAGTTTGATGACCATTTCAATTGCAACAATAAACAATAACAACAACAATAACAACAACAACAACAGACTGTCAATAATTACGACAAAGAAATCAGTGCGTTACTTCGACGAAAGATGCTGTGAGAATCGAGTCTCAATTACAACGGGGTTTTTTTGGGTTTTGTTTTGTTTTTTGTTTGGGTTTTTTGTCTTGGTTTTGTTTTTTTGTTGTTTTTTTTTTGTTTTTTTGTTTTTTTTTTCTGATCATTTCACATGTGAGCTTTTGACGGCGCATTTTCTCACAATGAACAAGAATCACAAAATCAGGAAAATATTGAAGATGCCGCGTAGAAAAACAGAGTTCGCTCTCCATCTCCAGATAAATAACGAAAAATAGAAGCCACCTTGATATACCTGGAAATAACAGGGCAGATTCGGAAGCAAAGAAATCTATGAAAGACACAATAACAAAAAACAAAAATACCATATAGTGATTATTAAAAAATGGCAAAATTATTGGAATGTCGTCAGTAATAACAAACTCCAAAACATTAAACCTACCATTTGAGATTGGAACTTAAAATACAACAAGAATAGAATAGAACAGGTTGTGCTGACCCACCTTCACATAGGCCACACCTACATCACCCATCATCATTTATTAGAGGGCACAGAATCCCCAATAGGCACCATATACCAAGAGAGATTTACAGTGAAACATATACTACCAAGAAAATTGGTGTGAGGTTTTAAGGGGTCAAATAAGAACAAAACGACGGGTAACAAATTTAGGAAAATGTATTAACAAAAGAGTAGACAAATACAATAGAGATAAGTGGAAATTACGTCCGACAATAGAGTATTGGCTTACTCGCATTGGCTTACTGCCAAGCCACAATTATTCCTGTTACTTATAGTAACGTCGGCGCATTCCATTGGTCAATAGGGTATATCACCTATAACAAAAATAATTTGAAAAAAACTTTTCACGAAAATAAGACCATCTAGGATTTTACATTTCCTAAAAAGGAAAAATAGAATTGATGAGACGAATTCGGGTTCCAGTTAAAAATTCAAAGGCATGAAACCAGTTCTCCTTATGTCGTGTCTCATCGCCAGATAAGTTGAGAAAACTTAGTTGCGAAATCAGAGAACCAAGTTCGAATCCAAGCCAAAGTTAGGATATTCTTATACTAATGGATTAGTATTATTATTTTCATATTCACACTGCACTAATGCCAATGGAAAAGGGATACATTTATTTCTATCTTGACAACGATATCAGCATTGCCCTACTACAATAGGTCACATAGAAGTAAGATAAAGATTGAACACTTAGACAAACCACTTCTCCATGATTACCTTACATCCGCAGATAATAGCAAATAAAAGCTCTTACGCGTCATAGTCAACCAGAATTTACTCTTCTTTCTTTTACTAGTTTTATTAATCTTACTGCTGTGTCATCACTTTTTTCTAGGTCGATAAGTTTTTCAACCGTTACTGGAATACTGACAGTAGTAAGATTGGGGTACTTACTACTCACTTAAATCCCCAAACCGGTCAAAAGAAGCTCTTTAGTTTTGGCCGGAAAATCATCTAGGACAATGAAAAGTCCGATACAAAACCTCTGCTACCAAGGAAAGGCTAGGGGAGTAAACCTCGAATACAAATCAATAGTCGAAGTCCCTTAGATGGTGTGATGCTGAACTCCAGTGCTACCCAGCAACTCCTGCGATACTACTGCTGCCAAACTGTATTGGCTTCTTACCTTTCCTTTGGGTCACAACGGCAGTGTGGAGAGGGAGATTTGCTGCTTGAGCAACAGGTTATCCTCTTTATGAACCCGCCCAGGCTAGGTAGTTGCAACTAATTTTTTTAAAAATTGGACACTACTTCATCGTCCCTCACAGTTATAATAAACCAGAAATGCTTTGTATTATCTGTTGGAAATTTGTGATATGAGGCGTGTGCCAGATGCTCACTTATAGACTCGCCGACTACCATGTGACCAACCTATTGTCCAATCACAGGCAGTGCTCTTCTGCTGTTATTATTATTTATACTGGCTGATTCTAATCTTAGCTCATTACTACTTGGATCTTCTTGGACGACAGACCTTGGAAGGATTCTATATCACAGGACTTATTCACTTACCAAAGGATTCTATATCACAGGACTTATTCACTTACCAAAGGATTCTATAACTCGGGACTTACTTACTTATTTACTTTAAGTTCTTTACAACTGGCCAAGGATGGCGGCCAGATACTTAATTAATTGAGGTGGAGCGGCCACTTAGCACGAATGTCTGACGACCCTCTCCTCAAACAGATCTTCTACTCCAAATGGAAAGAAGGAAAATCGACTAGAAGTGTATCCAAGAAACGTTTTAAGGACGTCTTGAAAGTAAATCTCAATAAATGCGAAATCAACATCAAAAGCCGAGAGACAGCAGCAAAAGACAGAACGCGCTGGAGAACGACTATCAGGGATGAAGCCGGTACTTTCGACTGCAAACGAACTGCAGAGTCGGAAGAAAGGCGACGAATATTGAAGGAGCGATGACAGCAATCACGACCAGCACTGTCCCGGGGAAGAACATGTCCGCACTGCAGCTGAAGTATCAGAGCTAAGATCGGCCTCGTTAACTATCTGAGGACCCATAGAAAGGATTGAAACTAGGGGACCACCATCCATGACCTCGAGGAATCGCCAATAAGAATTAAGAAGCTTAAAACGCCATACGAAAACCTAGAGCTTGTCTTACGTGGTCGAAGCCTTAACAAGTTTGATGACACTGAATGAATTGGCTAAGTCTAATTAGAGTTATACAAGGTGTTTCAAAAAATTGATATCATTTGAGATGTACACGATGATGATGATGATGATGATGATGATGATGATGATGATTTACTGCATTCTGTCGCTATAGGAGTTTGGAACATCCTACAGCCGCATTTAGTCCTTCATTTAAAGATGTCCTGTCCTTTCCTTACCGAGACTCCATAGCTCCCCCAGTCGCTTGCCGGATCCAAGGGCACCCAGTCCAACACTCAAGGTCACAATGACAATATATATAATATATATATATATATATATATATATATATATATATAAAAGTAATTGGTAATTTGCTTGAAGCATTGTTAAGTATGTTTAAAAATAATAAAATTCGAAGGCAATACAATGCGTAAAAATAAAGACAAAACGATGTTTTATATGTCTAATCGATTTCAAGGCAAGAGCTTCATCATCAGAGACTGAAAATACACTCTGATGATGAAGCTCTTGCCTTGAAATCGATTAGACATATAAAACATCGTTTTGTCTTTATTTTTTACGCATTGTATTGCCTTCGAATTTTATTATTTTATATATATATATATATATATATATATATATAACCAGAAGCTCAATCAAAAGGCAGAACTATTAATTCATAAATATATACATCCACTGAATTTTTGTTTCTTATACTGACACTCATGCATGCAGACACACACACACACACACACACACACACACACATATATATGCATATATATATATATATATATATATATATGTGTGTGTGTGTGTGTGTGTGTGTGTGTGTGTGTGTGTGTCTGTCTGTCTGTGTGCAGTTATCAAAAGGGGAAATGCATGATTCGATAAGAAATCAATGACCATATAATCGCTTTATGATAAAACCAAAGTTAATTTTATAAAGAAAGAAATACCTTCAATTTCTGGAAGATGATCAAATTCCCCTAACCTTATCTAATGTCAACAAATATTTAAAAAACAAAAAAGGAAAAGACGCATTCATGATCTCTGAAAATTAATCTTCGCATTTGATTAACTGAATCGATAAAAACAAATACGAAATATCCCAAACATTCCAAAGCATCCATCTTAAAATTACAAATTTTATTTCTCATTTGTATTTTTCTTAAGTACAAGCGAAGATGTTTAAAAAAAAAACTAACTTCAGCGAAGATATTATCTTTGCTCCCAAAAACGAGAAATTTCAACACCCCGCGGGAACCATGTTGGATTGTTTTATATTATAAAGGTGTGCTGAAGTCCACTACGTATAAACTCTGTGTGGGCGCATAGATTCAATAAGTCAATCAACACGCTCGAATCAGGGTTAGTTAACTATTTAATCACGATAATCTTGAAAGTTGCTGGTATTCGACACGGTCGAATGGGATCTGCAACCAAGGCCTTTGCTCATCCGAAAGATTCTACTGAACAATTAATATTATTTGGATTATGCTGACTATTGTTCTCAACTTCATTGTTATCTATACAATATTTTGACTGATGTGCTATACGGCTTTCTTCAGGTATTTATTGTCAAACTCGGGAGCATCTTGAACTCGGGAACCTTCTTGTTGTAATCAGGAGCCATCATAGAACTTTGAACCCAACCCTTTATTCGTCACTGTATAACATGTGGAACACTGGACAGCTGTTTTGATCTTATTTGGTCTCCTCAGCAGTGTATACCATGATCTCCATCACTTGAAATCAAACTAGTGACCACAGAATGCAGTGCCAAAACTCTACCTCTGTGCTGTCAGCCCATGCCACACACGGGGATGAACAAATCATCAAATCATGTGCAGCTGCATAACCTTAATTTTTCTTGGAGCCCATCACGTAGCATTCTAGAGGACAAAGTCACCTCTAGGGCCACATCTTCCCAAGTAACACCGAGGAACAACCAAAGGATTCTATCTAACATTAAGGCACACCAAGGATCTCCGCTGTAATGTGCTCGCTCTAGTAGCCTAAAAATTGCCTCAAAAATCGTAACAAACCAAATGCTGTACAGTCGTATAACCGTTACAACCTTTTGTGTGCAGCACGTGCTTTTCTTGGGTTTGAGCCGATTTTGAAGTTGCTGTTTAGTGGGTTTTTGTTATTTTTTAATCAGAAATCTTACATCCCAAGAGAGTAGGGATCTGTTTGAAATTTGATTCCAACCTACATTGTTGCAGGAACAATAGAAGAATTAGGCAAGTATTTTGGTGATAATACTACAAGACAAACACACACACACACACACACACACACACACACACACACACACACACATATATATATATATATATATATATATATATATATATATATATAATATGTTCGTTGGTGGGTTACCAGGTAATTTGGTTATAGGGATGATTTTAAGTTGTTCCTTTCTTCCAACGGTGAAATGTTAGAGAGTGCAGGTGGGATTTGAGAGCAATATAATTAATAATATTTTAAGCTTTTTCCTCTAGTATAATATATATATATATTATATATATATATATATATAAGGTGTGACAAAAAAGTATCGAGATTTTTTTGTACTTTTTGCCACACCTTGTATTCTGAAAAAAAATAACATTTCATTCATTCTTCGTTTCTACCTTGGTAAATACAGCTTTAAATTTGTTACTTTTTGACACACTTTGTATTCTGAAAAAAAAATGAATGGGACGTTTTTTTTTCAGAATAAAAAGGCGTGTCAAAAAGTACAAAAAAAGTGTGTGTGTGTGTGTGTGTGTGTGTGTGTGGTGTGTGTGTAAAATATAGATTTGAAGGCAATTTACAATGCAATGTAATAGGTGTTAAATGATGTTTATTTACCTAAATATTTTCGAGAAAATTTCTCATCATCAGAGGCAGAAGCATCCGTGTTTTTTTTTTAAGCACCGCACCGGCGTAATCTTTTGTTTTTATTAAGTTGGAGGAACGCCAGATATTTGAAATGTTCGGGATTTTCCGTGATGGCATGTCGGTCCGTTGTATATGCGCTCGTGCGGATTCTTCGAAATTCTTTTAGTTATTTTTTTTTAATATAAAATAAAGCCTCGCTAATGTAAATTGCCTTCAAATTTATATTTTACACATACATACAATGCTTCTAAAAATATATTTTAAAAAACACTTATTTCACCACGCCTGAGCATATATATATATATATATATATATATATATATATATATATATATATATATATAAGAATGTTTGTCTGTGTGACTCTATGCCTGTATGTTTGTTCATACAAAGACCGTGTCCAGTAAAGATCAAACAAAGTTCAACAAAATCTTCACTCTACTTTTGTCCAATTTAGGACTTAGAAAATACTTTTACCCTTCATTTTCCATAAGAAAAGCTAAATAAAAATGTAATAAGGGTGTAGATCAATTCATTAAACAAATGATTAAAAACGATAAAAAAATAAAACAAATCAATAAGGGATAAATAATAATAAAAAAACAAATAAAAGACAACGTTACTGCTTACGTCAGAATACCCTCAGGAATTGCGTACGTTTATCACCGAGTTATAGGCAAAATCATTAATGCATAGAATAAATCTTACTATCGATGTCTCTATGAAAATCGTAGATTTTCCTCAAAACAGCCCATGTTGTTAGTGCATTTAAAATACTACAATGTGCCTTATATATCACTAAGAAATAAAGATTTATATGATAGATGGTGTGGTTAATTTGCATACTGGTTTTAACAAAACCGAGTTTAATAAATAATTACTTGGTGTTATTGATCTAATATTATAGTTTTATTCTTCAATGAATTAAAATGAATCCTATAAATGATTTTAAATAGAAATCAATTAGAATATATTTAAAATAAGTGTAAACTTTTTATATGCGTTCTTATTTAATTTCCTCATTCTTTTTAAAATGATATATTTCGTTACATTAAAAGTTATTCTTGCTAGTTAAAGCATATGTTATATAGCCGTTTAGTATGTTGGGTATATAATGAGGGAAGAAGAGTTCTTAAGGGGTCTATTTCGCCGACACACCATCTTTTGTGGGGATGATTTCCTCCTCTGGTTGATACGGATTCTTTTATTCTGGGCTCCGATTGTCTGTACTCATTTGCTTTGTTTTTAATAATAAATGCAAGACTTTGTTTATTTTTCTTAGACGTCTTTATCAAAACCGAAGTCCAAAAGGGTTCAACCGCGCGGTGAGAAGATGGCTTACTGAGGAACAGACGACCTTCACGTCTGCCCCCTTCAACTAACCGCCAAAATCTAAGTGCACCAACTCAGTTTTCTTCACACGCTTTGCCTATAACCAATGAAAAATCAGTGGCTATGTCAGTGAAAGGTGAACTGCTTGTCAATCACGTCTATAACGGTTAATGTTAACTTTCTACCCACAATATAAATTGATGAGCAAAAGGCTAATATAGGTACTGGCAAAATGAGCCTAAAATGCGTTTTTGACAAAATGACTTTAGCCCCCCACCCCCCTACAGAAAATAATTTACCAAAAATGAGGGAATTATCGGATTTTAATTAAATTTTCAGTGTTTATTTATCAATAAATGATCTTTATAATGCATTATTTATTTTATTTCAAAACTTTATAATTTTTTTCAGATCACTTAATTTTGACCCTTATGTTATGAATAAAAACAAAAAAGAAAATTTACGCTGGCTTTTATATGAGAAAATAAGTACTGAAAATTGAAAAATAAAATGTAAAAAAATAATAAATAATTAATTTTTTGGCGATTTCTTTTTAACTCATTTCGATGATTATTTAATTGGCTATTATCTTATGAAAGAAAAAAATATACATTGATATTTTTCTGCTTAAAAGGGGGGGGGGCATTTTCAATAGAGTTTTTCTTCAAAACTTATTACTTTATGTATCTAAAATAATGTTTGCATTACATAGATATTCATTTCTAGAATCTAAAAATATAACATTTTAAACTTAACATTAGGCTTTACACATTTTAAACGAATTTTATATATTAATTTTTCATAGAAAAATACTAAATTAAAGTTTTGAAATAAAATAACTAATGCATTATAAAGTTCATTAATTGATACATCAATACTGAAAATTTCATTAAAATCGGATAATTACCTGATTTTTGGTAAATTTTTTTGCAATAGCGAATGTTACAAAAAAATTGTAAACAAGCCACTAAAACCACTTAAAAAGAACTAAAAATGGCGTCGTCGAACAAAATTGACCAAAACAAATCGTTTTAAATATATTAAAAATAAATTGCTAATGTAATGATATTTTACTTTTTTTAATGAGGTTGACCTTAAATAATAGATTTAATTATTTTTAATTCGCTTTTAAAACTCGTAGCAGAGGCTCATTTTGCCAGTACATAGGCTAATAACTCAGACCAAACAAAGATTTATCTGCTGAAGGAATACAAAAGTTTGTTTTTCGACGAGGACATGTTTTAAGAAATGAAAATTATATATAAAAATGAAGCAAACATTTTCTCTTGGGTGAAATCTGGGTCGCTTTATTGCAAAATTCATCATATTTATTGAATGACCCTCAGATTATTATATTGACTAGCAGAACCAGTGAATATACCACAGTATGATTATGTAATTATTACAACTTTGATATGGTTACTTAAGAGCTATTGCTAAATAGTTCAATATGTAAAAAGAATAATAATCTTGATTTAACACACACTCTCTCTCTCTCTCTCTCTCTCTCTCTCTCTCTCTCTCTCTCTCTCTCTCTCTCTCTCTCTCTTTTTTTTCTTTCATTCCTTCTTTTCCTCATCGATTGAAACAGATTAGCGTTATCGTTTCCACACTTTCGTTCTTGCTATCTTTCTCCTACTCTCTTTCTTTCTTTCTTTCTTATAATATTTTTCTGTGTACCATGTTATTTTCTTTTTCCTTATAATAAAAAACGGAATGGTTCATTATTTAGCTGAGGAGACGATATTCATAAAATATAAGAATTCGGTGGATAAGGGACACCAGATAAGTGTTTTCATTTTTGCATTTTATGTTGGGCGATTTGGACGGTTTCATTTTTAACCAGAGGGAGTTGCAAGATGATAACGGACGGAAGGTTAAGGAATACCAATATTAATATAAAAAAAATTCATCAACTGCATTTAAGGGTCGCAATTTTCAAAGAGATACTTTCGAAGAATGGCACACACTAATATAGGGATTATTTTATCTTTAGATCCTTGGGGCGGTGCATCATGGGTGGAGGGCATATCAGAATACCATCCTGATGCAGAAATTTCAACATATTTCATTTTCTATAATTGCTTTAAATAACAGTTATAAATAGAAAATATCACAGAGGAAGAAATACGAAAAAATATGCATAAAAATGATAATCTATAAAAATTCGACAATAACAAAAAAATTATTCATCATCTTTAGAAATCAAACTGAACAGGTTTGAACATGGGTCAACATACGGAATATATATATATATATATATATATATATATATATATATATATATATATATATATATATATATAAGTATAAATCAAAATAGTATCGAGATTTTTGTACTTTTTGATACACCTTGTATTCAGCAAAAAAAAAAAAAAAATGAAATATAGATCCATTCATTCTTCATTTCTATCGTGGTAAATACAGCTTTGAACTTAGTACTTTTTGACACGCCTTGTATTCTGAAAAAAAAATAACGTTCCATTCATTCTTCATTTCTATCCTGGTAAATACAGCTTTGAACTTGGTACTTTTTTACCTCAACTTGTATTCGGAAAAATATTATTGAATGGCACTTTTTTTTTCAGAATACAAGGTGTTTCAAAAAGTACAAAAAATCTCGATACGTTTTCGACACACCTTGTATTCTGAAAAAACTTAATGAATGGACATTTTTTTCAGAATAAAAGGTGTGTCAAAAAGTACAAAAAATCTCGATACGTTTTCGACACACCTTGTATTCTGAAAAAAAAATTAATGAATGGAACGTTATTTTTTGTTTTCAGAATAAAAGGTGTGTCAAAATGTACAAAAAATCTCGATACTTTTTCAACATACCTTGTATTCTGAAAAAAAAAATGAATGGAACGTTATTATTATTTATTTTTTTTAGAATAAAAGGAGTGGCAAAAAGTACAAAAAATCTCGATACTTTTTTGACACACGTTGTATATATATATATATACTATTCTGCATTTTGCTCAATGATACACCATTGACTCAGGACACAAACATGCGGCACCATACGAACCAATAAAAAGTCTCCTAAAAATGTTTATTGAGAAGGTTGAATCTGTTTCTTCACAAATACAAATCACATTTCCAAACAGGCTTGATTATATCACTACACTAAGACTAATCACAATAAATACCATGCACTACAGAATTATCAAGTCAATATTTTTCACAAACACCACTGGTAGTTGTAAACACTAAGATATAAACCGAACAAAAACGAATGATACTAGACAAGTTATAAAGGCATTCGGGAATGTAGCTAGACAGAGCAAAAGATGAGAAACACAATAGATATACAAGGAAAAAGTCTGGTGGTGGGACCATATATATATATATATATATATATATATATATATATATATATATATATATATATATATTCAAACAAATTTCATTAAACAAAACAGAATTTTTTATTATTTTCAAGCTTTTTTTTAATTCATTTTTTTTTCAAGCTTCCTAATAATTATTTTGATCTTACAATCTTCAAAAGCATAAATGATATCTCCGATTGAGCCATTTTTGTCTGACCAAGTACTTTCAGTTCGTATCCCAACCAATATCAAGGTAGAATATGTCTGTCTTTCATAGTTAAAACTGTTTAAGTAATGTTAAGTAATTTTAAAACTTCTAAAGTGATTGTTTTTTTATCACCAAGGTGATATATATATATATATATATATATATATATATATATATATATATATATATATATATATATTTTTTGGATGTTTTTTAGAAGCATTGTTGAATAAAGTATATATTATTATTTATATTTTTGCTTGAAGACAATTACAATGCGTATATCGCATAAAAATTCGATAATTATAGAAGATAATAATGACAGGTGAATTTCGGTAAAGAATTATTCGGTGTGTAGAACATCGTACAGACCGTTTCAATTTTATTAAGTCTCATATATATATATTGTATTTGAGAAATAAAATTCAAGTTCAATTACAGGTATACGAGCTGTATTTATTTGTTTTTGATTTTATTTCGCACTGTTTTACGATATAATTTAAAGGCGATTTTTATCACTGGTTTACAAGCAGTATATGAGCCACCACGTTTTACTGGGGATAAGTGTTTAATACGCTGCTTTGAAACCAATGATAACAGTCATCCCTTAATTGTAAACTTATTGGAACAGTTTATTATTGTGTTAAAGAAATGTTGGTTTTAGGATATACTTTGATTATGTAATTTAAGGAAAGCACAATGCCAAATAACGGGTAAGGAATAACTTACCGAACATTGACTATCTAGATGTGATAGATATTTAGTTCCGCATAAAGCAGTGCTTCAACTGCAAACATCTATTCTGTTCTTCTAAGGCCAACATTTTTAAATGTCATCATTTTTCATATACACAAAAAAAAAATACTTGGTTTTCTTCTTTTTCTATTTTGGACCATATTACCTTTAGGCACCCCTTTTTGATCTCGATTAAGATAGGACATGTTTTTCGTTTACACCGTCAATATCCGGTTGTTTGTTTGGTGTTAGGGTTAGGGTTAGGGTTATGTGTTAGGGTTAGGGGTTAGTTTTATAATTTTTTTTAAAACTAAAAATCGTCTGTTAAAACAACCGGATATTGACGGTCTAAATGAAAAACATGTCCTTTCTTAATCGAGATCAAAAAGGGGTGCCTAATGGTCATATGGTCCGATATTTTAAATAAATCCTGGTTTTGTCCGGTCAAGTATTTCATATTTGATTACAATAAAATTGTTTTAGTGTCTTTCAATTTGTTGGTAATTACCAAAAATATCGAATGTCAGATAATATAGCAAACCAGAAAAGTATTTATGTAAACAATAGATAAAGATTCCTTAATTTGAATATATTATATAATATATCAGTAAATCCTCCTGGACTTTCAGGCTACGGTTATGTATATTTAGAGTTGCATGTCTAACTTACAAAGGGCCAAATCGATTTTTTGTTGGTTGGAATATCAACCGTAATTAAATTATTGTATGTCAAAGTCGGTGTATCAATTATAGTCTCCAGTTAGATACGTTGGTTGGTTAGATTTTACGGCACATCAAGCCTTGTTGGGTTATTTTAAGCTGAAAGAGTTTTGTTTTATTCGTTCTTGTTGAGCATTGAACATTTTTTTAAACGAATTTTTTAAACACATTTATTTCTATTTAACCCATAGATGGGACCCTAACAGGTATTATATATTCTCAGAAATTAATTATGAAACATTAAACGGTCCACATTGTTTGTTAAAATAACTTTCAATAAATACATGCTCGATATTATTGCTTTATGTATAGATTGTTTTATTTTAATATTTATTTTAAGTTATCAAATAATTAAGAGTCTTACGATAAAATTATTTACAAACGAGAAATAGTCCCATAATCTTCTAATTGATAATTCATATTTTATCAAACAAAAAAAATATGTTTTGATTACCGTTTGTCGTAAAATTTGATTTTACGACAAACGGTAACGGAATGGTTTTGACGCTCACCAAAAGAAAAATATTTGAATTCAGCTGTTAGAAACATTTTTTTTAGAAAGAAAATATAATTACTTGAATTTTGTCAGTAAATTTCTTATATAAGATTTTAAAGATCTGTTTACATTTTTTACGAAAAAGCGTGGCAGAAAGGAAATTTGACACCGCCCGGAAGGTTTTTTTTTTTTTTCACTAGTTCTTATAATAAAGAAGTTCTAGAAATTCTTATATGTAAATTTAGGCTCCCTTCTTAGAGAAAATTAAATTAAATTAAATGACAATTTGAAATGAATGGAGAGGTACTGTCTTATCGAGATCTTGGCCATGCATAATTATCATATTTTGTTTGATTGATGAATTACAAAACAAAAAAAATTAATTTTACTTCTGAATTCGAAAAATTGTTAATAAGAACTACAGTTAAGAATGTGGGAAATTCATTTTTGAAAGATATTGAATCGGTTGTGTTTTTCCAATCAAAGTCTCATTAAGATTTCGATGTTTTGTAGGAATGGATCAAATAATCTGACTGAAAGGTCTTTCACCTTTTAGAATGTAATGTAATGTATTATTATTATTATCTTATTATAATGGAGATTGTGTGTTTTTCTGTCTGTAACCGAAACTATATTCCTACTCAAGTCAAAATTCCCTTAGTTATTGACATCACATTCTCCATGATTTTATTTTTATCTAAACCTCAATTATCAATAAAATTGTCTTACATTATTAATACTGTTAACTACGTCTACATACTGACTAAATGCAATTATATTTATATATACAACAAAATAGCGGTTTACAGTGTAAACGGGAAAGCTAATTTGCATATTAATATTTTAAAAATCGAATTTAATAAATATGTGCTTAGTATTATTGATTTCTAACTGTTTGGTTTTATTTTAATGAATATAAGCAAAAATCTCTTCAATGAATCTTAAATGAAATCCATTAACAAGATAAAATAACTGTCATTTTATTCTTTACTTCCTCTTATAACTAAATACTTAAATTAGAAAAAATAACAATGAAAGACGAGAGTGATGGAAGAGTAAGTTTCAGTTGTTCTATTTTTTATTATACTCCCTCTGTTTTCAAATCTTTTTATACTCCCTCTGTTTCAAATCTTTTTATCTGTATTCTTATTTAGTTTCATTAGCCTTTCTAATTTAATACAATATTTTATTACATTAAAACTTAAGTACTTGCACCCGGAGGGTGCATATATTTGCTAGTTATTATAAGGTTTTCACACCTGGCGTAGCCGGTGATTCACTGGAGGCTGAGTGACAACAAGTCTCCACAGGTCTCCAGGACTATTCTGAGTATTCTAGCCGATCCCAAAAGTTCTGTAGTTTGGATGGTTTCGATTCTTCCTCTGATTTCAAATTCGCACATCTTTTTTCCAGAGCTTTGGGGACCGTTCCAAGGACACCAATTCCAATTGGTAAAACCTTCATCTTCATGTTCCACAGTTTCCTCAGTTCTCTGGCAAGGTCTAAGTATTTGTCTATCTTTTCGCTTTCTTTCATTTTCACTCGGTGGTTGGCCAGGAAGCAAAATCTACTAGATGGCGGATTCTCTTCTTCTTGTCACTTAATTCTAGGCCCGGTCTCCTAGCCGGGATTAGGTGATATGTCTGTACCTCGAAGTCCCAGATAATTTTATCATTATTATTATTATTATTATTATTATTATTATTATTATTATTCACTCCTTTTGAGTTTTTCACATCAGCGTTAGTTGATGGTCTTTCACTGGAGTCTGAATGACAACAAGTCTCCTCAGGTCTCCAGGGCTCTTCTGAGTATTCTGGCAGCTGTAGATATACCACAGTATGGGAACTGAATTATTACAACGTTTGATATATTGACTTAAGAGCTATTGAAAAATAGCAAAAATGTTCTTCAGGAAATAGGCCGCGGCTTTCAAGCGAGTAATATATTTTTTCTCCTATTTGTACAATTAGTGGTGGTCTTTCCCTGGAGTCTAAGTGACAGCAAGACTCCTCAGGTTTCCAGGACTCTTCTAAGTATTCTAGCCAATCTTAATGCTGTTATCTCGGTGGTCTCAGTTTTCTCCAGTCTTTTTGCAAAAAACTTGGGGACCATTCCCAGGGCATCAACTACAATTGGTATTACCGTCACCCTTATATTCCACTGTTGTTTTTTCCAGTTCTCCGGCAAGGTCCAAGAATTTGTCTATCTGTTTGCGTTATTCCATTTTCACTTGATGACAAGTTGGGTTTTTTTTTCTTGTTAATTAACACAAGATCTAGTGAGGTGATCGTTTGCATATCAAAATCCCAGAGAAATATCATTTGTCTCTACATGCGAGTTTTTCACACCTGCCTAAGCTGGTGGTTCACTGGAGGCTGAGTGACAGCAAGTCCCCCCAGGTCTTTTTTAACGATGCTGTTATTTGGATGGTCTCGATTCTTCTTCGGATTTCCAATTCCTCTAGACTCTGTATTATTTGGATTATTCAGACTGTTGTCCCCATCTTTATTGTTATCTGTACAACGTTTCGGCCGATGTGTCCTCCGGCCTTCTGTGGGTATTTATAATACAAATAATACAAATTATCAAACCTCATCTAAAAAAAGTTCAGAGAAATAGTTCTCCAGACTCTTTTCCAAACTCTTGGGGACTATCCCAAGGGACCAAATTACAATTGTCACGGCCTTTACCTTCATGTTTCACAGCTTTTTCAGCTCTCTAGCAAGGTCCAGGTAATTATCTTTATTTTCGTTTTCTTTCACCTTCAGTCTGTGATGCATCGGGACAAGTTTCCTTTTTCTTGTTATTATTTCACTCCATTCGAGTTTATCAGACCCGCCTTAGTCGATGGTTCACAGGAGACTGAGTGACAGCAAATCTCCTCAAGTATTCAGGACTTTTTTTTTTAGTATTCTAGCCGATTTTAACAATGCTGTAGTTTTGATGGTCTTGATTCTTCCTCTGATTTCCAATTCAACCAAATTCTTTTCCAGAGCTTTGGAGACCGTCCCAAGGTCACCAATAACAATTGGCACGACCTTTACCTTCATATTCCACAGTTTTTACAGTTCTCCGGCAAGGTCCAAGTATTTGCCTATCTTTTTGCTTTCTTTCACTCGGTGGTCGTGCCAGACGGCAAAATCCACGAGATGACAAGTTTTCTTCTTGTTAATTGATACTAGGTATGATCTCCTGGTCGATTATAATTATTATTTACCCTTTTGAGTTTTCATATCAGCGTTAGCTGATGGTCTTTCACTGGAGTCTGAGTGACAGCAAGTCTCCTCAGGTCTCCATGACTCTTCTGAGTATTCTGTCAGATTGCAGTAGTGCAGTATTCTGGATGGTCTCAATCTGTCCTCTGATGTCCAGATTTTCCAATCCCTTTTCCAAGCTTTTTGGGACCGTTCCAAGTGCACCAACTACAATCGGTATAACTTTCACTTTCATATTCCATAACTTTTTCAGTTCTCTGGCAAGGTCCAGGTATTTGTCCATTTTTTCATTTTCCTTCAGCTTCACCCTGTGATCTGCTGGAACTGCAAAATCCACCAGTTGACAAGTTCTTTCTTTTTTGTTAATCAGCACTAGGTCTGGTCTTCTTGCTGGGATAAGGTGATCCGTTTTTATCCCAAAGTCCCAGAGAATTTTTATGCGTTTTGTTCTCAAGAACAGATTCTGGTTTATGCATATACCATTTTGTTGTATGGTCAAAATTTAATTTTTTGCATAATTCCTAGTGGATCACTTTCCCAACCCAGTCGTGTCTAGTTTTGTACTCCCGTTGTGTTAGTTTACTACATTCGCAGAGTACATGGTTTACAGTCTCATCTCTATTCCCGCAAAGTCTACATTTACTATTTCGTTGGGTCTTATCAATTTTCGCTTTGATATAGTTTGTCCTTATGGCATTATTTTGTGCAGCAATTATTAGTGATTCAGTTTCTCTTTATTATTATTATTATTATTATTATTATTATTATTATTATTATTATGAGAGTTTTTTACACCAGAGTAAGCTGATGGTATTTCATTGGGGTCTGAGTGACAACAAGTCTCCTCAGGTCTCCAGGACTCTTCTGAGTATTCTAGTCAATTATTATTATTATAGTATTTTTTCACACCCGAGTAAGCTGGTGGTATTTCCCTGGAGTTGAGTGACAACAAGTCTTCTCAGGTCACCAGCACTCTACTAGGTATTCTAGCAGTTTGCAGCAATGCAATAGTCTGGATGGTCTCAATTCTTCCTCTGATTTCCAGACCCTCCAAGCTTTTTGGACCATTCCAAGAGCACCAACTACAATTGAATCTTTGACCTTCATATTCTACAGCTTTTTTCCAATTATCTGGCAAGGTCCAGGTATTTGTCCATCTTTTCGTTTTCCTTCATCTTCACCCTGTAATCTACTGGAACTGCAAAATCTAGCAGTTGACAAGTTCTCTTTGGTGTTTGTTAATCGGGTTTTCAGGCTGGGATGGAATGATCTGTCTTTATCTTAAAGTCTCAGAGAGTTTTATGCGTTTCATTCTCAAGAACAGATTCTGGTTTATGTATATACCATTTTGCTGTATGGTCAAAATTTGTTGTTTTTTCTTTCTTTTTTTTTTCGTAATTCCCAGTGGATCACCTATCCAACCCAGTTGTGCCTAGTTTTATATTCCCGTTGTGCTCGTTTGCTACATACTTAATCCATGGTTTATGGTCTCATCTCTATCACCACACAGTCTACATTTACTGTTTTGTTGTGTCTTATCAATTTTTGCTTTGATATAATTTCTTTCTTTTGTCTTCCAATTTTGAGTAAATATTCATAAAAAATGTTTCAGTTTGTTTCTTTCTCACAGAAATTTCTATTAACGTACTTGTCTGTATAAAATGATTTTGTTTACAGAGAAACAAAGTAAGTAATTAAAAAAAACAAACATTATATTTCTCGTCTGTGGGTGAAAATAACCTAATTAAGTGCAACAATATAGATCTTATATGTTTATGTACGTGGATGAGAAACACACGTAGAATCGCCTTCTTTACCACTCCGACCCACAGAGCACACCCCTACTCCACACATCCGTTAAATTTAATAAAACAGTGAAATTAAAATGCTCGATTTTATTAATGAAGACGCTGCGAGTATTGATTGTTTAAATTGATTTGATTAACAGAATTTATTGAATTTAATTAGTTCAT
The DNA here is from genome assembly GCA_023376005.1 of Doryteuthis pealeii. Taxonomy (NCBI): domain Eukaryota; kingdom Metazoa; phylum Mollusca; class Cephalopoda; order Myopsida; family Loliginidae; genus Doryteuthis; species Doryteuthis pealeii. Next base: position 85,498,841 of record CM042153.1, read on the forward strand.
TGAAAGGAATTTATTGATGAAAGAAAAAATTCAACATTAATCGCCAACGTATAGTTTATTTTATTTGAACATAATGTTTCTGAGAAAGAAAAGAAAAGAAAAGAAAGAAAGAAAGAAAATAACAAAAGAAAGAAAGAAAGAAAACGAAAGAAAGAAAAGAAAGAAAGAAAGAAAGAAAAGAAAGAAAGGAAGGGAAGGAAGAAGGAAGAAAGAAAGAGAAAACGAAAGAAAGAAAGAAAAAAAGAAAGAACGAAAAAGAAGGAAGATAGAAACGAAAGAAAAGGAACGAACGAAAAAAGTAAAAAGAAGAAAGGAAGGGAAGTAGAAGAAAAACAAAAGAAAGCAAAGAAAGAAATAACGAAAGAAAGAAAAAAGAAAGAAAGAACGAAAGAAAGAGAGAAAGACCAATACGAAAGAAAAGAAAGAAAGAAACAAAAGAAAGAAAGAAAGAAAGAAAGAAAAAAAAAGAAAGAAAGAAAGAAAATAAAGAAAAGAACGACGAAAGAAAAGAAAGAAAGAACGAACGAAAGAAAGAAAGAAAGAACGAAAGAAAGAAAGAAAGAAAGAAAGAACGAAAGAGAAGAAAGAAAAAGAGCGAAAGAAAGAAAGAAAGAAGAGAAGGACGAAGATAGAACTAAGAAAGAAAGAAAAGATTTCAAAAGAGAATAAAGGAAGAAGAATAAGAAAACGAGAAGAGAATAAGATTAATTTTCTTTGAAAGTTATATAAGAAACGAAAGATAACGCAAAGAGTATTAAAGTTAACAGAAATTTTCTTGATTAATTGACTCAAATGAAGTTCTTGATATTTGATCAAGAAGGTTTTTCTATTAAGTCGTATTATGTCATTCAATTAAATACAATCTTCTCTCATCAGTAAACTGCAAAGATATCTCAAAACGACTTGTGACTTGGTAGTTTCCTTTTATTTGTAACTAACATAGACTCTGCTGTTTGTTTGTTGCTATGCTTGTCATTTTTTTTTAATTATTCAGTTGGATATAATGCTAATTAATTTAACTCTATTCATAAACAATTAATTTCACTAACACACATAATCAATTTATTTTTTTTAATGTATAATCAAATAACTATGATTACCTTCCTAATTTACCGGTTTTATCAATAATTACGAGAGAAACGATAGTTAGATATTTCGGATATCAAGTCACCAATCGCAACACCATTTGCGAGCTTTTTTTTTTCATGGGAATGAATTGATCTTTTACCGATTGATTAAGTAAACTAATAATCAACAAATCGAGTTTTTAACATAATTGGGTATATACAACAAAGTACACGTTTTTATACGTAAAATAGTTTTGATTGAACTTTTTTTTTAAACTAAATAGTTGCTTGTCCTGGTGATACCCAACACGTGAAATTAAATTCCGACACTGAAAATAAGATTAAACATAATAAATTAAGTAGTTGTTACCTTGCACTTAAACTTTACAGAGAGTAACACTTTTGGTGAACAATAACCATTAAGATAGTTTTTTATTTAATCAGGATATTCCGTCAAAATATAAGCTCAGAGCAAAAGAGCTTTCCTGAAATTTTCCTATATTCACAAATGGATAATAGTCTATTATCTGTATTATGTAATATGAAGTATTAATTTCTTTAATAATTATATATTGTATTTATTTCCGAGTGATATTATTTAATATCATTGATTAGTTATTAATATATTGATTGCGGATGTATATTATTACCTTTACCTTGATGATTTCAACACCATGCGTGAGCTGATGGTCTTTTAAGTGGAGATTGTCTCGAGTTGACAGGCGTCTCTACATACGCGGTCTCAGATCAAATTACTTGCCCAAATATAGAGTATTTCTAAAAATCTTAACATTACTAATTGATTAATTATTAAATTAAATTTTAATATTATTATTTAAATTCATTATAACTATATTTATTTCACTCGTTGTGAGTTTTTCCTCCACCTCTGCTTAAGCTGATGTCTTTTGAAACTAGAGTTCTCATGAGTGACTGCAAGTGCCCTCGGGTCTGCCAGCGCGACATACTGAATATTCTGTAACCTGTATGTCGCTCTAGACATTATTTATTAATGCTAACACCTTATCTCAATCTATATGACTATATTATCATTATTCATTATTATTTAATATCATTATTTAACTCCTTACTATTATTATTAATATTTCACTCCTGTGAGTTTTTCACGCACAGCGTCTACAAACCGCGTGATGTGTTATTTCACTGGAGGTCTAAGTGACAACACACTAAGAAGGACTAGCTGGTATTTAACTCAAGGAACTGATTGTGACAACAAGTCTAGTCCTCAGATCTCCAGACCGACACTCTTACTAGGTTATTTCTATCGATTACAACATAATATGCTGTTTTAACCGTTACTTGTTATCAATTTCATTCCTCTTATTTATCTTCTACTTGCCAATCTAACTGTACTTCATTCACACCGCTTGGAGGACTGTCCCTAAAGTGCCGACCAACTACAATAAGGTATCATCCTTCCCCCTTTATTTTATTTTTTTATTCACATTATGGTTCCAGCACTTCTTAGCAAGGTCTCTCGGATATTATTATTGTAATCTTGATGACAAAAGTTTATATCTTTCTCTTAAACTTTTTTCAAAAATGCCATATTCCAATGTAAAACAATTTTCTTTCCATCTGTCAAACCTGTGGATCATACCTCAATGAAACTTTGTTCAAGCAGTTTGTCCCATCAATGTTAACAAGTTCTTTTTTTCTTGTTATCCTAATTACTAGCTTTCTGGTATACTGGCTGTTCATAGTTTTATTCACAGGAATTTCAATAGTTAATTACTGTTCCATTTAAGAACAGATGTTTTATCATTCAACTCATTATTGTTGTTATTCAAGATATGGAGTTTTGCATCCATGTTACCGTGGTATCACCCTTTTCCAACCAGAGTTAAATAAAATTATTATTGGATTACTTACTCTATTATTTAGTTAATTATAATATTATTATGAATCAAAATAGGTTAACATTTCAGTGTCATTACACTTGAATAGTAGTATATCTTGCAGATAATAAGTAGAAGTGGTAATTAATAATAGAAGGACAAATACTAAAATTAAGATGAATTGATCTGTGCGTTTCCCCATTCTGTTAGAGAACACCAATGTTATAATATTTTAACTTAATTAGAAATATTCAAGTGATGGAATTAGTTCCTATAACACGAGTAGAATTTTGAAAAGAAAGAGAAAGTGGGAAAAAAGCGTTTATTTCGAAATTATTTCAGGGCAAGTTTTAACCAATGAAAATGAAGGGGGAAGTGAAATATCAAACTGTTGGCAGATTTTGACTAGAGTGACTGACTGCAGCCGAACAAAATAGCCAATAAAAGCAACTGATTTGCACAAGACTCAATACAACTGTCACACGAAGCATGACGAAGCTAGCTGTGCTGAAGGTGTGATAAACAGATCTGAAAAAATGAGGTCGAACCCTGTAAAAGATGGTTTATTATCTGGTTGGTTCAATAGAAATGTTGACGAAGGCACAAAGTGCGTTCGACAGTCGACAGTTTTGTAGCAGAAAGCCTTTGAGGAAAGCAAACAAAATACAAAAACAATAAAGCAACAAAAGACAATACTATACAAAACCAGACATTGTTTCTGTAATAAGCATTGCCGCACACCGCAAATAAAACGACAATCTCTGAAGCGAACGAAACCCCAACAAAACCATAAAACCACACAAAACAGTGAACATGGCGAAATGAATAAGAATATCCCAGCCTGCAACTGAGAGCCTAGACAAAAGAGATAATATTTCTGTAGTATCGCGGATTTTAGAAGAGTAAATTAACTAGGTAATATTAAATTATATTATATTATATTTTTCTATTATATTATTATTATATTATATTATATTAAATTAAATAATAATTAATTAATTAATAGGGGTATGAAACTGGCATATATCCAATTTGGCACAGGATTTCCTTAAACACGTGTTCATATAGTCTTTTATCCATATATATATATATATAATATATATATATATATAACTTTCAAGTCAATATATTACAAATAATTACCTATATCAGGTTGTTATATATATATATATAATATATATATATATATATATAAATATATACAACTGCATGTTTTAACACGAAATATCATAAACGTGTTTTTAATAACAATTAAGTTCATTTCAATAATGCGCAAGAACAATTAAGAACCCATTTTATGATATTTTCGTGTTAAAATATGCAGTTGTATTGATTGGAACAAATTCATATATATATATATATATATATAATATATATATATATATATATACCCACATTTTGGCTAAATTTTTTATATGTCATACTTTATTGATCATCAATTTCAAACCAATTAAAAACCAACACGTACTGAGTGGAATAAGAAGTATTCCTCAAACCACATCCGGGATCTCACAGGCACAAGACTGCCATCGGTGATCCCCAGTGTAGTATAAATAGTTGTAAAATCAACTATAGTGATCAGCAATTTTCTGTTCTATACAAGGCCAGGACAAAGCACCACCTTAATGTCCTCGAGGCTGTCACCCTTTTGTTTCGCTGCCCGACCTTGTGTAGAGAAAGACATCTAAAACACTCCCTGGTAATTTTTGCTGGGGACGTAGTATCTGAAGTGGGAGTAACGTGAAGGTATAATATACATTTTTTCTCTTTCCTTCATGTTGTCCCAATATTTGTCGCTTTAATTTTTCAGTGATATTGGAATGCCTTGGGCAAATCTGTTGCTTTAAACTCTTTGCTTGAACCCCTTCTATGATTCTACGAATAGTTAGGAACTGAGATGTTGTGGATCGATTTCTGCGGAATCCATTTTTTTTTTCTTAGGGATTTTTTTTCTTTTTCAGGTCTGATGTAATTAAAAAGAAGGACATGATATATCTTAACAGCTATAGCAGTAAGAGTTACGCCTTTGTAGTTCTTAGTGATTCCGATGTCACCCTTTTAGTGAATGGGAGGACGCAGACCATTGTCCATTTATCTATCGTATTTTGTTCATATACGGCGTTGCATAGTCTAAGTAGTATGTGATCAATTTTTCTTATCGCAGTGGTTATTTCATCGAGGCCTGCAGTTATTCAAATTTTTATTTTTCTGACTTCGTTGAGTTCTACCCTCGTAAAATCTATAAACTTGATGTCTAGTTGGTTATTCACGAATTTTTGGGTATTATTTTCAATGATTTTAGGGGGAGGGCTACAGTTTATAGAAGTAGTCTTTCCACTTCTGAAGTCTATCTTTTTGGCTGGTTGTCTTTAACTTCGATCTAGAGGTATTTTCCTAGCACTAATTTCATTTACAGTGTGCCATGCTATTCGCGACTGTCTGCCTTTAACTGAATGCCGGATTTTATTTATTTGCTCTTGGATGTATTCTATTTGTTATTTTCTGTCAGGAATGCTGACTATGAATTATGATAAAATCCGCGATAACCACGAAATATAAGAAAGAAACTTTATAAAACATAGTATTAATGTGAATTAACTCTACGCGAATAAAAAAAAAGAATTACATATTTTTCATGTGTAGGAATGTGTTCATGAGCCTCCTCAATCCAGCACTTGGAACAAAGTTTCAAGCTATATGCTATTTTGATCGTCTGCCGCTCGCAAATGCGACAGAATCTACTGATCAATTATGATTAGGCTAGACATCCGGGGACTCTGTTGCATGCTAGGATTCGCCAATAATTGTTTTTGGGTGGAGGAAAAAGCAGACGACAGGATTATGATTGATAGAGACAGATAGGGAGAGAGAGATAGATTGATTGATAGAGAGAGAGAGAGAGAGAGAGAGAGAGAGAGAGAGAGAGAGAGAAGGGGAGAAAGAGAGAATAAAAACATGAGAGTGGTTAAAGGAAGGAAAAGGGGAGGAAGGATGAAGGAAAAATTTGATGAGCAGACAGATAAACAAAAGATATATTGAAAGAAAGAAAGAAAGAACGAAAGAAAGAAAGAACGAACGAAAGAAAGAAAAAAGAAAAAAAAAAAGAAACAAAAGAGAAAGAAAAAAACGAAAAAACAAACAAAAAACAATTAAATAAAGAAATAGATGAATAAATAAATAAAGGAAGGAAAAACACAATAAAAAGGAAGAATGATAAAATAAAAAAACCAAACAAACAAACGAACAAATGAAACAATAGAAAGTGATAAAGAAGAAATAAAAAACGAAAGAAAGAAAGAAAGAAACCTTCAAGAAAAAGAGAATTGCGAAAGAAAGAAAAAATAGAGTGAAGGAAAAAGAAATAGGAGAAAGGAAATGAAAGAATGAAAATCCTAAAATCGAAACAAAAACATCAAGAGAAAGAAAGAAAAAATGATGAGAATCACATAAAATTACTAATAAATAAAATGAAGGAAAAAAAGGAAAAACAAAAGAAAGAAAGAAAGAAAAGGGAAAAACAAAAGAAAGAAAGAAAGAAAAAGGGAAAAAAAAGAAAGAAAGAAAGAAAGAAAGAAAGAAAGAAAGGATCAAGAAAAGAAAAGAAAAAGTATTAAAAACGACTGGTTGATTTACTAAATAAAAAGACCGTAAAGAAAAAAAAAGGGGAAGTATAATAAAAAAAAATAAGAAAAAAACTCCACATGACAAACAAGACAAAATATTACCAAAGAAAGAAAGAAAGAATGAAAGAAAGAATGAAAAAAGAAAGAAAGAAATAAACAAGCAGAAGCGTCTTGAGGCAAAAATGAAAACAGTGTTAAACCCCAGCGAACAAAATTGAAAGACGAATAAAAGAAAAAAAAAAGGATTTGATATTCCTTCTTTTTTTTTTCAATGTTTTTTTCTTCTTTTAACAGAAAAGAAAATTGGCTTGCTACAAAACTTGCTGTCTATTACATGTATCTGACTCTTCTGGGAAAAAGAAGATTTAAAGATAATATATATATATATATATATATATATATATATATATATATATATGATAATTTATGAGGAAGTGCGTCCCGGTCTCCTGCCTCAGAAATTGCTACCCGGTGACTATTAAAATAACGACCCCAGCTATGTCGTCTCGGCGGTGTTACTTGAAAGAAAAAAAACAACTTAGGGCGTTAAATGTATTTTAGAGGGGAGGGGCTTCTCTTTTTTTATATGAACAAATGAAGATAGGTGGATAGATATATATAAAAAGTTAAAAAAATGAATAAATTGAGGTTGATAGATAGATAGATATCCATCTTCATATCTAAACAAGAATTACGACAAATTTCTATAAATAAACAAGAATTACGACAAATTTCTATAAATAAATTTCTAAACAAATTACGATAAATAAATAAGAATTACGACAAAAAAGAGAAGCCCCCGCCCCCTCTAAAATACATTTAACGCCCTAAGTTGGTTGTTTTCTTTCAAGTAACACCACCGAGACGACAAAGCTGGGGTTGTTATTTTGATAGTCACCGGGTAGCAATTTCTGAGGCAGGAGACCGGGACGCACTTCCTCATAAATTACCATATATATATATATATATATATAATTTCTTATTTCAAATTTAATCTGAAAATATTTTAAATGATTTAAAGTACTTAAATATTTCTTTGAAAAAAATATCCTTGGGCTTTTTCGACAAATAGAGACGTGGAAAAATATCAAATAATCCCGCTGTTTGAAATTGCATTTTGAAAAGTTTAGAGAAATAAATTTCATCTAATAATATTGAATTTGGGCGGCCTAAAAAGAGGAATTAAAGATTCCAGTTACAGGGAGAGATTCGAAGAATTATGATTAACTAGAACGTTCGGCTAGAAACCACAAGTTCCTAGTTCGATCCCGTCCTCGCCAACTCAGCGTATGAGTAGCACAGGAATCTGTGCGGTAAAGTAAGGAGCTGATGGTAGGTGTGGCGCTTCACCTCAGACGCAAAAAACAATCTCCTTGGTCTAGCGCTATTGAAAAGGGCATAGACTCCCTCGCTGATTGGCTGATACCGACATTAGGCCGCCCCGATGACTTTACGTTACTTTACTTATTTCTCTGAATGTTTGAGATGAGTCTTGATTATTAGTATTATCTGCGTTATTCGACTATTGTCCTCATCTTCATTGTTATCTGTACAACGTTTCGGTCGATATGCCCTCCGGCCTTCTTCAGGTATTTCTTGTCGGACTCGGAAACCTTCTTTTCGGATGCGGGAACCTTCTTTTCAGACTCGGGAACCTTCTTTTCGTACTCTGGAACTTTCTTTGTCGCTTATGAGTTCGTCCTTGCTTCTCCAGCAGTGTCCCGCGTGTCTTGTCCGTCTTACTCGGATGGTTTGTTCATGATCACCCGTGGCATTCTTGTGCAGCTCCCATCTAGTTTATTCTCTAGTCGCTTTGTTAGGGTCCAGGTGGTGCAGCCATACAGCATATATATATATATATATATATATATATATATATATAATATATATATATATATATATATATATATATATATATATATAAAACATCAGTACAAATCATATACTTGAGGAAGAATCAGAGAGTGCGAGCCAGGGGACATTTATAAGAATGTGATGTCTGTTTGTTTTCTTTTTCTTGTGTTGTAAAAGATGTTTTTATGTATCAAAAATGCTATTATTTTTAACACATCAAAATTGCTATTATTTTTAACCAGAAAAAACTTTCTTTTCTTTTAGCTGGAAAAAAAATCTACCGTTTCTTAATAAATAAATTCAGATCTCTATTTGTCTAAATTCAAAAGCCCAAGAAATTTTCAAAATTCAGAAAGAAAATATACTTTTGGAAACATGACACCATCTAAGCATTATTCCACCCCGTATGAGTGAGAAAGAGAGAGAGACAGAGAGACAGAGAGAGACAGAGAGAGAGACAAAGAGAAGAAGAAGAAGAAGAAAAAATTAAAGGTGAGGTTTCGGAGCGAATGACGGGATTCGGGCAAAAGTCGGAACGCCAACGAAGGGTAGATAGCTTGAGAAGATACAGACAGAATGGCGGACAAGAGAGAGGGAAAATGGAAGGGGTGGCAAAGGATGAGTAGGGTTTTAGAGCAGGTGGAGGCGTAGACGAAGGAGAGGGGAAGAGGAGGAGAGAGGTACGTGTACACATACACACGCACACCCATGAAGCAAACACTGCAATGACCAATACTCACGCTGTAGACAGCGTCCACTCAGTGAAGACCGGGCTATGAAAAATAAAACCATCGTTTTTTTTTGTTTGTTTTGAGGTATTTGAATACAACCACAGTTGCATCAAAATATTCAGACGTTTTTTTTTTTGTTTATTTTGTGAAAAAAAATTTTTTTTTTAAAGCAATAATTATTTCTTTCATTCGTTTCATATTTCTTTTTATTTATTTCATTGACTTATTCATTTTTCTTTCGTGTCTTACTCTTGTATTCATCTCTTAGACGCAAAGCAATATTCACTGACTGTATACACATATTCAAAACAATTTTGTGCATATATATATATATATATATATATATATATATATATATATATATATATATATATATATATATATATCAATGGTAACATTATGGTTCAATGGTTGAGATCTTAAAAACCAGTCGTGAAATGGTCGAGATTTTAAAAACCAAAATAGCAGATGTTCCCGGTGTGAAAACAGAGATGAAATAGTCTTTCATACCCTAAATGAATGTAGAAATTTTTATCGCAAGTAATGTAAAGATAGACATGACTGGAAAGAACAGGATACTACTGGGAATTATGCAAAATACTTAGATCTGATCATACTGGTTTTTAAAATCTCAACCATTTCACGACTGGTTTTTAAGATCTCAACCATTGAACCATAATATTACCATTGATTATAAATCTGCTCTGCTTTATTAGCATTGAGCAGCTTTTCATGCCAATACTTTTCTCATTTTTTCATTCACTATTCATTATATATATATATATATATATATATATATATATATATATATATATATATATATATATATATATATATATATATATATATATATATATACATATATATATATATATATATATATATATATATATATATATATTAAAACAAACACACACACTCTATATATATATGTATATATATATATATATATATATATATACAAACACACACACTCTCTCTCTCTCTATATATATATATATATATATATATATATATATATATATATATATATATATATATATCAAACTTACCTGAGTCTGGCACCAGGCCACAGATATAGGACATCCAGAAAAAAATGAAATACGCAGTAGTAATATTTACGCAAATTAATTCGTTAGTCTTTACAGGACGTAGAATCAGCACACACACGCGCGTGCGCACACACACACATACACGCACACAACACAAATGCACACACACACAAACACACAAACACACACTCACAGAGTCATACATACACACGCACAAGTATAATATATAATATACAGACACAACACGCAACAACCACACGCAGCACGCACACACTATACACAGACTCACATACACACAGCACATCCACAAACAGCACACATGTATGCACACATGTATGCACACACACGCACACAGTACACAACTAACGAAACAAAATACAAAATATTCAGAATAATGCACAATGTACAAACAACATAATACACAAGAGACGAAGCACAATAGCTCAATAGACAAATGTTTGGTACAAATAAATAGACAAATGTTTATATACAAAAAATAAAAAATATTATATCTAAAACTTATATTATATCTTAATTGAATGCAAATTAAATTAAATTAAATTAAAAGTACATATAATAATTAAATTAAATTAAATGTTATTAAATTTATTATTATATTGATATATTTTATTATATTCTAATAAATGCTATTTATAGCATATTTTATATATATATATATATATATATATATATATATATAATATAATAATTTTAATTTTTAATATAATATATATATATATATATATATATATATATATATATATATATATATATATATATATATATATATATATATATATATATATATATATTATAAATGCTTATTATATTTTATTAAATTTATCAAATTTTATTAAACTTTATTAAACTTTATTAAATTAAATAAATTAAATTAAAAGTACATATAATAATTAACCTTATATATCAGCTAAATTACATTATATCTAAAAAATATTATATCTAAAATAGACAAATGTTTAGCTTTTAGCACAATAGACAAATGTTTATATATAAATACGTTATTATCAACATAATACACAAGAGACATATAACGCAGAACATTCCCGCGTAACACATACTTATGAAACAAACTGGGTTAAACTTGCAAATAGTCCTCAAAATTAAAACGGACATTTATTTGGTGGTGATCTATGACAGTTTAACTGCAGTGTATGAATGAACTTTTTTGTGAATTGGTTACGATTTAGGGGTTTGGATTAAGGTTGTTTTTAATTACGTATTGCTTTAAAAAAAACACACACACAAAAAACACAAATTACTATACATTTAATGTTGAAAAATGTTTTTTTTCAATCCAAGTTTAATTGAAATTATACATTGCAATACTAACACAAACAACTGAGACTAATGTGTCTACCGTTGGATTCAATAATAAGTTTCAATGGTTAATTAGATGTATAGTAATTTGCGTTTTTTTAAGCAATACGTAATTAAAAACAACCTTAATCCCCAAACCCCTAAACCGTAACCCGATTTGCAAAAAGTTAATTCATACACTGTAGTTAAACTGCCATTGATCACCACCAAATAAGTGTCCGTTTTAATTTTGAGGACGATTTGCAAGTTTAACCATGCAAAGTTAACGCAGAAAATCTGCATCCACGTACGAAACACACCCTCTCATATGCATGAAAACATAGACATACACGTACGGAGAGACATATGCATAGATATACCGTAATTGACGGCATATAGGACGCACTTTTTCCCAAAATTTTGACTCTGCGTCATATACATCATAGATGAAGTTTGAGACCTCCCGTAGGCCTAGGCTAATCTTCTCTATGATGCTCACTAACCCAGCTTACGCTCAGTACTTTTACCTGCCCTAAACTCCATGCATCCTTATTTTATTTGCTGGTATTGTTATAATCAAGGTTAACAGCTAGACTGTTTTCAACAATATATGCTTAAATACACCAAAAACTATTTTTTCCTGAATCTGACCTGCTGAAATGGGGGTGCGTCTTATATGCCGTCAAATACGGTCCATATATCTGCGAAGTTCTACTCAGAAGTTTGGGGAAGTTGAGAAGTTAAATAAAAACAAAAGATTGATAGAAGCATTGATAGAAAAACGACCTTCCTTATTTGCTATTGAAGTGCTTTCAAGCGATATGGGGAAATTCGCGGCGAGACACGGAAATTCTGGCCAAATTGATTAGTCTACTCAAATTCCCCGAAATTCTGACAATGTAGCAATTCTACATGATTCAAATTCCATTGAATGAGACGGACAAAGAACATAAAATACTTACAAACATTTTATTCAAATTTTCTAGTTTCCTGACCAGTTTTGGCGCCTGGCTTCTCGACGCTAAGATTTGAATGACGTCATTGAATCAATGACACATACTCGCAAAATAACATATACCTTATCTAATTAGAATGGAATTCGAATGCACATCAACCAATATATTACATAAAAATCAAAGTATTCCTATCTATATTAGATCTATAACACTCATATCTTATACAATATGTGGTGGGCCAAGATTTAGGCGCTATCATTAGTGGAGTCCTCAATATTACTGATAGATCTTATATATATATATATATATATATATATATATATACACGTTTTAAAAGCGAATGGTTAAAAATATTCCAACTGCAGTTTCACGCAGTAGCGAATCTTCAGGGAAACGCTACTGCGTGAAACTGCAGTCGGAATATTTTAAACCATTCGCTTTTAAAATGGTATTTAGCCTTTTTTTATTGAGCACTCTTTAATCGATTTTAATTAATCCAGAAATAAATATATGTTTTTGCTTCGTGGATTGGAAAATATATGTGACATATATATATATATATATATATATATATATATATATATATATATATATATATATTACATGGACATTTTTGTTTTATGCGGTGGTGCATTCGTTAGTCAGAGTTTGGCGAATGCACTTTCGCATGAATTCTAGGATCATAAAAATTCCCATATCATATATATATATATATATATATATATATATATATATATATATATATATAAGTACATATATATTATATATATATATATTCATAGACATATATGTATATTTAAATATGTGTATTTGGGCAGGATTTTTTCATTTATGTATGTTGAATTAAACAAAAGACCCATCTCCTGTTTAACAATTTTATTTGTGACCTTTTCAAGTTTTCTGGCCAACTTTTTAATATTTGGGTGGAATTCGTGATTAGTCCACCAAAGTTCAGGTCCCGAGTACTTTCGGCACTTCGAAGTGCCATCATCAGGGGTGATGTGTTCCACCCAAATATTAAAAAGTTGGCCAGAAAACTTGAAAAGATCACAAATAAAATTCTTAAACAGCAGATGGGTCTTTTGTTTAATTCAACATGCATATATGTAGATATTTTTCAAAACCTGTTCAATATTAGTATTATCTGCGTTATTCGGACTATTGTCCCCATCTTCATTGTTATTTGTACAACGTTTCGGCCGATATACCCTCCGGCCTTCTTCAGGTATTTCTTGTCGGACTCGGGAACCTTCTCGGACTCGGCAACCTTCTTTTCGAATTAACACAACTTCTATCCCAGCTATGGTTAGCGGAATGAGAACAGGATACCCCCGTGGTATAAATAAAGGGTTAGGTTCAAAGTTCCGTGATGGCTCCCGAATACGACAAGAAAGTTTCCGAGTTCGAAAAGAAGGTCCCCGATTCCGAGAAGGTTCCCGAGTCCGACAAGAAATACCTGAAGAAGGCCGGAGGGTATATCGGCCGAAACGTTGTACAAATAACAATGAAGATGGGGACAATAGTCCGAATAACGCAGATAATACTAATCTTCAAGCCTCATCTCAAACATTCAGAGAAACTGTTCAATATTATCAAAATGTCAATATTATCAATGCGTGAATTTGTCATGTGACCAATTCAACTAATAGATTGACTTAATTTAATGACGTCATTTAAATCTTAGCGTTTGAAAAAAGACATTTTAATTTATACGAAAATAATAAATGACGGGTCTCATTCCTGTTCTTGATGATCCCTAGACAATGGTCCAAAGAGCTGGTAACCAGAGTGAAATAACAATTAGAGGGTTATTACACACTCTCATTCCTTATACTCATTCTCTAGTAAGGATATATGAAATGTTGTATAAAATATAAGACATTCCTTGTTCGTCACACTTAATGAAAATTGTTTACATATATATATATATATATATATATATATATATATATATAGTATCCAATTGCCGCTTTAACTTTTACGTCGCAGTGGCGTCAGTAAATAATCCAAAAGTGCTCAATATATAAAAAATATTGAACAGTAATAATACTAATAATATTATTGTTAGAGTGAAAATAAAGGGTCTACCATGGTTTCAATCAAATTGAAATGATTTCCTCAGGACCCTACTCTACTTTAACTAAGTCATGTAATTCATTAGTTAAATTTAACTAAGGAATTAAATCGACTTAGTTAACGTAAGGTAGGGTCCTGAGGAAATCATTTCAATTTGATTGCAACCATGGTTGACCCTTTATTTTCACTCTAACAATAATATTATTAGTATTATATATATATATATATATATATATATATATATATATATATATATATATATATATATATATATATATATATAGTATCCAATTGCCGCTTTAAACTTTCCGCTGCAATGGCATTAGTAAATTATCAAAAGTGCTCAATATATTAAAAACAGAGCAATAATTATAATATAACTAATAGTTGTAGACGAAAAGAATTAAAGGTCTACCATGGTTTCAATCCAAATGTTTTCATTTGGATTGAAACCATAGTAGGCCTAGAACTCTTTCCTCTACTACTATTACTAAAATCATATATATATATATATATATATATATATATATATATATATATATATATGTGTTTGTGTGTGTGTGTGTGTGTGTGTGTGTGTATTCATATATATATATATATACGCACATATATATATAAATATATGTATACATATATATATATATATATATACATATATACACTCACTCACACATACTCACACACACACACACACACACACACACACACACATATATATATATATATATATATATATATATATATATATATATAACTGAATTAAAGCCATCAATATACAAGAACAAACACTTGAAAAATGTATTAGCCTTATACACTTTTCGTCCAGGCAACTTCCAATGCCAAACTCCACACACAGTTCATATTTTACCCTCAGTTGAAATGGAAGAATAACAAAATAAGTTTGAAACTAATTTGATATTCAATGATATCTTCAGATTCTTCAGAATAAATAACTTACCATAGGATGTTTTTCGTTTTTTGTTATTTTTTTTTTTTTTTTTTCCTTTTTTTCCATATTCTTCCTCAATGTGAAAAAAAAGACACCGAAGATAATACGTACAGATGTTTTCTTTTGTCTTTTTTAAAATTCTGACAACCGAATAGTACGTCAAAATTGTTCAGGCTAAGATAAAATCCAGGAATTTTTTGAAAATAAATTATCACACATCAGCTTGATTACAAATACTCTTGAATTCTCTATCACATACAAACACCATCTGTATATAATATATATATATATATATATATATATATATATATATATATATATATATATATATATATATATATATATCTTCAGATAAAACAAATTATGAAACAGAATTATTACAAACACACAACTCAAAACATATGCGACATTATGGGATGTAATAATCTCTAAAAAAAAGTATTTGCACTGAATTAAGTAAAATATATTAGTATTATATCTATAATATATTCATATATTATATCAGAATAATTATTGGGCAGAGTTTCTGCTCATATTCGAAGGAGTTTTGCTAGAAACTCTGCGAGCATTTTGAAACAGTTAATTTCTAAACATCGTAAATAATCCCTCCAGCTTTCCATTTAAACTCATGCTCTACGGACAAATATCATATAGGGATCAAATAAAAAAAGAATAACAATAGACACACAGACACATATATACACATCTCATATATATATATATATATATATATATATATATATATATATATATATATATATATATATTAGGGTAGTGTGGAAATTAAATGAATGTTTTTTTTTGTATTATTCCTCATATGCTCTTGTTTGTTAAATTGGGGAAGGATTGGCTCGTTTTTTTATTCAGGTTCAGTTTGTGGTGCATGCTGGGAATATTGTTGTTTTTTGTTTGTTTTTTTTTTTTTTCATTGTTCTATATTGTCTATTTGTTACATAGTTGTTAGTACCCTAACAATTGTGGGCAGTTAGTGTAGAAACCAAAATGGCTGTTATAAGTTACAGTTAGCAGCTCTTGAGTACGATGTCATGGAGGATTGAGTGGCACGTGTTGAACTCATCTTCATCTCTTTTCCGGTAGATACCATGAGAATCAGTAGAGAAATGAGAAAGAAGGCCTTCTTCTGGTTTAGATTAGAAAGAACTAGTTTAGTCAGTATTGACCAAACCACGGAGAGAGAAAGTCGCACTTAAACGCGCTGCCGTACTCAATCTGCGCAGTAGTCTGGATTGGAATTTCGAAATAAAATATGATATAAAGCAAATAAAAGTCTTGGGTTATTTATCCAAAAACTAACAATGACCCAGGGCTTATGATAGACGATAAATCCCTAATGGAAGACCAGACACGAAATTGTTACATAATCTATGCGGTTGCATAAGATTATTGTCAATCCCCTGTAATTCTGAGGGGATGACCCCTTTCATACCATGGCCGGGTCCTTCTATGGAAAATTACAGAAGCCCGCCAAATATGTGAAGTCACGTGGGACCTTTTTCAGAGTCCCCAGTTTGCAGTTAGACGTCAGACAGGGCAGTCGGCCTGATGCTCTGTCTAAAACTGTAACGCTGCATACGCGCGCTATGTTATGTCTGGTTGGGGATTTACAAATAAAGTAACATCAAAGCAAATCGGAGTCTTGTGTTTATTACCTAAAAACTAACAATGACACAGGGCTTCTGATAACGAGAAATCCCCATAGAAGACCAGACCTTAGAAGATATACCAAGTCAACACCAGACGCTAGACCAGACCAAGATGATAGACGATCAGAATAGCAAAGCCGGACAGAAGAGAAGATGACTACAGTAAGAAGTAAGAAAAGGGTATACAACATTATATAGATTTGGTACTGTGAAAACCATTAGTATATAACAGAAATCTCCAAGACGAAGTTCCAGATGCTAGAAGAGCATAAGACACCAAAGATGATCCGAAAAAGAAGAGAAGTATATAACATATTTGCTGAATCATCTTAACTGTGATAAACAAACAAGAATTCAATCATACATTTTTATTTCCAATTAAATCTTTCTAATCTAGGTGTTAGAAATGATTTAGGTCAGACAAAAAGGGGTGAGTTTTTTTTTTTAAATGAAATAGAAAAAGACAAATAGATAAATGAATTATGTATCGTAGACGCACCGAAGCAACTGACCATTATTATTATTATCTTGATTAAAACAAAAAGTAATTATCGATATTCTAACAATATTTCAATCATAATTGACTCTAATAGCTACGTCTGTTTCGGCAATTTTGATTGTCTATGGCAGGCATGACAAACACGTGGCTGGCGGGCCTCATGCGACCCTCAGTGTGTGGCCAAGCACGCAGACAGCGCTCTCATACAGAATATTTACCACGTACCCCACGTGGACGGGTTAGGCACAAGGCCCTATTAACGTGGGACCACCCAAAAGCCGAGACTCATGGGTGGTAGACACAAAAAAATGCGTCGATCCCCTGTATATATATATATATATATAATGAATAGTGAATGAAAAAATGAGAAAAGTATTGGCATGGAAAGGTGCTCAATGCTAATAAAGCAGAGCAGATTTATAATCAATGGTAATATTATTGTTTCACACTCATAACTTAAAGTTTCATGGTAATCCAATCATCAGATGAGATCAATGGTTGAGATGTCAAAAACCAGTCGTGAAATGGTTGAGATGTTAAAAACCAAATTTTTTAGCGTTTATATGAAGCGTTTTTCACGCGATGAAAATGTAAATCTAAAAATTGTTTATTTCAACTCATCTGATGATTGGATTACCATGAAACTTTAAGTTATGAGTGTGAAACCATAATATTACCATTGATTATATATATATATATATATATATATATATATATATATATATATATATATATTCAAACCCCTTGTATATGCACTTATATTTCATATAACCAAATATGCTATTCTCTTGTCCCAAATAAATCATATTATTCTACAGGGTGTTCTGAAATTCATGTCACACCTTCAGCTTGAAAATGTTAAGAATAAATACATATGTATATATATACACACACAAGTTGAGTCAAAAGTATCGAGATTGAAGCTGAATTTACCAAGATAGAAGTGAAAAATACCTAACAAGAATGAACAAAACAAATGAATTCGGCATAAAATGACCTAAATGGTTTGAGATGCCGTAAAAACCAACCAACCAACCAACCAACCAACCAAAAGATGATTAAGGGTATTTGCCTCTCATCCCATCTATGAGGGTGTGACACAAGAACATTTTTATGTGGGTCCACCCACAAGCCGAAGCTCATGGGTGGTAGGCACAAAAATGCGTCGATCCCGTCGGCACTGCCCTCAAGGGGGATGCCTCCTGGGATCGACGCTATTAATTTTACTTTACAGTTCCAGTGGCTGAAGCTCACTGGACCCCCAGCCGAGGCCGGGTGCATTAGGTAAGTATCATCGTGGTGTAATAGTTAGCAAGCTTGCGTCACAGATCCATTACTAATGAACAGCGAGTTCGATCCTCGCTGGATGCCCCATACTTGTGACATTATGTCGAATCTTACTCGTGACAAGCAGGTTGGGCAAAAGGGCGTCCCATGATGGTGAAATGGTCAACATGCTAGTCTCACAGATCCATTACTAATGAACAGCGAGTTCGATCCTCGCTGGATGACCCATACTTGCCACATTGTGTCGAATCTTACCCGTGGCAAGCAGGTTGGGCAAAAGGGCGTCCCATGATGGTGTAATGGTCAACATGCTAGTCTCACAGATCCATTACTAATGAACAGCGAGTTCGATCCTCGCTAGATGCCCCATACTCCCGGCCTTGGGTCGCATCTTACCCGTGTCAAGCAGGTTGGGCAAAAGGACGACCCATGATGGTGTAATGGTCAACATGCTAGTCTCAACGATCCATTACTAGTGAACAGCGAGTTCGATCCTCGCTGGATGCCCCATACTTGCCACATTGTGTCGAATCTTACCCGTGACAAGGGGTCGGGCAAAAGGGCGTCCCATGATGGTGTAATAGTCAACATGTAAGTCTCACACATCCATTAATAATGAACAGCGAGTTCGATCCTCGCTGGATGACCCATACTTGCGGCATTGTGTACAATCTTAACCGTGGCGAATGGGGTGGGTAAATAGCACCATTACCGCCGGGAAGTGAGCAAAGTGGTTAAGTCAGACTTTATCAAATAGCAATGTGGGAAATTTATTGGATTTTCTAAAAAAAGAAAAAAGAAGAATGTAAATATGGCGCGTCTGGCCAACTGATGTAATGCCATATGTGAAGTAGTAAATATTGGGGAAAACATTTTTTGTCTTTTTATTAGATATTTTTTTGTTTTGTTTTGTGTTTTTTTACAAAGAAAATCGTTATGGTATTTTCCCGGCTATTATTCTTCCAGAAGTGGAATTTACGGTACATAAAACCAACAGGGTCTGTCTGGTAAAAACGATAATAAAACAGAACACGTGTCTAGAATGAATATTCTCACTCACTCCCTCTCCCCCCCCTCTCTCTCTCTCTCTCTCTCTCTCTCTCTCTCTCTCTCACACACACACACACACGCACAAATATATATTTATGTGTGTGTGTGTCTGTATATATATACATATACGAAAAAACACACAGAGAGAGAGAGAGAGAGAGAGAGAGAGAGAGAGAGTGTGTGTGTGTGTGTGTGTGTGTGTGTGTGTCTATATATATATATATGTGCCTGTATGTACACACAATGTATGACATACACGAACATAACTGACAGATAAAGGTTATTTCTGAGTGAATAGAACTGCTTATAGATATATCTAAAAGCCAACAAATTGGTATATATATATATATATATATATATTTATATATATTTGTGCGTGTGTGTATTTGTGTGTGCGTGCAAACTTATATACATGCGTATATATACAAACCACACAAGAATATATATATATATATATATATATATATATCTATATATATATTCTTGTGTCTGTATATATACGCATGTATATAAGTTTGCACGCATACACAAATACATAGACGCACAAATATATATGCTTGTTTGCAGGCATATAAGCATGTGTTTTTGTTGCCACGTCTATTATATATATATATATATATATATATATATATATATATATAATGTTATTTATAGTTATATATATATATATGTGTGTGGGATGTCTGTGTCTGTGTTTGTGTACGTCTTTGTGTGTGTGCTTGAATACAAACTTATAAGTGTGTGGTAATTTTTATGTTCCATACATATAATATATATATATATATATATATATATATATATATATATATATATATATATATATATAGCCTTATATATATAAGTGTGTGTGTATAAGCATATATATAGGGTGTTATATTTTTATGTGTACACACAGACACACAGGCGTTCACACATACTACACATCACACACATATGCACACACATATATGTATATATAATATATATATATATATATATATATATATATGGCTATGTATATTTACATTTAATGAATTACAACATATGAAGTAACAAACACATTTATACGTTTGTATTTATGTATTTATGCATATATATATATATATGTATATATATATATATACATATATATATATATATATATATATATATATACATAAATATATAAATACAGACGTATAAGTGTGTTTGTTACTTCATATGTTGTAATATATATATATATATATATATATATATATATATATATATATATATATATGACGATTCATTTGTTTGTATTTGAGTACATTCTTTGCTGTCAGGTCAATGAAAAAAGGGAGAGAACCGCGTGCCAATTGGCTCGGTTCAATATTTGCTAAATGTTTGGCTTTTTGAAAGGAAAAGAAAATTGCATTGTGGAAAATATCGACTTGGTGTTCTGTCTATTGTTCAATATTGAAAATTCTGAAGTGGAAGTGTGAAAAAATTGTATTTATATGACGTTGAGTTGAGGGTAAATTAGAGGGAAAGAAGAAGAAGAAGAAGAAGAAGAAGAAAAAGAAGAAGAAGAAGAAGAAGAGATTAACTGCAACAAAAAGTAAAAGTAAATAAATAAAAAAAGGATTTATTGCTATAAGAAATAAAGTTGATCAAATTAAAAAAAAAAAAAAGAATGAAAAAGAATAAGAGAAAGAAGTTTAATTTACCAAAGCGAAATATATGCGGTGGTATTTTAATCAAAATGGGGCAAAGAAACGAATAAGGATAAAGGAAGTGGCGGAAAACCTTGAAGGAGAACAGGCAGAAGAGATTAAAGAAATTTTTTTAAAAGTTGCAGAGATAGAGAAAGATTCGAAAAAAAAACACTCTTCAAGGAAAGATAGTTGTTTGATTTGGTTTTCTTGTTTGGTTGGTTGGCTGGCTGGTTGGTTGGATTTTGTCAACCTTTACATTATTTTATACCGAAGACGTTTTGATTTATTCCTTCTTGTTCAGAATTATCTTAACTCAATTTTTTTAAACACATTCTTTTAAAACTAATTTTTTGCTCAATCTAACCCACAAATGGGACCCTAACAGGTACTACCATTCCAGGTCAGAGTGGACCTGGGAGTAATGTCAATAAAGGGGTATTCCATACTTCGCCGATCTCTACAACTGGAGCCTTTTCACCAGATGCAGTGTAACGCCATATCCAGGACAATAACTAGAGTACAACTGGTTTGAATTCAAAGTTTTCGTTCTCTTAGACTGGTTGCCTTATCAAGATTAAAGAGTCCAGTCTGTTCTACTGTTTGTGCCACCAGTAATATAAACTGAAATAGTTATTATCTCACCTTCTAAGGAAGGTGAGATAAGAATGATATTAACTCTAATTTTCACTTGTTTTAACTCTAAATTCATATTATTTTATTATATAAAATAGAAAAAAACAATCCTCAGACAGAATATACATATATATATATATATATATATATATATATATATATATATATATATATATATATATAAAGGGTATGAAAACACACAATGTTGTTAAAATGAATATATTTTTATATCATTTTCATTGCTAATATTGACAATATTTCAATTCATAAAAAATCATCATCAGAGCATAATGATAATTAGGTCCGTTTTTAGATGTAAATGTTTTTAATCTGGACTCATCGAGAGAGAAGCAGAAAATAATTTAAATTCAAACCGGAAGCATTGTTTTTCCCAAAAAGCGTGTAAGCCATGCGATCGCTTCGTCTTTGTTCATTCGCTGCGTGTTTCGCTGACGTCATGTACATTTCGCTACATTGTATTTCTTCAGTGTAACAGTTTTTGAAAGAAAAAGAAATACTTCAAATTCAAAAATAGACTTCTAACACATAAATGATAAAAAGTGTTGGGAATTGCCATACGAGCAATACGGTCGGGACAATCATAGAGGTGCTACCTTTATACCGAAGATGTTTTTATTTTATTCATTATTGTTGAGTATTCATTTTTAACCCACAGATGGGACCCTAACAGGTACTACCACTCCGAGTCAGAGTAAACATGGGAGTATGGCAATGAATGGATAAGCCATACTCCCCAGATCTCCAGGATTTGAACCTCGCCAATTTTGTTTGGCTTGCTTTCTTTTTTTAATGGCATATCAACCGTTATGTATTATTTAATGCCAAAGCCATTCTTTAATGAACTTACATTGAAAAGCCGTTTGAAATGAAGCAGAAGAAAAATGAATAAATGTTTCTCTGATATATTTTGAGAATCCTATGACTTCAACTGTCGGTGAAAGCGAAAATAAAACTGTCACATTCTCTTCAAAGGGAAGTGCCCAGTCCATAAAGGTGGGGTATGAGATAACTAAATTCTCTTCAAAGGGAAGTAATTCCAAGTTGAGGTGTTAATGTTCGTCCCGGATATCAACTAACAGATACGAACATCAAAGCCGCAACTCGGACTTGCTTGCTGTTGAAGAAAATGGGACATTTTTATTCCCATTTTCATTGCCAATTGAAGGGAAATAATTCCAATACATAGCAAAAAAACTTTTTCTTCACTACAAATGTCCTTACATTCTTAGCACATAAAGCATTTTCAACGTTTTCTTGTATTTTTTTTTTTTTACATTATCTAAATATATAGGCCATGAAATTTTCATCTGATTCATATAAGAATCATACGTGGAAGCCACACTTCAAGCTCAGTCGGTAGAGCGTTCGGCTAGATACCACAAGGTTCCTAGTTCGATACCGGCCCTCGCCAACTCAGCGTATGAGTAGCACAAGGATATGTGCGGTAAAGTAAGGAGCTGGTGGTAGGTGTGGCGTTCCACCTCAGACTCCAAAACAATCTCCTTGGTCTAGCGCTAATGAAAAGGGGAAAAACTCCCTCGATGATTGGCTGATACCGACTTTAGGCCATCCCGACGACTTATATATATATATATATATATATATATATGTGTGTGTGTGTGTGTGCGTGTGCGTGTGTGTGTGTGTGTGCTTCCTGGTAGTTAGGATATTTCCATGTGTGGTTTAATCGTTGTGATGAATGTATATACTGGATTTTCAGGTATTGTTTTGTAATTAATTTGTTATATTTCAATTCCCAACTTAATTTTGTCAATCAACCCAGAGAATTAATAATTAACATATACAGTATCCCACGCCCATACCCCCTCATTCCATTCAAATTTCCTAGCCCGCCCCTCTTGCCCTCCTAAAATAAGACACCTACCAAAAATGTTATAGATTTAAACCATTGTTTCTTGGGAATTTTTCAGTAATATCCATGATTTTTCTCATACCTGCAGATGCCGCAGTAATGCGGTTGAAATAAATGATTGTAATAAAGTAAATTTCAATTTTTTTCCTTCATTTATTGAATATATATATATATATATATATATATATATTATATATATATCACATCTTCTCGCAACTCTCTTTCTTTCTTTCTTTCTTATTACATTCTTTGTACCATGTCCTTTTTCTTTCTTTTCTTTCTCTATAATAAAAACGGAATGGTTCATTATTTAGCTGAAGTGACGACACTCATAAGAAAAACGAATTCAGTGGATAAGCAACACCAGATACATCGGATAAGTAGATAACCATACCGTGGTATATCCACGGGTCCTGTTAATGTATTTATATTATTGCACGGTGTTGTTTTAAACAATTTTCATAAAGTATCATACTCTGCATTCACACTGTTTACTGCGAACATTATTTTCTTACATAATATATGTCACTACCTATATTTACCGGAGGAAGCGCGTCGTGTAATGGTTAAAAGTCATGGGAAATGGACTCGTCACTCCGAGTTCAAATCCTGGACGTGGCAATTATTTCACTTAGCGCTAATACTCTTGGGAAGGGTATGAATCCTACTCTCCCTCCAGCTATGGGTAAATAGTAGGGCAGACTGGGCTCTTTAACCTTGGTTAGGCAACCGGTCTAGGAGAAGGAAAACTTTGAATTCAAACCTGTTAAACTCCGCTTAAGAAATTGACCTTGTGTCGCATCCTGCTCGTGCGGAGGGGTAGGTAAATATATATATATTTACCGGAGGCTAAGTTTTCCAACTTGAATTCATTTACCTATGTATCAGTCCTACCGACTTCCCAGCGAATCAGTAAGCTGCAGAGCCTGTCAGTGAAACGGCCAATCGTTAGCGTTCATTTATTGGCGTCACTGATCTGCGCATGCGTGTCTAGAAAGCCGGCACGCCGTGTACGAGGCAATAAAACAAAGCGCTTTCAATTACATCTGAGGCAGGCGGCATTTATTTACAGTTTGAATGACCTCCAGCTGGCAAGGGGTTAACTGGGCAAGTGTATTGCGGTAAGCAAGGTGGGGTCTGCATTGTATGGCTTGTTTGTTATATGCCATCTGATGAAGTGTGGCTAAAATGAACTAAAAGGAAGAGGGAAATGTTCAAATTGAAAAAAAGAACGAAATGAATAAAACATGAAAAAGAAAAAGAAAGAAGGTTGGCTTGATTGAGCCAGTAAAAGGAAAAAAGCGGGGAAAAATGGATTTTTTTTTTCGTTTTTATTTTTTTTATTTAATAAGGAGCCGGGTATCCTACCCTGGGTGTGTCAACATCTTCCCCGTTCAACCTAAACTTTCTTTCATTCTCCCCCTTTCTCTCTGTCTCTGTTTCTGTCTCTTGGTCTTTCTGTCTCTCTCTCTCTCTCTCTCTCTCTCTCTCTCTCTCTCTCTGTGTCTCTCAATCTCTATCTATCTCTCTGTCTCTGTCTCACTCTCTGTCTGCCTGTCTGTCTGTCTGTCTGTCTCACACACACACACACACACACTTATATATATATTGATACAAAGATATAGATATATATATGTGTGTGTATGGGTGTGTGTCAACATATTCTCCATTCATCCTAATCTTTCTTTCTTCCCCCCCTCTTTCTCTCTCACTCTCTCTTTCTTCCTCTCTCTGTCTGTCTGTCTGTCCGTCTCTCTCTCTCTCTCTCTCTCTTTCTTTCTTTCTTTCTCTCTCTCTCCCATACATACACGTATATATATACGTGGAACTATCCAAATTTTCCGGGGTGGGAAGGTTTCTGTGGCGAAGTTTTCAGATGGTGTATTTTCCAGAGTGGCTTAAGAGTGTCAATATCTTCTCCATTCTGTCTGTCTGTCTGTCTGTCTGTCTCTCTCACACACACACACATATATATAGATAGATAGATACATAGATATATGTAGTTATGTATGTGTGTATGTGTGTGTGTCAACATATTCTCCATTTATCCTAATCTTTCTTTCTCCTCTCTCTCTCTCTCTCTCTCTCTCTCTCTCTCTCTCTCTCTCTCTCTCTCTCTCTCTCTCTCTCCCATACGTTAAAGTCCTACTAATTACCCACAGTGGAGGGGGAATAGTTGGCTTCGTACTTTTCCCAAGAGTATTAACGCCATGTAGAATGCAAAGCCGCATCCAATATTTGAACTTGTCTCGCGTTGAACACTTTCTACGACGGTAACAATTAAACCACGCTCATTCACAAATGAATAGATCTCCAATCGTGCTATAGCGTTCAGTTACGAACTTGAAAAAGGTGTGAACCGCTCATCCCCCAGCCAGAGTTTAGATAGTACCGCTTGCTGGATTATTTTGTGATATAAGGTGTCCTGCAATATACCATCTGAATTTATAGACTAGGCAGGGTCACGGGATCTATTCCTCCGCCAATTAACAGCCTTCGGCTGATTCACTACTTAAACACTGATACTTTCCATAGTTCATTTGCAACCATTAACAATACTAAGAAGAACCAAAGGATTCTTTATCAAGGATTTCCACTGGACACGCGCTCTTACTTAAAGCCTAGAGGATGGCCCATAAAATTGTAACAAAGACGAGTTCAAATGGCTGTTTACATTTCACAATGTGCTGATGTTAGAAAAATTGATGCCCGTTAAAACTAAAACAAAATAAAAAAGCATCATTGATAATAAAGAATAAACGTTTCTGTGATTTCTAAATATTTTGGAGTCCATACCTTTAGGATTACGGATGGAGCACTCTCTAGTATACATAAAGATATTAGTAAATTCGCTCCTTCGATTTGCTTTCTAATTCTCGC
This sequence comes from Doryteuthis pealeii, assembly GCA_023376005.1. Taxonomy (NCBI): domain Eukaryota; kingdom Metazoa; phylum Mollusca; class Cephalopoda; order Myopsida; family Loliginidae; genus Doryteuthis; species Doryteuthis pealeii. Next base: position 85,525,884 of record CM042153.1, read on the forward strand.
ATTTTAATAGGCATATACAGACATCTAAACAAAGTGGAGGCGCTGGGTGAAATGGTTACCACCCAAAGAAATGGGCATTGCAAGACTGTTGGATTATTTCGGTATATAACGTGGGCTAACATTCGCCACCTAAATTTATAGACTGAGCGAGGTTACGTGGTTTATTCCTACGCCAATCAACAGCCATAATGCGTGGCTGATTGACTACTTAATTACTGATACTTTCCATAGTCCATTTGCAATCATTGACAAAGGAACTTACAATACTAAGGAGAACCAAAGGATTCTTTACCTAGGATTTCCACTGGACAAGCGCCCTTGCTTAAAGCCTAGAGGATGGCCCATAAAATTGTAACACCGCTACAATTCTTCTACAATGATGCTTTAAAAATATTCAACGTGTTTCATTTAATCATATTGCTCATGATTAACAATAAATACAATGTGTAGCCATTGGAGTATCCCATGTGCGATTAGGAAAGTGGACATTTGTCCAAATGCTGGACAATATATCCAGTTCTGTCTAGTTTTGGTAATCGAAATGATGTAATGACGAAATTGCATCCAATATGTGGACCGTACAACATCAGGAAAGTATTTAAAAAGGCCCTACTCTATGCACACACATTTTCAATGTAAAACCGGAAGCAAACATGACCAAGACCCGGATGTTCAACTTGTGACCGAAAGGTGAGTAAAGCCAGCTGCCGTATAAAACTTGAGAGATATTGGAATGGCAGTTGTTTAACTAATAACATCCTTTATATGGCCACCATCAAGGAAAGTGAAAATAACAACTATGAAAAAACATACATTGGTGCCATTGAAAAAACTGGAAAAAATAGGTGATACAATCACAAACTAAGCTTCAACAACAGAAGATATGCAAACAGTACCACCTTATTCAAACACTTATGGCACATTAAAAGACAACGGGCAAAACACCTATGATAAAATTATCAAAAAGGCCCAGGCTTACCAGGGTGGCCAGCGCAACTGTGGAATTTGCATCGAGAAAAAAAAGGTGTATTCTCCAAAATACGAATGTAAATTTATTGAACAAGAGACGCGAACTAGTTTCCAAATGTAGACATTTAAACAAATTTATATTATGTCATTTCCCACCCGACCCTAATTAATCCCTTATTTTTCGCTCTCTATTTATCTGGAAAAAATTTTTTCTCTTCTTATTTATCTATTTTTTTTTCATTTGGGCACCGTGTGCATCAAGACCTAAATATGTTTATTTTCTTAAATATAAGTCTCGCGTTATAACATTCCATTGCGTGAGCATGCTTCCCGTTATATAAACGCTAAACAAACCACGATTTTAATATTTTAATATTTTTGACCGTTTGAAGATTGCATGATATGCATGAAACTGCAGTTATGGAATATTAACTCCATAATATTGAATATCTGATTTTAAATCTGCTCTGCTCTGCTGTTTTAGCATTGAGCACTTTCATATGCTAATACTTTTAACATTAATTCTCCATTATATATATATATATATATATATATATATATATATATATATCCAAAAGTCCAGAGAAGAAATCTTCCTTGCGACATAGGAGTTTTTTTAAACAACCTGTCACAGTTTGAGAGCTCAATGTGTGCTCTTATTGTTAGAGTCACAGAGCAAATATATAAGTAAAGAAATAACAAAAGACTTAGAGATTTTGCATTATAACCTATTTCTAAGCTCCCCGAAATAGGCTATAATGCAAAATCTCTAAGTCTTTTGTTATTTCTTTACTTATATATATATATATATATATATAGAGAGAGAGAGAGAGACAGAGAGACAGAGACAAATTGTGTGTGTGAGAGAGAGACAGAGAGACAGAGACAAATTGTGTGTGTGAGAGAGAGAGAGAGAGAGAGAAAGAAAGAAAGAAAGAAAGAAAGAAAGAAAGAAAGAAGAAAAGAGATACATACATACATACAGAAAGAAAGAAAGAAAGATAGACAGACAGAAATGGATATGGATAGACAGATATGCATATGAACAGACATAGATAGATAGATAGACAGATAGATATGAATAATGACGAAGACTCAAACGAGATTTTCATGATCTCAACGTCTGCACAAATAAATCAGAAAAATAACATTCCATAAATCTTGTCGGGTGATAAATGGGGGAGAACTAATTGTGAAAAGCTGGAGGGTTATTTTTTAAAAAAAATCATATTCAATTGATATTCCTTCTTTTTTTTAAAATCCTTTTACGAATAGCGACTTTTATGAAAGAATTTTAATTCGTGTTACTTGACATAATGTCGCAGACGATCTATTACTTGGACGTGTAAGCATACAAATTCCACTCTTCATCTTTCACTCAGTATTTTCAACATTTCTATAGATTTTTACTTTATTTTGTGATTTAAAAAGAAATAATAATTTCAGTTCTGTATCAATAATCATTGTTCTCTAAAAATACATTGATTGCCTCGCGCTCATTTTTGCAAACATTTATTCATCCCCTCTGCAGACATAAATAATGTTGTAATCCATTGTACGTAATTACAATGAACAATATATTCATAGATGATTTTTTTATATATACAATATTAAGTCATAATGTATTATCTACGCACATATTCAATTTTGAAGACAAATACTTATATATAACTACATAAAGTTGTTTCCTAAATATACATTCATTCATTCATACATACATACGAGGGTTTGTCAAAAGGTAATGCCATTTTGTTTAGGACAAGTTTAATTACCAATAAAGGAACATGTATCATACATCAAAATGAAGCTGGTCCTTTGCGGATCACTATCCTCTCTTCCGACCCTTGAAAAAGGGTTTGAGAGGCAAACATTATTCCGTTGATGAGGAATTGAAATCTGTAGTGAAGAAGTGGCTCAAAGAACAGTCAACAGAATTTTATGGGGCAGGGATACATGTAATCATTCGAAGGTGAAACATTGCTGTTGAGAGAAACGGTGAATATGTGGAGAAGTGGGGATGTGATACACAGAGTACTAGCTTCCTTTTGATTAATGATACATGTTCCTGTTTTGGTAATTATACCTGTCCTAAACAAAAGAGCATCACTTTTTGACTTACCCTCGTACATACATACAATGTAGTTGTACAATGGGGTAGATCGATTTTAGAACTGTAACGTCTTCCATGTGGCTAAAGTTTCGAATTAACATAAAAAATTACCACGCAAAATATTTTGCTCCAAAACTTTACCTCCGTTTGAGGAAAAAGATGTTATTCTTTTAAAATGTTATCTCTGTTACAGCTTACTTATTAGGTAAAAAGCAGTATATCAGATTATTCGGTGGATGGGAACATATTTTCAATTTAAATTCTAATTATAAGATTTTATTTGTTTAATTCAAAATGAGAAGATTTTCTGTTTTAAATATTGACATTGCTAAATCTTCTAACCAATTTCTAAGATAAATGTAGCGAAAACAAGGATTTTTGGTGCACTTTTGTAGACGATCTTTCATGCTATTTTCTCAAACAATGGTACAAGTACGAGGTGTAGTTTTTGGTAACAGAATTTATTATACCAACACACAACTTTCGTTGCTTGAGTGAATTTTATATTTTTTTTAAAGTGAAAAATCAACCACCCTAATGCCCAAGGAGTCTTTTGTTGGTTGAGAGAATTTGTTATTTAAAAAAGTGAAAAATCAATCTACCCTATTGTATAACCACGTGACAAATAAATGTTTACTTACTTATTTGAGGGTTGGGGCGAACGCATTTGGGATTAGATACTTTTTATATACACAAAATTAAGTCATAATGTATTATATAATGTATCATATACCATTCAAATTTAAATGGATACTTATTTATAACGACATACTGTTATTTCTTAAACATACCTGTATACATTAATTCATACATACATACATACATGCTTGTAACTATACAATCATTTGATAAATAAATGTTTACTTACTTATTTGAGGGTCGGAGGCGAACGCATTAGGGGTTCGATAATATTTATGTACATACATGATTAATTATTTATGTACGCATACATCCGAGTTAAAATAAAATACTTATATCTAACTACATACTTTTATTTCCTAAACATACATACATACATACGTACATACATACATACATACATACACACAGGCTTGTAATTGTACAATCACGTGGTAAATAAATGTTTACTTACTTATTTGAGAGTCGGAGGCAAACGCATTAGGGGTTCGATAATATTTATGTACATACAAGATGAATTATTAATCTACGCATACATCCGAGTTAAAATAAAATACTTATATCTAACTATTATTTCCTAAACATACATACATACATACATACATACACACAGGCTTGTAATTGTACAATCACGTGGTAAATAAATGTTTACTTACTTATTTGAGGGTCGGAGGCGAACGCATTCGGGATTAGAAATATTAAATGTCTGAAAAAAAAGAAGAAAAAAAAGAAATCATTATTTTTTTAAGAATTGAATTTATTCACGAAGCAAAAATGGAGTTAGAATAAAGAAACCTTCAAATGTTTAAAGAAACAACAAAATAAACAAACAAGAAAGACCGTCTGAAAATTTGAGATTTCATTTTATTTTTTTATCTCCTCTTATATAACACAATAAAATAAAGATTTATCGAACTTTTTTTTTTGTAAATTGAACTCTTTTGTTATTGAATTTCAATGTAATGTTTATTTTGATAATCGGCAAAGAAGACGCTTGCGTTCGATTGCAAGAAATAAATCTTATGGATTTTTTTTTTCTTTTAAATCTTATTTTCTTTTATTTTTTTAATTTTCTGGCGGGAAGAGAGAAAACGAAGCATCCAACTGATTGTTTAATCTTCATCTATGTTGGTTGGTGGTTGGTTGGTAAATTGAGTTTTACGGCATCTCAACCCTTGTTGGGTTATTTTACGCCGAAGACGTTTTTGTTTTATTCATTTTTGATGGGTACTCAATTTTTTCAAACTCATTTTTTTTAAATTTAAAAAAATCATTTTTTCTATTTACCCCATAGATGGAACCCAAACAGGTACTACCACTCCGGGTCAGATTTGAACTAGAAGAAATGGCGATGAAGGGGTACTCCACATTCCCCCTGAGCTCCAGATTTGGATCTTCACCATCAGAAAGAGTTTAACGTCATGCCCAGATCATTAGGACCTCAGCCACCGCCTTCTAGCACAAAAAAGGGTTGGGGCTTACACAAGAGCAATGTAGTCAATACAATCATATAGGTGTTGGGGCTTGATGTGACAAGCCGATTAATTTTGAGAGAGCCCCGACCACCCTAAGAAAGGGTTAAAGTGGATTGTTGCATGTCATGGATTGTTCAACAACCAGGGCTCTCTCCTTAAACATCACGGGTCACACCCACGGCCAACGGAAGCTATAACGCTATGCTGTTTCAATAGAACATAATGAAATGGTTAAAATAAAGAAAGAAAGAAAAAAGAGAGAGTTAAATCAAGATAATTATACTTTTTACATATTGAACTATTTCGCAATAGCTCTTAAGTAAACATAATAATTGAATTTTCATACTGTGGAAGTCCACAGGCCCTGCTAATAATGATAAATAGACGGAAAGATTGTATAGCTAGAACTGAAATAGGAGAATGTTTTCCGGGGAAAGATCGATTTAAATCGGGTGAGGAGAATGTCAATAAATATATTTACCCAACCCCCCACACGAGCAGGACGTGACATAAGATCAATTTATAATGCGGAGTTTAACAGGTTTAAATTCAGAGTTTCCATTCTTTTAGACCAGTTGCCTAACCAAGGTTGAAGAGCCCTGTCTGCCTTACTATTTACCCATACTTGGAAGGAGATGGATTCATACCTTTCCCAATGGTATTAGCGCTATGTGAAATGTAAACAGCCTCAGTCCAGAATTGAACTCGGGTCGACGAGTCCATTTCCTACGAAGGTATCCATTACACAACGGGCTTCCATTAAGAATGTAGGACCATATGACCTTTAGGCACCCCTTTTGCTTTGCTGATTCATAAGTACATTTTTTCATTTACATCGTCAACATCCGGTTGTTTGTTAACAGAAAATTTTTAGAGGGGTTTTTAATTATAAAACTAACCTCCTAACCCTAACCCTAACCCTTAACCCTAACCACCAACCCTAACCCCTAACACATAACCAGATGTTGACGGTGTAAATGAAAAAAAATGTACTTATGAATCAGCAAAGCAAAAGGGGTGCCTAAAGGTCATATTGTCCAGAATGTCAATGAATACCTTGAGAACAATACACTTTCTTTTTTTTTTGGCATCAAGGAGAGGTCGACTTGATATTTGTTAAAAAAAATGGCGGGTCGATTTAAATTTCTATTTTGATATCGTCAAATTCTTAATGAGATGTAAATTAAATGCAAAAAAAAATCTCAACTTGTTCGGCGATATTGGGCGTCGGCTCAGCTTGGAAATAGAAGCCAAAAAATAGGAATTGTAATCGACCCGAAACATCAGGCAGTAAAGGAAAACAGAAGATTGATTTACTATTATTTGGGCAAATCAATACTTTCCGGTTCAATACTGTCATTTGACAAAGACTGGGGACTGGTTAACCAAAAAAAAAAAAAAAAAAAAAATTGTATAAAAAAAAGCAGAAAAATATTTACTGGTAAATCTTATTATAATAGAAATTGTGTGTTTGTCAATCTGTAACCGAAAACAATATCACTACCTTTTTCTAGAAAGTCTATAATATTTCGACTTTTTCTTGGTCACCGTAAAAAATAACCAACAATATTAAAATAGTCAATTTTTTCCCTGGGGGGAGGGGTCTGACGTATTCTTTCTCATCTTTACCCGCTATCTTATTATAATAGAGATTGTGTGTTTGTCTGTCTGTAACCAAAACTATATCACTACTCAAGTCACAATTCCCTTTGTTATTTACGTCCCATTCTTCATGATTTTATTTTTATTTAAACCTCAATTATCAATAAAAAATTTTTACCTTATTAATACTGCTGGCCTTATCTACATACTAAGAACATGCAATTGTATTTATATATACAACAAAATAGCGGTTTACAATGTGAATGGGAAGGCTAATTTGCATATTGATATTAAAAATCTGATTTTGATAAATATATGCTTAGTATTTCTAATTGTTTATTTTTAATCTTAATATGAACAAAAATCCCGGGGATAAATCTTAAAAGAAATCCATTAACAAGAAGAAATAACTGTAATTTTATTCGTTAATTCCTGTTTTAACCATATAGTTAAATTAGGAAAGTTTAGCAATGAAAGACTGGAGTGATGGAAGAGTAAGTTTTAGTTGTTCTAATTTTTTATTATACCTCCCGCTGTTTAAAATCTTTTTATCTGCATTCTTATTTAGTTTCCTTAGTCTTTCTAATTTAATATAATATTTTATTACATTAAAACTTAAATACTTTCACCCGGCGGAGGGTGCATATGTTTACTAGTTCAAATAATACCGTAAAAAGTTCTTTAGCAATATGATTTGTGTTTGCCTGAGTCAAGTTGTATTTCTTGAATGTTGATTGGTTAGTGGGATTTAATGGCATATCAATCTTTGTTGGGTTATTTTATGGCTAAGACGTTTTTGTTTTATTTATTCTTGTTTGGTATTTATTTTAAAACTCATTTTAAACACACTTAAAAAAATATATTTAACCCACAGATAGGACCCTAACACGTACTACCACTACATGTCAGGTTATTTCACAGAATACGGCAGAGATAATTATTAGTTCTATTTGACCCCTAAATGGGACCCTAACAGGTACTAACACTCCGGGCTATAGTGGACCTGGGAGCATGGTGATGAATGGGGTACTCCACATTTCCCAGAGCTACTCAACTGGAACACCATCATATAGAGTTTCACGTCACACACTAAACCTTAAGACCCTCACCCACAGCCTTCTAGCACATATATGATAAAAAGTGTTGGGGGTTACTATGAGGGCAAAAAGATAGGGAGAATCATATAGGTGCTAGGGCTTAACTCTTAACGTCCTATACCACCTCATTCCACCTGACCAGAAGTCACATTTGTTTTACTAATCTACCCCAAACAATATACTTTGTTTAAATGTAATATTAAATATATTTAAGAGTCTTACGGGAAATAACAGGTAACTTTAAATGAAAAGGCCTTTTTAACCATTTATATATATCCTTAGAGAAATGGGGCTCTGGACTTAGAAAATTCTCAACAGGATGTTAAGAGTTAACGTAATTAGCCGATTAATCTGAGGGACCGCTCTGACTGCTCGTCTAGACTAAGTAAGGATCAAAGTGGAAGTGTTGCATGTCATGGACAGCTCAGATACCAGGATCCCACCTTTACAACTGGATCTCAGCCATTAGATACAATTTAACGTCATAGCCACAAAATTCATATCCTCAGTCACAACCTTCTAGCTCATATATGATAAAAACGGTTGGAGCTTGCCATAAATGAAATTAGTCTCGGACAATCATATAGGTCCTAGGGCTTAACGTAACTAGCCGATTTATCTGACCGCCCGTCTAGCCTAAGTAAGGACCAAAGTGTTGCATGTCATGGAATACTCTGCCACCAGGGTTCCATCTTTAAGCATCACAAGTTTCCCCCCTATGGCCAACAGGTGGCCATATTGAGGGGGTCTTACCCCTCTACAGAGGTGCAGTCAGTGTATTCTACAATCCTAGAAGCGCGTGGTGTTAAGTTTCTGACCGCCATACTTGGCCAGTTGAAAAGGACTTAAAGTTAGTAAGTCCTGAGCTATAGAATCCTTTGTAAGTGAATAAGTCCTGAGTTATGGAATCCTACGTAGTGTCAAAAGTCCAGTGATATAATCCTATGTTCCGTCGTCCACGAAGGTTCAAAGTAGTTGTGAGTAGGTATGACCAGAAAATCCGGTATAAATAACAATATCAGCAGTAGAGTACTGCCAGTGATTGGCCAAGAGCTTGGTCACATGATTATCGCCGAGTCTATAAGTAGAAGCGGGCGTCTAGCACACACCTTATATCAGGAAAACACCAACACGTGGTATAATGGTTAAAGTCATGGGAAATGGACTCTTCGCCTCGAGTTCAAATTCTGGATGTGGTAATTGCATTTCACTTAACGCTAATACCCTTGGGAAAGATATGAATCCTACTCTCCCTCCAGCTATAGATAAATAGTAGAGCAGACTGAGCTCTTTAACCTTGGTTAGGCAACCGTTCTAGGAGAAGGAAAACTCTGAATTCAAACCTGTTGAACTCCGCTTAAGAAATTGACCTTGTGTTACATCCTGCTCGTGCGGAGGGGTTGGTAAGTATATATTCTACAATCCTAGCCAACAGGACGGTGAAGATAAGAAGACAAGAATGAAGTATATGTGCAAAGAACTAACCCCTTTACAAGATGAGCTTGAACATGCTCCAGGAAATTACAAACTTTTCATTTCACAGGGTCTTGTACGTCACAACATGAGATCGATTGACCGATTTCTATCTGTCACTGATTTATTAATAGTGATTCACCATTCAGTTTTTCCTGTGACCATTTTAAAATACACGAGGCTCTCTGTCAATAATAGATTTGGCAAAATCGATTATGTAGTCGAATGAGGGTCGCTTAGGATAATCGGAAGGATTTCGAAAAAGAAAGAAACGAAGAAGAGATAAAAATGAACTGAAAAGAAAACACATCTAGATAAAGAACTGAAAAAGAATTAAAAAAGCTTAAAGATAGAAAGAAAGAAAGAAAGAAAGAAAGAAAGATAGAAAGAAAGAAAATGTTAAACTTGAAAGAAGACAAAAAGGAAAAAAAGAAAGAAAAGTAAGAAGATATTAAACTTAAAAGGAAGAAAGAAAGAATTAGATGAAAAAAGAAAGATGATATTGAAACATGAATAATTATTAAAACAACTAAATTTAGAAAGAAAGAAAGAAAGAAGAGAGAGAGAGAGAAAGAAGAATAACAAAAAGAAAGAAAGAAAGAAAGAAAGAAGAAGAAAGAAAGGGTTAAGAAAATTAAGCAAAAGAAAGAAAAGAAAGAACAAAAAAATAAATAAATGAATAAAAGAAAGATGGTTAATAAAAGTAAGCAAATAAAAAAAGAGAAAGAGAAAGAAAGAGAGAGAAAAAAAGAGAAGAAAAGAAAGAAAGAGAGAGAAAGAAGAAAGAGAGAGAAGAAAGAAAGGGTTATAAAAATTAAGCAAAATAAATAAAGAGAGAGAGAAAGAAAGAAAGAAGAAAGAACTAACAAAAAGAAGAAAGGGTTAATACAATTAAGCAAAAGAAAGAAAGAAAGAAAGAAAGAGAGAGAGAGAGAGAAACAAAAGAGAGAAAGGGTTAATGAAATTAAGCAAATACATAGAGAGAGAGAGAGAAAGAAAAAAAGAAGAAAAAGAAGGAAAGAAAGTGGTTAATTGCTGACAAATAAAAAATATACCTACAAACAGATAAATCACTAACGTTCCATTTCATTGACGTTTGTATCAGATAAGTAAATAGATAAATAAATAGTAAAGTAAGTAAAGTCGTCGGAGTGGCCTAAAGTCAGTATCAACCAGAAGGGCGAGGGAGTCTATCCCCTTTTCACAAGCGGGGACTCATTCAAAGCAAATATGTGCAAATCAAAAAGCTATCAGTATCACTGTTAAAGGATTTGTTTTAAAAGTAAAAGTGAAGTCATTGGGGTGGCCTAAAATCAGTATCAGCCAGACAATGAGGGTTAAGGAAAGAAAGAAAGAAAGAAAGAAAGATAAGTTATCAGTTGCAGACAATTAGAAATATACCAATAAATCTCTAATGTACCATTTCATTGACGTTTACATTAAATAAATAAATAAGCGAGTAATTTTTTGTTAATTTTTTTCCTTTTTTAAAATTGTTTTTAAGAAACCGTTAAACTGAAGAAAAAAGAAAGACGCGATTATTGGCATCTCAGTTTACCGCCCGCCCTGTCGGCAGGGGCGTTAGAATTCACCGACTGCACCTCTGCAGAGGGGTTAGACTCCCCAAATGGGGCCACCTGTTGGCCGTGGGTGGCAAACTCTTGATGCTTAAGGATAGAACCCAGGTGGATGAGCAGTTCATGACTTGCAATACTCCACTTTGGCCCTATCTTGGGCTAGACGGGTGATCGGAGAGGCCCCCTACAATCAATCGGCTGGTCACGTCAAGCCCTAGCACCTATATGATTGCTCCAACCCTATTGCCTTTATGGCAAGCCCCAACCCCTCTTTATCATATGGGTGCTAGAAGGCGGTGGCTGCGGGTCTACATGTCCTGGGAATGACGTTAACCTCTATCTGATGGTGAGGTTTCAGTTCTGGAGGTTTGGGGAATGTGGAGCACCCCTTCACCACCATTGCTCCCTGGTCCACTCTGACCCGGAGTGGTAGTACCTGTTAGGCTTCCATCTATGGGTTAAATAGAAAAATGTATTTATAAAAAAATTGTATTATCCATTAAGAATTGATTTATTTCAAAACTTTATCGGCATTAAATAACCCACTGAGGTCTCTTTTTTCCATGCCTAAAATGTGTATGATAAAATAAAGATCAATACTATATTCGCTGCTGATTGGTGGAATTTAATGGCATATCAATCCGTCTAGGGTTATTTCATACCAAAAGTTTAGGAAATAATATATGTTGGGTATCTATATTTACACTTTTGGAATTAACGGTTTTAACGATATGTTAGCATCATTGGGGATCATGTTGAAGGATTTGTTTTGTATGGTATTGATCAGGTTCATGTTTATATTCTATGGTATAATTTTATTTCCCCCAAAAGGACAGAATGTCTTCTTGTTACATAATTATTAGATTCCTAATATTTATGTACAGTAGTGTAGAAACCAAAATGGCTGTTATAAGTTGCAGCCGGTGGCCTTGAAGGATGAGTGACAAGGCTTGACCTCATCCTGATCCTACTTCCGGTAGATACCGTGAGAATCGGTGGAGAAGGACCTCTTCCGGTTTAGATTAGAAAGAGATTTTTAGTCAGATCGGCCAAAGACCACGACGGTGGTAAGTCGTGTTATGCACGCTCCGACTCAATCTGCGCAGGTAGTCTGGTGGGGATTTCGAAATGAAATATGATCTAAGTAAATCGAAGTTTTGTATTATTATCTAAAAACTACCAATGACACAGGGCTTCTGATAAAGAGAAATCCCCAATGGAAGACCAGACACGAAGTCCCCAAGACGAAGTCCAGACGCTAGAAGAGACGCAAGAAGAATAGAAGTAAGAAAGTAAGGAAAGAGGTATGCAATATTCTATGTTGACTTTATCAAATAGATCTTTCATATTATTTGCATTAAAAATCGGTTTCTGATGTGAGCAAAAGTCCAACATATCATATTTCTCCGAAAATAAGACCTACCCACAAATAAGACCTAGCCTGATTTTTCAGAATTATTTTTTGGTAATCTATACATATATAAAGGGCTATTGTGTGTATGTATGTATGTATGTATGTATGTATGTCCGAAGGAAACTCTGAAAATGAAAACAATTAATGTCATAATAAATATACATAAACATTCACTATCACCGGATCTTGCTTTTGGAGCAAAAATAATAATGATTTGATTCATTTTTGTGAAGATAATTAAAGAATAAAATCTAAATGATAACAGTATGGAATTTTTTGTGTATTTACAATTTTAAATAGGAGACATTATTTTTTTTTCTTTTCAGAGTATCTGGACCAATGCAATGTCTTTTCACATAGGGATTTTAATGGGACATCCTGCGAGGATCCAACTTGTGATTCAACAATAATGGATCAGCGAGACTACCTTTTTTTTACCCCTCTACCCAGGTGACGCCGGATAGCCGCTTCTAGTGCTAAATAAAATTCATGCGGTTCGTTTATAATACTTCTTCAGGGAGTTTTCGTTCACACAAAAAGATGCCAGACTCAAACGTAAAAAATAAACATAAGTAACCAATATGAGTAAGTGTTTAACAGTGCAAGGTGTGTTGACATGTCTCACACTTTAGATGTTCTTCTGGACCATATGACGTTTAGGCACCCCTTCCGCGATCTCGATTCACAAGGACACTTTTCTCATTTACACAGTCAAAATCCGGTTGTTTGTTAGGGATTAGGGTTAAGGTTAGAAGTTAGTTTTATAATTAAAAAAAAACCTCTAAAGATCGTCTGTTAACAATTAACCGGATTTTGACGAAGTGAATGGAAAAAATGTCCCTCTCGAATCGAGATCGCAAAAGAGGTGCCTAAAGGTCATAAGGTCCGTCCTTCTTGTTCGAGTATAACGGAGTGCGTAAGTCTTGTGTGACAAATGCGTAATCGGGACACAACGACTTGATCTAAATTCGAGCTTACGGGTTCAAAAGGATTAAAGATGAAAGATTATCTCGAGAGATCTCGAGCGATCTCGCGAGGAAGACGAGATTTCGTCCAAAAATGTAATGT
>CM042153.1:85546807-85551807 GCA_023376005.1 Doryteuthis pealeii
GTTTAGGGTAGGAAAAAAGAAAAAGAAAGAAAAAAAAAAGCGAAAAAAACTGAAAAACGGAATAAAAGAGAAAAAAGTGAAAAAAAGAAAAAAGTACAAAGTAAAAAAGAAAAAAATAGAGACAAAAAGAACGAACAGAAAAAGTGAATAAAAAAGGAAAAAGGAAAAAAAGAAGAAAATCAAGACGAAAAATACAACGAATGAGTGTCAGGTGAATCGTTCATCTTCTTTAACTTGTTTCTTTTTTATTTATTTTTTTATTTGTTTTATTTTTATTTTTTTATTTTTTTTGATGAATGAAATTCAGCGTGTAAAATAGCGTGTGCTGTGTTCTAAAAGGGCCAAGTGCTGCCCCATTAATAGACGGCACTAAAAACGTGTCAGAAAGAAAAAACCCTGAATCAAACAAGAAAACTTTCCAAGTTAGATTTTTTGTTTTTTGTTATTTTTTGTTATTTGTTATTTGTTTTCCTTGTTTGTTTTCGTTGTTTTTTTTTTTTTTTTTTTTTTGTTGTTCTTTCTTTTCCTGACTCATCTGTATTTACACATATCTGTCAGTTTTCGCTTATTTTTCTTCGTACCTTCAATCTTCTTTTCCCTTTTGAATGGCACAAGACCAAGTAAAACATTTCTACAAAAGCCAACGCTAAATATTCGCTATTGCACTCCCGGGAGGGTTAGGGTTAAGGCTAAGACTATAACCCCACCTCCGTGGCTATGTTTAGAAATAACACAAGTGAAGAATATGTAAAGTAAGAAAGTACAGCAATATATATATATATATATATATATATATATAAAATAATAAAATTCGAAGGCAATACAATGCGTAAAAAATAAAGACAAAAAGATGTTTTATATGTCTAATCGATTTCAAAGCAAAGCTTTATCATCAGAGTTTCTGAATAAAACTCTGATGATAAAGCTTTGCTTTGAAATCGATTAGACATATAAAACATCTTTTTGTCTTTATTTTTTACGCATTGTATTGCCTTCGAATTTTATTATTTTATAACATACTTAACAATGCTTCAAGCAAAATTACCAATTACTTTTATATATATATATATATATTATATATATATATATATATATATAATATGAAACATAGATATATATAAGAGTAAAATTTCTAGTAGGGTAATGGTTAACAAACACTTATCTCAGAACATTGATGTTCTGAGTTCGATCCTTACTGAATGTTCTAGAACTAAATCCCTATGCTTAGCAAAACTATCTCGCTCTGAATGCCCAAGTTATGAGACTAAACTGCAGCTAATGGTGAGACACCTGTTGGCCGTAGGTGGTGACCCGTGATACGTAAGGAGAAAACCCTGGTGGTTGAACAGTCCATGACACGTAATATTCCGCTTTAACCCTTTCTTAGGCTTAACGGGTGGTCGGAGCAGCCCTCTCCGATCAATCGGAGAGTCACATTAAGCCCTAACACGTATGATTGTACCGACTGTATTCCTATTATGGAAGACCCAACCTTTTTCATCATATGGGTGCTAGAAGGCGGTGGCCGGGTTTTTAATGTTCTGTGTATGACGTTAAACTCTTTCTGATGGTGAAGTTCCAATTCTGGAGCACTTGGGAGTGTGGAGTACCCCTTTATTGTCATTATTTTCAATTCCACTCTGACCCGGAGTAGTAGTACCTGTTAGGGTACCATCTATGGGTAAAATAGATCAGTGGAAAATTATTTGCATTCAATATTTAGGGTACAATGATATGTATGTGGGTCATAAAATACCAATTATAACATTATATCAGCTGATTGCTCATAATATTCTAAGACAGCAATCCTGAAATTATTAGAATTTTATTTCACAAAAATAAATCCATCCAGAATACAAAGATATATATATATTATATATATATATATACCAACCCCTCCACACAAGAAGGATACGACACAAGGTCAATTTCTTAAGCGGAGTTTAACAGGTTTAAATTCAGAGTTTTCCATCTCCTAGACTGGTTACTTAGCCATGGTTAAAGAGCCCAGTCTGTGCTGCTATTTACCCATAGCCGGGGGGAGAATTGGATTCGTACCTTTTCTAAGGGTATTAGCGCCATGTGAAATCCACGAAAATCTCTCGCCATCCCTCCCTATCACTCATTGCTCCTGGGAGATCATATGCGTAGCATCCAGCATCCGCGCAGAGTTGATCTATGTAGGTCTTTGCTGGGCGACCTTCTCTGGCGTGCCCATGTGATGTCTTCCACAGGAGAACATCACCTGGGTTCATCTTTGCTTCTCCAGGAGTGCCCAGCGTGTCTTGTTCACCTCACATGGATGGTATGTGTGATGTGGGGCAAGTGGCCATACAGTTGTGTTCTCGTGGGGTGTTGTTTCCACGTCTTGTTTAAAGCCCATTCTGTCCGACTATTTACTGTTTATTTAGGGAGAATAGTTGGATGCATACCACTCTCAAGGGTATTAGCGCCATGTGAAATGCAACCATCCTCGTACAGAATTTGAACTTGGTTCGCTTGTGTCCTTTTTCTACGCTGATGGTCATGACACCATGAACACCTCTAACATAGTTGAATTACAATAAAGTATTTCATATCTAAACGTTCGCATGTTTTAAAATTAGGGATAAATGTATTCAGCTAACCCCTTCACGCGACCAGGATTGGACACAAGATCAATTTCTAAGCGGAGTATCATCATCCTCCTCCTCCTCATCATCATCATTATATTGTGCTAGTAGCACGGATATCCATGATATTCTCTCGCCAACCGCCCCTATCATTCATTGCTCTCGGAAGGTCCTCTGCACCGCCTCCAAGCATCTGCACATGGCTGGTCAATGTACGTCCTCTTGCCGGACGGTCCACACTGGCATGCCCATGTGCTGGTTTCCATTGGAGAACGTCACTTATGAGTTCGTCCTTGCTTCTCCAGCAGTGTCCAGCACGTCTTGTTTGTCTCGTGCAGATGGTCTGTGAGATAGGGGGCAAGTGACCGTACATCTGCTTTCTTATAGGGCGCTGCCTTCACGACTTGTTTAGATAGATAGATAGATAGATAGATAGATATAAACAGACTAAGACAGACATAGATAGATAGATAGATAGATAGATAGATAGATAGAAACAAAGACATACATAGATTGATAGATAGATAGATAGATAGATATAAACAGACTAAGACAGACAGACATAGATAGATAGATAGAGCGAAGATTAAAACGTTTGAATTCAGATTTTTCCTTGACCTAGAAGGATTGCTATATCAAGATTAAAGAGTCCAGTCTGCCCCACTATTTACCAATAGTTGGAGAGATAATGGTTAGATTCCTATATTTCCCAATGGTATTTGTGGTATATGAAATGCGATCAACCTTGTCAAGGATTCGAACTCGGTTCGCATTGTCCATTTTCTAATATGATTGCCATTATCCAACAAGCACCTTTATTTCGGGGAGGGTGGGGCAAGAGAGCATGTACTAAAAAAACAACTTGTTGAGCATATCTTCTAATTGAGCATCGATGCCTGCTTTGAAAATCAGCTTTCAAAATCCTAGTTTTTACCTGAGCTTGAACTCTAGACCATTGGCTGGCAAATACGTAGTCATTTTAACCATCAAGCCACACAACCTCTCATTTCGTTTCTTCTTTTTTTCTTATTGTTTTTTTTTTCTTCTTTGGTTTTTCGCATGAAAACAGGTCCATATGCTTTCTGAATAATTCCTACCGTTTCAAAAGACAAGATAATTCGATGCTGCCACCAGGACGTTCCTGACTGGCTACGGCGAACCGAATAAGACCATCTATCAACTGATCAAGTTACTAAATTGCATGGGCACTTGCCTCACTGGCTGCAATGTCTGTCATGATATTATAGTGATTTTGTAATCTCTCTTTCTGAATGAAGATCGTCTGTGAGCTATGTGTTTCTATAGGACGAAACATAAAATTCTCTCTCTCTCTCTCTCTCTCTCTCTCTCTCTCTCTCTCTCTCTCTCTTTCTCTTTCTTTCTCTCTCATATATATTATATATATATATATATATATATATATATATATAGAGAGAGAGATAGAGAGAGATAGACTGATAGATAGATAGATTTTACACAGGTAATATTTACGGTTTCCTCTAATATATGTATATGTATATATATTAATATATATATATATATATATATATATATATATATATATATATATATATATATATACCTTATCCAAGTCCTCTTTCGGTCATTTACTCTCTCTCTCTCTCTCTTCTTCTCTCTTCTCTCTCTCTCTTTCTCTCTCTCCCTCTTCCCCCTCTCTCTCTATATATATATATGAATATATTCTCAGACACACACAC
Organism: Doryteuthis pealeii; assembly: GCA_023376005.1. NCBI lineage: Eukaryota > Metazoa > Mollusca > Cephalopoda > Myopsida > Loliginidae > Doryteuthis > Doryteuthis pealeii. Next base: position 85,551,138 of record CM042153.1, read on the forward strand.
ACACACACACACACACACACATATATATATATATATATATATATACCCTTATCCAAGTCCTCTTTCGGTCATTTACTCTCTCTTTCTCTCTCTCTCTCTCTCTCTCTCTATATATATATATATATATATATATATTTCTCAGACACACATACACACACACATACACACACATATATGTATGTATATATATATATATATATATATATAGAGAGAGAGAGAGAGAGAGAGAGTGCGCAATATCAGTGATAGAGCATAATTTAGAGTAGTGTAGTCATAGAATCAATCAAACACACGAATATTACCCCCCATAAAATCTATTCAGTATTACGTAAGTGTACCGTTAGTATAAACCAGCAGCATAAGGATCGGACGCCTTCTTTTATCCAACTCGTTTGCCACGGGTAGGATGTGACACAAGGTCATGAGTATGAAGCATCCAGCGAGGATCGAACTCGCTATCCAGCAATAAATTTACGTGAATCACTTGCTAACCATTACACCATGATTGCATTTTCCTTTAGTCCAATTCGTTCGCTATGGGTAGGATGTGTAAAAGTTCATAGCTATGGGGAATTCAGCAAGGATCGAACCTGCTATTCAGTAGTAATGAATCTACGAGACTAGCTTGCTAACCATTACACAACGCCTTTTATGCGCAATCCGTTTGCCA
>CM042153.1:85556807-85574307 GCA_023376005.1 Doryteuthis pealeii
TATATATATATTTATATATATTATGAGAAAGGCTAGAGGAAGACATACACACACACACAGATACACACACATACACACACACACATATATATATATGTGTATATTATGAGAGAGACTGGAGGAAGACATACACACACACACATACGATCCTAATGTAAAGGAAAAGCGATAATCAAGGGAAGTAAATCATGTGACAATTATTTTAAGATTAGTGAATGTTGAGTACAGCCTTTATTTATAGTGGTTATTCGACTTACGAGAACCTCAAATTACGAGCTTCTCGAGTACGAACTGTCGCTGAGGTACGAGCGGACTTCAGAAATTATTTAAGTTTATGATATGTCTGGGAAGGGATATATTTAGAAGTAGCAGAGTGGTGGGGCCACGGTAACAGCGTGATCCAATCGAGTAGGTTACTAATAGTACTGGTGCGACGTCGTAGTCGTAGGTATTGTACCTCTACATTGCTCTGTATTTATGGCTGACACCAGCCAATCATATTACTGTGAGGCGGGACACAGGTGTATGCATATTCATTACATCAGTTTATAAGTTTATTACGCCAAAGAAAAATAATATTCATAAAAATAATAAACATTAAAAATCACAGCACATAATTCATTACATTCCTAAAATTAATAGATTCCTTCACACAAAATGGCAACAACTCTGGAATAACAACATCCACAATAAACTCTTCCTAATCAAACCCACTTTGGGAGACTGGAGAACAATTTTAAGCAAGTCTAGAAAGGAACAAGTTATTGTATACCGATTACGCATTGGTCATACAAGACTAACGCACTCCTATATACTCAAACAAGAACAACAACCACAATGTGGAACATGTCAAACACCTTTGACAGTTAAACACTTATTCATGGAATGCAGGTTTTTTGCTCACATCAGAAACTGTTATTTTAAAGCAAACAATATGAAAGATCTGTTTGAAAATGTCAACATGGAGGATATTCTCTCTTTTTTTAGGGAAATAAAATTATATCATAGAATATAGACATGAAACAAATCAATACCATACAACATAATCCCCAATAATGCTAACACAGTGTTAAAACCAATTACTAAAAAGTATAAATATAAATACACGATATGTATAACTTCCTAGAACAACAACCACAATGTGGAACATGTCAAACACCTTTGACAGTTAAACACTTATTCATGGAATGCAGTTTTTTTGCTCATATCAGAAACTGTTATTTTAAAGCAAACAATATGAAAGATCTGTTTGAAAATGTCAACATGGAGGATATTCTCTCTTTTTTTAGGGAAATAAAATTATATCATAGAATATAGACATGAAGCAAATCAATACCATACAACATAATCCCCAATGATGCTAACACAGTGTTAAAACCAATTACTAAAAAGTATAAATATAAATACACGATATGTATAACTTCCTAACCGTTAGGCATGGCAGGTTGATATGCCGGTAAAATCAATACAGCGCCATTTTCTTTGATTTAAAAAATTGAAAATAAAATTGTTTTTGGCGGGCTGGGTCAGATTAATGGCATTTTATTTCATTACTATAATGAAATTGATTTTATATACGAGTAAATTGAGTTACGAATTAAACTCGTAAGTCAAGGTGCCAATGAACATTTTAGGGGAAACTATCCTACACACCAAAGCCGACAGGGCTGAGGCTTTAAAATACACCAACTGCACCTCTGCAGAGGGGTAAGACATTCCACACACACAATAGGGCCACCTGTTGGTCGAAGGTGGCGACCTGTGAAGCTTAAGGATAGAACCCTAGTGGCTGAGCAGTCCATGACATGCATCACTCCATTCTGACCTTTACTTAGTCTAGACTGGCTGTCGGAGAGGCCACCATTCGATCAATCGACCGGTCACGTTCAGCCCTAGTTACTATATGATTGTCCCAATCCTATTGTCTGTATAGCAACACTTTTTATCTTATGTGTGCTAGAAGACGTTGGTTGAGGGTCTTAATATTCTGGGTATGACGTTAAACTCTGTCTGATGGTGAAGTTCCAATTCTGAATCTCTGAGGAATTTGGAGTACCCCTTCATCACCATTAACATGAACATACAACTCTAGACATACATAACCGTAGTCTGAAATTTCGGGAGGATTTTCTGATATTATTCAATATAGTATTACTCTAGCTCCACTCTGACCCGGAGTGGTATTAACTGTTAGAATCCCCTCCATGGGCTAAAAAAAAAATTGCGTTTAAAAAATTTGTTTAAAAATTGAATTTAAAAAATGAGCACTATCAAGAATGATTAAAACAAAACGTCTTCGGCATAAAATAACCCAATAATGGTTGATATGGAATAAAATCCAACCAACCAACCAACCAACCAGCAGCCTGCACGCCCACACAGTTGTAAAAATTTGCTAATATCGTCGATGTTATCACAGCGATTGAATACAGAATGTAATTGATGGGCAAAGACTTCATTCTCTTGCAGTTCGCTTGGCGGAAACGTGTCTCCCCCCACCCCTCTTTAAATAACCAATCGTTTGCAATAAAATCGCAATTCTAGCGTTGCGTTAATACATCTGACCTCATGGTTCACTGCGTCTTCTGGAAGACCAAGTTTGGACAGTCAATTGAGAAGCATCAAATATTGTGAGTTAGCCGATAAGTAAATCGTTGCAAGCCTTACAGGGGTTGCCCTCAATCATATCGGTACGGCCCTGCAGATTTGCCGACGGCGCTAGGGGGTAGGGTCAGGTGGTGGTTGTAGAAGGAGGTGATATGATTTCATCACATGCAGTCCCCTTTGATAATCAATACCTTAATCGATACATACTTGTTTTAGCAGATTTAACTTCTTGAAACTAGTGACGGCTTTGTCCCGGGCTGTGTGAAGTGGCTGCCATCCGTTTCTCGCTTCGTATCGGAAAAATCACCGTTAACACCATGTTAGGACGCCTGACAAATCTTACTATAATGGTGATTCGGTGAGGTTAAACAGCCCAGTTTGTTCTACTATTTACCCATTGCTGGAGGAGGAATAGTTGGATTCATACCTTTCTTAAGTGTATTAGCGCAATCAGAAATGCAAACAGTCTCGTCCAGTATGTGAATTCGTCTGTCCGTATCCATATTCCATGACGGTAACCATTACACCGCATACCTCCAGATGTCCGTTATATATTGTACTCCGAATACATACATGTAAATATCTTATACTTTTATTAGATTCGGTGTCTGTCTAGATTCGGTGTCTGTCTGTCTTTAACTGAAACTACTTCGCTGCTACGTCATAATACACTCGGGAATTGCGTAAGTTTATCAATAAGTATTTAATTTATAGTCAAAATAATTAATACATATAATAAATCTTATTTATTAATGATGTCTCTATGAAATTCCAAATTAGATTCTCTCAAAATATTACCATGTTATTAGTGCGTTTAAAATCCTGTTATATATCATTAAGAAATAAAGGCTTACATAATATATGGTATGGTTAATTTGCATACTTGTTTTAACAAAACCGGGTTTAATAAATGATTACTTGGTGTTATTGATCTTTAATATTATTATTTTATTCTCCAATGTATTAAAATCAATCCTCTGAAAGTTTTTTTTATATTGAAAGCAACTAAAATAGGATTGAAATAAGAGTAATCTTTTTATATGCGTTCTTATCTAATTTTGTTAGTCTTTCTGATTTAATACATTTCATTATATAAAAACTTAACAACTTACACACGGAGGGCACATATTCTTGATTATAGTCTATATTATCATCATCCAATTTTGTTACTTGGTTTGTTAGCGGAACTCAGTAGAAAAGGGCATATTGTAGTTGGAATTTTGTTTGCATAATATCATTAAAATGCTTTGTCTAGAACAGGGATTACCAAACATTTTTCATAGTAGGCTGGATAATTAAAAAAAAAAACGAGCGCGGGCCACATTATTACTGTGTTCAATACTTGCTAGCCACAACAAAATATCTAAGAAAATGATATCAAACAATATATATCTTTCCATGTTATATTCCTGGATGAGTGGTGTAAGATTCGCAAAAACAAATTTAACCAATATATTTATTTTCAAAACATTATCAAAGAAGGCAACATTAGCAGAAAGGTTTAGTGAGATTTGTGAAACTGAAGTTTGCCTTTTAAGATATCGTCAATGTTTGGTTTGAATTGCTACATTTAATCAAGGGTTATGGTTTCTAATGTTTATCAGTCAATTTCGTTCGATGAGTTGATTTCGCATATTTCAATTTTGAAAAGATTTTGCTCGTGTTTCGCGTTCCGTACGATTTAACAGACGAATTCAAGTACCGTCGGAGGGCCTGATAAAATGCCTTCGCGGTCGGTTCTGGCCCGCGGGCCGTAGTTTGGTGACCACTGATCTAGAATAACAATGCAATCACTAGTCTGATTTTCAAATTAGTATTTTTCTCTCCAGATTATCCAAGTGAATGTCCATTTCATGTCAGTTAGAAGGAAGAGGATGGGTACGAGAGAGGGGAACTCTCAAAATAGATTTTGACTAACGAAAAGAGTTGGTTTGAATTCAAAGGTTTCCTTCTCCAACACGGGTCGCCATATATATATGCGTTTTTTCCATGACTAAGTGTAGTGAGAGAGAAGACCTACCTCGTGCAACACGGTGTGACAGAGAGAGTGGCGGGCGTGAAGACTTGCCGTATTCTCGAAGGAAGCGTGCTAGGCTTTGCCTGGCGTGTAGGACTGACATAGAGTCGAGTCGCGTCCTTCAGAATGTGAGAGCGCTGTGGACGAGCAGTGAAATAGGAAATAGCAGAGTGGCCGGATGTAGGTGGTCGCGCCGTTAGGATTGACGTGTACATGCAGTGCTGACGAGTGTCGCACGTGCTGCCCGGACAATTCTGAGTGAGGAGCCCGGATGTGGTGAGATTGAGGTATATTTTAAGGACTTGCCCTCCCAGACCAGGGAGAGAACAACTGCAGTAGCATTTTGTTGTCGAGACGAGCGGGATAGAGAAATACATTTGGATATTGTTGTTGAGACGAGCGTGATAAAGTTGGGAGAGTGTTAAGACTGAAGACTGTCGATTGGAAGAGCATTGCGTCAAACTTGACTGTGCCCCCCCCACTGATTAGACTAAGAACGTTGTTTTCAATTTCTACACTACCGTACACAATTTATAGTCCACCTATCAAATATATAACAACATTTTCGAGCCACCCAAAAATATTACATCTATAGTTTTACTTCCATTCTACCACAATTTTTTTAGATGTTAATTAAAAATCTTTACCTATTTGTTTTGTTTTATTTTTTGTTTTTTTTTTTGTTTTTTTTTGGGGGGGGGTATTTTTGGGGGTGCTTTTTGCTTTATTTTTATTCAATTTTTTTTTTTTCCTACTAGGATATTACTTTCCCTCTGATGTCAGCAGAAAAGAATTGAAAAGATAACTCTAGAAAAGCAAATCGAATTAGTTAAATAAGATAACAAGCTTAAAAATCCCAGTCTGCAGATCCCTTAGGAGCGATGACCAATAGGGACTGGTGGCGAAAGAAAATCATGGGAATCCATGCCGTCAGCGATCATGATAATTCGACTTTTTATAACTTTCTTCTGTTTTCGTATTTTGTGTCTTAGTGTAGGATCAAACTTATACAAGAATTTTCTAAATTTCATTTCGTCCATATAAATTTCAATTACTTTCAACTGTCACCAACAAAAGGAAAGTGTCCAATATTCAATATCATTGATTTAAAATTGTCTTTTTTCACAATTACTTTTACGGATAATTTTAGAATGTTTGACAAGTTCTAAAAGAAATTCTACCTATATATATATATATATATATATATATATATATATATATATATATATATATATATAGAAAGGAAGGAAAAAGTCAGCACCGTAATTCCATAATAAATTTATTTCGACCAAAAATGGGGCCTATATAAATCTATAGGCCCCATTTTTGGTCGAAATAAATTTATTATGGAATTACGATGTTGAGTTTTTCCTTCCTTTCTATGATAAATATTGCTCTGTATATAATCTAAAAAGTTTATTATACATTGAGCTCTTTTAGTGATTTAAAGATTCACTGTATTTATACATACTGGATCATACAATAATAATACAGTGTGTCTTAGAAATCACATATAGAATCATCCCTTACTACCAAGTTTTGGATACCTCTCATATATATATATATATATATATATATATATATATATATATATATATATATATATATATATATATATATATATATATGGTGGACTCTCCTATCGAGAACGATAGATGAGGGTCAGCAGTGAGTGATTTGATTCCTCCCATGTTGTGCATGCTGTCAAGAAGACATTTTATGTTTCCTCGAGTGTGACAGCAGCCCAGCCCTGCTGCGAGCCAGGAAGCCACACTGACAAACGAAATGCTCCAAAGCTGGAGTTAAATGTTTTTCTTTTAAAGTTAGGCGGGGCCGATCTCTATGCTTCAGTCTATTTTGTTCAAAGCTCTTTAGTTTAGCGAAACAGGTCTTACGCCATTCCTTCCAATCCGATGCTAGAACTTCCCAAGCACTCAGGTCAATATCAAGGCGTTTCAAATTGTCCTTCAATTTGTCCTTGTAGCGTAAGAGAGGCGTCCAATAGAACGCTTAGCACTTGGTAGTTGCCCGTATAAAATCTTCTTTGGAAGCCTATTCTCATTCATTCGGACACGGACACACACACACACACACATATATACATATATATATACATATATATATATATATATATAAGTATGCTCCCCCCCCATGGTTGAGCACTGTAGGAGGGACATTAATTGAAATTTCACCGTTTGGCGTAAAGCCGTTACTCGTCTGTCCGCTGTTTACAGTCTAGAGTTCTCTGGTGATTGTAAAAACATTCCGCGTAGGGATGTATCAATTAATTGTTCACTTCAAACTGACAGCCGCTGATCGCCGCAAGGATAAGGTACCTGGCAGACGAAAATTCTGTCGGGTTTCAATCCCGGCTAGCGGTAGCTGTTAAAAAGTCGAGCCTCACTGATGAGAAGTAAACTTCAAAAACGTGTCTGTGGATGACTGATATATATATATTTTTATTTTTTTAGGTGCACAAAATTTTATTGGAGCTGTAAAAAGACCCATTAATAGATTCATTATTGAAAAAAATGTATATATTTTACAATACAGGGGGGGGGCAAAGGCGAAAAAACGAGTAGATAGCCAACTAGTTTCGATCCTCGCTCAACAGAGCTAAATATCGAGGATAATCGGATAAAACGATATATATATATATATATATATATATATATATATATATATATATATATATATGAGGTGAGTCAAAAAAGCATCGAGTTTTTTTGTAATTTTGACACACCTTGTATTCTGAAAAAACGTTACGCTCCATTCATTGTTCATTTCTATCTTGGTAAATACAGCTTAACCTCAGCACTTTTATGACACACCTTATATTCTGAAAGAAAGTAACGTTTTATTCATTGTCCATTTTTATCTTGGTAAATACAGCTTCAATCTCGATAGTTTTATTACACATTTGTGTATATATATATATATATATATATATATATATATATTGTTGTGTGTGTGTGTGTGTGTGTGTGTGTGTGTTGTATTTAGGCAGCATTTTTTCTTGTAGGCATATATTGTTAAATAATACAGCCATTTTCTGTCTGCAATTTTTGTCCTCTGTTTTTTCGTATTGCCGGATTATTTTTGTAATATCTGGCGAAAATTGGCTGTTGTATTTGCCATATGTCATAGACCAAGTACTTTCTGCCCTATCGTGGGCCATCTTCAAGGTATTTTGAAACCGTACAACAATGGGCTATTCCATTTTCCATTTATATAGGTTATGTTTATTATTGTTGTTGTTATTATTATTAGTATTATTGTTATTATTATTATTGTCCTTATTATTACTACTTTTGCTATAGTAATTATAGGCATTTTAGAATGTTGGTGCTATTATCAAAGTTTATTTTGTTTAGTTTTGGATTTTTGTGTCTAATATGCAGTGCTTCTAAGATTTGTAGTCGTTGTTTACATGATTGTGTTTCTATAATGGTAGTGTTATCGTTAAGTATTTTCCGGAATTTATTATTGGGACATTATATTTAACAATATATATATATATATATATATATATATATATATATATATATATATATATATATAATGTGTAAAGGGTCTGTATTTATTGTTTTGATATGAGATTGGCTCCCTCGGCTCTAAGGTCACTTAAGGGTAATAAAAACCCTTGTGTTTCCGGCTGGCGTCTCGTTTTTCATTTTTGGTGGACGCCATCATTTTCAGGAAATTAGGTATTTTAGTGTAGGCAAAGAATGGAATTGATGGATGATTTCTTTTAGTGGAAGGAATATTGCAAATAATTGGGTCACCAGAGAAGCAAACCACAGAATGAATAAATAATAGTCGACAAACTCATCGCTAATCATTGATTTGGCCTTTTGCCAAATTGCATTTTATACATCTCTATATATAAAGTGTGTTTTTGGTATGTACGTGTCGTCTTATAACTGAGAAGAGAGGTGGTATTGAGCATAAAATAGCACCTATAGATTAATATCTTTCTAATAAGGTTTTGATTTTTACTGATTAAAAGATATAATTCAATAATTAAAAATCAATCGATTTGTGGAACGCTTCCACAGTTTTTCATTCGTTATGTTAAAATTAGCCTTTAGAAAAATTAACTTATATTTGAAAATCCCCCACGAGTCTAGGGCTACATTTTTTTTAAATTAATTATTAAATGTAAACAAAAAACAATTCCTAGAATAACGAATATTTATACGCGAACCCCTAACTTATGTAATTGTTAAAATTAATTCAGCTTACACCTCTTTCTCTCCTACTCCTTGATCTTCCTAAAATTCAACTATTCCAGTCATTCACAAGTACTTCTGCTAGTATATATATATATATATATATATATATATATATATATGTTGAGAATTTGACATATAAGGCGTGTGGTAAATGCCTACTCTTACTTATAGACTCACCGATAACCATGTGACAAACCTATTGGCCAATCACTGGCAGTGCTCTGCTGCTGATATTATTATTTATACTGGCTGTTCTGGTCATACCTACTCAGAGCTACTTGAACCTTCGTGAACGACGGATCATAGGATTATATCACTGGACCTTTGACACTACGTAGGATTCCATAACTCAGGACTTATTCACTTACCAAAGGATTCTATAGTTCAGGACTTACTTTAAGTCCTGTTCAACTGGCCAACGATGGTGGTCAAAAACTTAACAATATATATATATATATATATATATATATATATATATATATATATATATATACGTGGGTGAGTCAAAAAATAATGCCATTTTTTTAGGACGGGTATAATTGCCAACACAGGAACATATATCATACATCAAAATTAAACTGGTCCTCTGTGGATCACATCCATACTTTTCCATATATTAACCGTTTTTCTCAATAGCAATGTTCGAATGGGAGCATGTATCCCTGCCCTGTAAAATTCTGTTGACTGTTCTTTGAGCCACTTATTCACTTCAGATTTCACTTCGTCGTCACTGGAATAATGTTTGCCTCTCAAACCCTTTTTTATGGGACAGGTGAGATAATAGTCTGAGGAAGGTTTCATCAACGCCGGATTGAAAGTTGATATTCTGTATGGAATGATGAAGATCCCTGAATAATTCAGATTGTTTGGTGAGAGTCCCGCAGATCCATTACTATTGAAACGCGAGTTCGATCCTCACTGGGTGTCCTGTTGTTGCTTTTTTGCATCATATGGACCTCTCTAGATCATGTTATGACGAAACAAAGTCATTTTAGTAAACAATGGACTTACAGGTTACTTACAGTAGCTGCTGTTGCTTTAGTGGTCACCCACTAGTATTTGAAGTATTGAACAAGTATCATCGCTGCTTAACATTCAATGTGACTTGACCGTACTTTCTATGGAACGAGAAATCTTATTATAATGGAGATTGAGTGTTTTTCTGTCTGTAACCGAAACTATATTACTACTCAAGTCACCCTTAGTTATTGACATCACATTCTCAATGATTGTATTTTTATTTTAAACTCAATTATTAATAAATATAACCATACCTACACACTAACAACATGCAATTATATTTATATATACAATAAAATAGCAGTTTACAGTGTGAACGGGAAGGTTAATTTGCATATTGATATTAAAAAATCGAATTTAATAAATATGTGCTCAGTGTTATTGATTTCTAACTGTTTGGTTTTATTTTAATGAATATAAGCAAAAATCTCTTCAATGAATCTTAAATGAAATCCATTAACAAGAAAAAATAACTGTCATTTTATTCTTTACTTCCTCTTTTAACTAAATACTTAAATTAGAAAAATAACAGTGAAAGATGAGAGTGATGGAAGAGTAAGTTTCAGTCGTTCTATTTTTCAATTATACTCCCCTCTGTTTTAAATATTTTTATCTGCATTCTTATTTAGTTTCATTAGCCTTTCTAATTTAATACGATATTTTATTACATTAAAAATAAATACTTGCACCCGGCGGAGGGTGCATATATTTGCTAGTTCCTATAATTGATAGGCTACCAAGAGATGTGCAGGGCTTTTTATTTTCGCTCGTAAACATTGACATTGTTCGGATTCTGTGAGAGAAATTGTCTTTAATGTAAACAGGTGTCTGTCATCAAAGGAAAACACAGATTAGATCAGACACACACTCATACCGACCCATATATATATATATATATATATATATATATATATAAACAAGAGAGACGTCTCATGTCTGTCGAGTTTCTTTTCGATCTTTACTAGTTTGGGGGCTAATTTCTTGATATCGAGGGATGTGGGTCGTGTCTGTTAATCAGTACACCAAAATGTTAATTCCGAGTACATTTAGGACTTCAAAATGCTATCACAGGGGTAGATGTAATTGTTTGTGTTTCTGTTTAAACATGGAACAAAATTACATCTATGTTAACATTTTCAATTTCATGTTATTTGTTTGAAAAATCTTCTTTTCTTTTAGGTTACAACAAACAAACAGACACATAATCTCCATTATAATAAGATATGTAAGTAGCAAAACTGTATAGATATACAATAGAAATACTGTGTAAATTTGAATCTTAGAATGGAACCTGTTTCAATGGTTCTGTGCTGATTTTTGAAGAAGAAATATACGAAAAATGGTGAAAATTCCTCGATTTTTCGTATTTTTTCATTCATAATTTACGGTTATGGTTAGGGTTAATGTTACGACTAGGGTTAGGTTAAACGACCGAGTAGCAGTAGGAGTACATAGGAGCGGGAACTGACAGAAATTATATAAAAGAGAGTGGGGATAAGATTGCTTCTCCAAAATGAAAGCAGCTATATTGGTCTGACAAATACGACCTTGTCGCACCGTTTAACACTTCAACTATCTGATATTAGCTCAATTTCCCAACACTTAAAATCATATGCATGTTTCTCTCAAACTACAGAAAAAGTTATAACCAAAAACATACACAAAGAAAGAAACAAATTAAACTCCAAATTAATAAAAAAAAATAAACCCACTTTGAGCAGCCCTATTCTATAATATCTATAACTCATTTCCTGACCATTCTTTGCCTTTAACTAGTAACTAACATATTATTAAACACTTACAGAGCTACCAAGTGTTGCCCGAGATCTAAAATGTTAAAAATAAATCTCTTATCTCTCTCTCTCTATATATATATATATATATATATATATACCAATCCCTCCGTGCGACCAGGATGTGTCACAAGGTCAATTTCTTAAGCGGAGTTCACCAGGTTTGAATTCAGAGTTTTCTTTCTCCTAGACTGATTACCTAGCCACGGTTTAAGAGCCAAATCCGCCCTTCTATTTGTCCATGCTGGAGGGAGAGTAGTTAGATTCATACCTTTCCCAAGGGTATTAGCGCTATGTGAAATGCAAACAGCTTCGTCCAGGGTTTGAATTCGGATTGACGAGTCCATTTACAGTGACTCTAACATTACACCACGCACCTTCAACTTTTAATTTGAATATAGCAACCCTATTCTAGAATAACTATAATTATTTCCCGACAATTCTTGATCTTTAGTTAGTAACAAACATCTTATTAAACACTTGCAGAGCTAACAAGTTTAGCCCGGGATTTAAAATGTTAAAAATAAATCTATCTCTATTCATATATAGATTAAGAAGAATTCTTTTTCTAAATCTAACTGGACAGCTCATCAACCAGGATTCCGTCCTAAAGCATTACGGTTCGCCATCTATTCTATAGCTCGAGCCGACAGATCTTTGATCAGATACTTGCGAAATGATAAGGGTGACTGTATTTGACACCATATAGGACGCACTTCTTTTCCAAAATTTTGTGCTCAAAAAATTGTTTTGCATCTTATACATCATAGATGAAGTTTAAGACCTTCTGTAGGCCTAGGTTAATATTACTAGTATTTCCTGCTATCGACATGTATTGTGTATGCTTATTGTTTGTCTGTACTGTCAAATTGCTTTTATACAGCTATGTTTCTGCTTGTGTAATGCACAGATAGACTGTTTTCAACAATATATGCTTAAATACACTAAAAACTTTCTTTTCCTGAATCTGACCTGCTGAAATGGGGGGTGCGTCTTATATGCCGTCAAATACGGTACATGTATCTGCGAAGTTCTACTCAGAAATTTGGGGAAGTTGAGAAGTTAAATAAAAACAAAAGATTGGTAGAAGCATTGATAGAAAAACGACCTTCCTTATTTGCTATTGAAGTGCTTTCAAGCGATATGGGGAAATTCGCGGCGCGACACGGAAATTCTGGCCAAATTGATTAGTCTACTCAAATTCCCCGAAATTCTGACAATGTAGCAATTCTACATGATTCAAATTCCATTGAATGAGACGGACAAAGAACATAAAATACTTACAAACATTTTATTCAAATTTTCTAGTTTCCTGACCAGTTTTGGCGCCTGACTTCTCGAACGCTAAGATTTGAATGACGTCATTGAATCAATGACACATACTCGCAAAATAACATATCCCTTATCTAATTAGAATGGAATGCACATCAACCAATATATTACATAAAAATCAAAGTATTCCTATCTATATTAGATCTATAGCACTCATTTCTTATGCAATATGTGATGGGCCAAGATTTAGGCGCTATCATTAGTGGAGTGCTCAATATTACTGAGGGATCTGATATATATATATATATATATATATATATATATATATATATATATATTGGTTAGGAGGTTGATTTAGAAGGCTATCACAATGCAGTTTGGAATAAATAAAGAATAATAATACGGTAACAATGGTGTTGTGTTGACCTGTATTTTCATCATTTCTTGAATTTTCGAGGTAATACCTCTTTATCAAAAGAATTAAACTGAAGCAGTCCATCTATGGGAAGTCCCTGAAGATTCGCAACTGCGTGAAACTGCAGTCGGAATATTTTAAACCATTCGCTTTTAAAACGTATATTTAGCTCTTTTTATTGAGCACTCTTTAATCGATTTTAATTAATCCAGAAATAAATATATGTTTTTGCTTCGTGGACTGGAAAATATGTTTATCCTTACATTTGAACACACACACACGCACACACACACACACACACACATATATATATATATATATATATTACATGGAAATTTATAGCACTCATATCTTATACAATATGTCTTTAATGCCGTTAAATACGGTATTTGTTTTTTTTTTTAATACTTACATCCAAATATGGCAGACTAATAAGCACAGGAGCTGTGAGATTTTGTGTAATCTTTTCTTTCTCGATGTGCAGGTAAAGGGCAACTACAGGGGTGTTGACGTTGTTTTCTTTTGTTCTGAAAGAAAGAAAGAAAGAATATCAAAATAAAATTCAAACCTCGAAACAATAAAAATACAATTTGTGCAAAAATTGTGAAGATTTGATTCATATTCGCAGATATTTAAAAATGGAAATATATATAGAAAAAGCATTGAAATTCTACTTAAAAAATGTCCAGTATTTGTGAATATCAAAAATAAACAAATCAATACACCAGGATTTTATCATCTACCTAGGCAACGCTGGGTAGCCGCTTCTAGTACAGCTCTAAGCGACATCATCAGGTGATTACGGAACTTTTAAATGCACTTTTTTCTCTTCTTCCTCATTGATGTAAGTAAGTAAGTAAAGTCGTCGGGGCGGCCTAAAGTCGGTATCAGCCAGTCAGCGAGGGAGTCTATCCCCTTTTCAATAGCGCTAGACCAAGGAGATTGTTTTTAGCATCTGAGGTGGAGCGCAACACCTACCATCAGCTCCTTACTTTACCGCACAGATCCCTGTGCTACTCATACGCTGAGTTGGCGAGGACCGGTATCGAACTAGGAACTTTGTGGTTTCTAGCCGAACGCTCTACCGACTGAGCTAACCCGGCCCTCATTGATGTGAGATGAGAAATTATAAGTGATTTCCACTCGTTTGTTGTTTAAACATTTGTTCATGTTCCTCGAACACGTTGTGACTCTTTTGAAGTTTGGGACGAGAACTTCATTCTCTCTTTATATGTTGTGTTATTAATTGTTATGTTGCATTAACTGATTTGTCTTATTACCTTCCGAATATTCTGAGTTAGGTTACTCTTTTTTTGATAACATAATCTTTACATGTATAAAAGTGAAGTTGTATTGTATATATGTATGTCCGGAGGAAACTTCGAAAATAAAACAATCAACGACAATGTAAATATATATATATACAGAGCTTGCTGTAGGAAGCGCGTGGTGTAATGGTTAAAGTCGTGGGAAATGGACTCGTCGCCCCGAGTTCAAATCCTGGATGTGGTAATTGCATTTCAGTTTGCGCTAATACCCTTGAGAAAGGTGTGAATCCTACTCTCCCTCCAGCTATGGATAAATAGTAGGGCAGACTGGGCTCTTTAACCTTGATTAGGCAACCGGTCTAGGAGAAGGAAAACTCTGAATTCAAACCTGTTGACCTCCGCTTAAGAAATTGACCTAGTGTCACATCCTGCTCGTGCGTGTAAATTTGAATTCTACTTATAAGGCTGGTTACTTTTAATATTGGAATTTCCTGGATGCGAGTCCAATGTAATAAAAGGGAGAGAGAGAAGGGACAAAGAGAAGAGTAAGAGAGAGGGAAAGAGAAGGGAAAGAGAGAGTAAGGGAAGAGTAAGAGAGGGAGAGAGAGAGAGAGGACAAAGAGAAGAGTAAGAGAGAGGGAAAGAGAAGGGAGAGAGAGTGTAAGGGAAGAGGGAGAGAGAGGGGGTTGGTACATATATATACAGAGTTTGCTATGTATGCAAAAATAATTAGGATTTTATTTATATCTGGTAAGATATTTAAAAATAAGGATTTGAATAATAAGAAAAGGGAAAGTCATTTGTTGTGTTCGTGATTAAACAGAAATCAATTATGTGAGACCAAGACAACCAATGGAACTGCGAGACTAAGTTTCTATCATACCCCTCTAACCCAGGCAATGCCGGGTAGCCACTTCTAGTGCGTTAGAAAGATACATGTGTTAGCTACGATTTGTTTGTTAGTTTTGTTCTACAGCATATCAACCTCAGTGGGTCATTTAATGCCGATAAAGTTTTGAAATAAATCAGTCTTAATGGATAATACAGTTTTTTTATAAATACATTTTTCTATTCAACCCATAGATGGGACCCTAACAGGTACTACCACTCCGGGTCAGAGTGGACCAGGGAGCAATGGTGATGAAGGGGTGCTCCACATTCCCCAAACCTCCAGAACTGGAACCTCACCATCAGATAGAGTTTAACGTCATTCCCAGGACATGTAGACCCGCAGCCACTGCCTTCTAGCACCCATATGATAAAAAGGGGTTGGGGCTTGCCATGAGGGCAATAGGGTTGGGAAAATCATATAGGTGCTAGGGCTTGGCATGGCCAGCCGATTGGTCAGAGGGGGCCTCTCCGACCGCCCGTCTAGCCGAAGATCGGGCCAAAGTGGAGTATTGCATGTCATGAACTGCTCATCCACCTAGGCTCTATCCTTAAGTGTTAGCTACGAGTTAACGTTAATTCTTATATAGGGAAAACTGCTCTCGCTAAAGTTTGTAGAGCTTTGTAATTGAGTTCAGTAAACACGATGGGGAAAATTCGATGTTTTCGCTAATTTCTTTTTGTTACTAAATATGAAAAAAAAAAGTTGCCGTTCGGCCGAATTGAGAAACATTTCGAACCGAGGAGGATAAACAGAATGAAAATGTAATGAAAAAGCTTCGGGAAAGATTGGGATCAAGGGTTGGCTAATTTAGCAGATGTCATGGCAAGATGTCTGTTTGGAGGCATATTTGGTTAAGGATTGTCTAACACAAGAGAAAGAAGATGAGGGTAAAAGGAACGAAGAAATGGCGGGAAAAAAGGAAAGATCTTTGTCAATTAGAAGGAAAAGAAAGGAAAAAGATGTAATAATATAATGGCATAAAAAATAAATAGTGATGAAGAAAATACAAAGTCAGATGTAGAAAGCAAAAAGTTTTAAATATACAGATATTATGGGTCTGTCTGTCTGTCTGTCTGTCTGTCTGTCTCTCTCTCTCTCTCTCTCTCTCTCTATATATATATATATATATATATATATATATATATAAGAAGATAAAAAGTATATATATATACACTTTTCCTATTATATATATATATATATATATATATATATATATATATAATATACTTTTCCATTCTTATATATTTATTCTTATATATTTATATATTTATTCTTATATATTTATATCTATATTTATTTACTTATTACATTATTATATATATTTGTGTGCTTGTATAAAAGAATCTGAAAAGTACACACACACACACACACACACACACACACATATATATATATATATATATATATATATATATATATATATATAGAGAGAGAGAGAGAGAGAGAGAGAGAAATAGAGAAAGAAAAGAATAGGATAGGGAAAAACTTTTACAATTCTTTTATATCTATATCTATCTATCTATCTATCTATCTCTTTCTCTCTCTCTCTCTCTCTCTCTCTCTATATATATATATATATATATATATATATATATATATACAAACAGACACACAGAATACACACCCACAAACACACACATATATATATAATATACATATATATATACACGGTTGCATTTTTATATATTAATATAGATATATATATACTTTTTGAATTCTTATGTATATGTATGTGTTTGTATAAAAGAATGTGAAATATTATATATATATATATATATATATATATATATATATATATATATATAAAGAGAGAGAGCAAGAGAAAGAGAAAGATGAGGCAAAACTTTTCCAATTCTTTTATATCTATCAATCAATCAAATTATCTATCTTAGTCTGTTCATATCTATCTATCTATCTATCTATGTTAGTCCGTTCCTATCTATCTATCTATCTAGATAGATAGATAGATAGATAGGAACAA
>CM042153.1:85579307-85681807 GCA_023376005.1 Doryteuthis pealeii
TATTTATCTAAATTTAAATCTTTAGATTTAAATCTAAATTTAATCTAAATTTAAATTTAAAATCTTAAATTTTTATCATACTGTGATAAATTTCAATATAAATTTCAATCTAAATTTAAATATTTTCTATTTATCTAAATTTAAATCTTTAGATTTAAATCTGAATTTAATCTAAATTTAAATTTAAAATCTTAAATTTTTTATCATACTGTGATAAATTTTTATCATACTGTGATAATAAATACTTTATATAAAGTCTTTCTTTCTATCCTTCTTTCATTCTTGTATCTTTGTCTGAATAGCCGTATTTCCATTCATAAAAGAATCTTCGAAGATGTTGCTGTGTGACCGATCATTCATCACCCAGGAAAAATAGGTAACATCCCCCTCGAGTCAACATCTTCTCTGCTTACCAAGTTCTAAAATAAACTCAAATAAAACCACAACTGAAGAACGTCGTCACAATGTCTCTGCCCGTTATCGGAAATCAAATGCTTGGCGACCCCAAATCCCTCAACATGAAATATGAGTAAATATTTCGTGTCTCAATTGAATCGCGTGTGTTCTTGAATTTCCAGTTTCGCTTTGACTCAGATCTTCTCGTCAATCAATTCACTTTACAAAGGAGCAAATAATTAGACAGAGAAATCTAAACAATAAATTATAATTATACAATATATAATACCATAAATTATATATTATATATTAATTATACTAGCAAATATATGCACCCTCCGGGTGCAAGTATTTAAGTTTTAATATAATAAAATATCATGTTAAATTAGAAAGGCTAATGAAACTGAATAAGAATTCAGATAAAAATATTTGGAACAGAGGGGGTATAATCGGAAAATAGAACAACTTTGAAACTAACTGTTCCACCATTTTCCCTTACTCCCATCTTTCAGTGGTAAATTTCCCTAATTTAACTATTTAGTTAAAATAGGAAGAAGAGAATAAAATTACAGTTATTTCTTTATGTTAATAGATTTCTGTTAAGATTTATCCCGAGATTTTTGCTCATATTTATTAAGATAAAACCAAACAATTAGAAATCAATAATACTAAGCATATATTTATTAAAATCAAATTTTTTAAGATCAATATGCAAATTAGCCTTCCCATTCACACTGTAAACCGCTATTTCGTTGAATATATAAATATAATTGCATGTTATTAGTATGTAGATATTGTTAACAGTCTTAATGATGTAAAACAATTTTACTAATAATTGAGGTTTAAATAAAAAATAAAATCATGGAGAATGTGTGTAAATAACAAAGGGAATTGTGACTTGTATAGTAATATAGTTTCGGTTACAGACAGACAAACCCACAATCTCCATTATAATAAGATATATATATATATATATATAAATATATAATTTTATATATATAATATATATATATATATATATATATATATATTATATATATATAAAATATATATATAATATATATAAATATATATATTATAATATTATATATATATATAATATTAAGGAGCTGATGGAAGGTGTGGCGCTCCACCTCAGATGCTAAAAACAATCTCCTTGGTCTAGCGCTATTGAAAAGGGGATAGACTCCCTCGCTGACTGGCTGATACCGACTTTAGGCCGCCCCGTAGACTTTTCGTAGATATAATATTAAATATTCCTATTATTGCAATTAAGATTAGAATATTAATTCATACTAGGCTTAAAATATTTTGATGATTTCGTCACGAAAAAATAAAAAAAATGAAATCTATTAAATTACATATCTCTCATTATTTCTCCTATTTGAATAAAAAATATTTTAAAAGAAAACTTAAATTTTATCTAAGAAAAAAACTGTAAAGAAAATGATGTTACAAAATGATTAAGCGATTATTTTTTTTAACTTATAGATCCGTTAAAAACTAAAAAACATCGAACGTATAGCGATTGTTCCTTTTTTGGTCATCCGTAATTCTAAAAACACTAACGTTAAAATGGATTTTTAGGATATTCATCTTCTGATAAAAGTTTAAGTCATCTATTGGTTAAATAATTAATAGGTGGCCTAAGGATTATGTACGGTAGTGTAGAATCCCAAAGTTAACTAGTAATTCTTTTTTAAAGAAGAGTCATGGAAATTATTCGTAAAATGATAGACAAGGGGTCACTTTTCAGTGACCTTGTTAGCTGTTCCCTGATTGGTCAGTCCTGTCGTGAGAATGAGTTAGATATTTGGATTTAGCTCAATGATCGAAGAAGACGAATACTATATGGCGTCTCTCCGGTGGGCTATTTCTCTCAAACCGTGCGGTTATGGACACAGAGACTAAAAAACACCCTAGGCCAAACCAACAAACACCCAAAGATGACCAGAAAAGAATAGAAGATCAGGCCAGATAAGTAAGTATTTACTGACATCCCACCATGTCAGATGAACACAAAGATCCTTATAGTGGGGATCCACGCACAAACCGAAGCTCGTGTGTGGCTAGTGTTTAAGAAATGCGTCATTTCCTTCGGCATTCCTCTTTTAAGATACCTCAAGCATTAGTCAATAAACTCAGTCCTGTCCCGTTTAGACAAATAATTTCGTTAGTCTTTCTGATTCAATATATTTCATTTGTTTAAAATTTAATACTTACAATCGGAGGGCGCATATTCTAGCTGGCTTTTTAAAAATTTAATTCCATCTTTGTTGTTGTTGTTTGGTTTCAAAACGTTTAGGAA
Source organism: Doryteuthis pealeii (assembly GCA_023376005.1). Classification (NCBI taxonomy): domain Eukaryota; kingdom Metazoa; phylum Mollusca; class Cephalopoda; order Myopsida; family Loliginidae; genus Doryteuthis; species Doryteuthis pealeii. Next base: position 85,582,012 of record CM042153.1, read on the forward strand.
ATTTATTTTTATTCGAAGAAAAAGTAACGAGTGCATCGTTTATTTACCGGTATGTTTTATTCTTTTATGTTTCCTTAATATTTCGGGATTAATATCCCATCTTCAGACCTCGGAGCCTATAAAGGGATGTTCACGGTTATTCGTATTAATCCTTATTATTAATTATAGATCATTATGCATTGAGCTCTCTCTAGGGATTTATGAAAATCCTTGTATTTGCACTAAAACAGGCAATATAATTATACATCTGTTTCGATGAGTTTTGGATACCTTACACACACACACACACACACACACACACATATATATATATATGTGTGTGTGTGTGTGTGTGTGTGTGTACCCATTATAAATATAAATACACATATATCAACTATATATATATTCCAATATATCCAACATATATATATATACATATATATTCCAATATATCCGACATATATATATATATATATATATATATATATATATATATATATATATATATATATATATATATATATCCAATATATCCGACATATACATACTTACATATATATACATACATATATTCCAATATATCCGACATATACATACATACATATATATACATACATATATTCCAATATAATCGACACATATATATATATATATATATATATATAACATGTATGTATAAGGATTAATACGTGTGTGTTTCCGTATTTGTTTTTAAAAGTTTGAATGTATTAACATTTTAACATGTCGAGTCACATCGTGCTCCGATTATATATCGTTTTTAAAACAACATACTCGTTACCTTTTCTTCTTTCGCATTGTGACAAGCCTTTAAAATTCAGTCTACAAACCAAATATACACACAATACTTCAAGCAAACTACAAAACTCTTTTTTTTTTTATTCATTTCTGACTTTAAGTTATGCTAATTAAATTAACAATCAAAGCCTCCACTTTATTGATCTCAGTATTTCGATTCGAATATGAATTCTCCATTTAGTTTTATTATTTTCTCTTACTTCACAGAGTTATCTCCCTTACTTTTATGTAAATATCTTTATGAGATGATATGCGTTTTTGCTTGCAATTAGGTGATGCAAGCGGGGAAAATCGAGTAAGCAAGGCGCATGACATTTTATGATTGATCATCCAATCGATCTTGGCCTTTGATTGATCAGCTGTGCGTTCTTATTGCTATTGCAGTTGAACACAATCATTACAAAAGAAATACAAACGTGAATGAATGGCAGAAAAAGGGGTGCAAGGCAAGACCAACTGAATTAAAACCGAGCAATCAGTGATTGGCCGAGGATCGTACTGCTGACTTGGCGTCAAAAGGGCGTTCCCCACAATTAAATGTTCTAGGATTTTTTTTTATTTCATGGAAAGGGTGGGGGGAGAGGCTGTAAAATGTTCCCATTATGCGCACTTTTCATCGGAGTGAATGCAGATATATGAGTTTGAATTATTCATAAGAGGTTTTTCATTGTATGAGGATTCTCACTTTTCAATGAAACATGGTTTATAAAAAAAAAAACACGGAATGCAGTTTGATCGAACCGATAATAGGCGCCTTTGCAATTTCTCTCTCGTTTCTGAATATTGTACAGAGGAGAGAAAAACGAGACAAAATGCCTTCACAAAATAGCGCGAAAACGCTATTAAATATGTCAGTTTCTCATCAGGCGAATTCAGTTGTAAAAATCTGGCAAGAAAGGTCTTCACCTATGACATCGTTTTCTTTCCTTTTTTCTATACAAGGCAAAAATGCCAAAATTCTATTATGGAAGCACGGTGGTATACTGCAAGTTAGAACCTTCTTGTCGTAATCGGGAGCCATCACGGAACTTTGAACCTAACCCTTTATTCAGTTTACGGGGGTATCCCGACCAAGAAGGTTCGCGACTACGACAAGAAAGTTTCCGAGATTGAAAAGAAGGTTCCCGAGGCCGAAAAAAAGTTCCCGAGTCCGAGAAGGTTCCTGAGTCTGACAAAAAATACCTGGAGAAGGCCGGAGGTCATATTGGCCGAAACGTTGTAAAATAACAATAAAAATGGGGACAATAGTCCGAATGAACGCACATAATACTAATCATCAACCCTCATCTCAAACATTCAGAGAAATAAAATCTGTTTAAGTTGCAAGGTCATTTCTGTTAGGGAAGCACGGTGGTATACTGCAAGTTGCAAGAAATGGACTCGTCGACTGTTCAATTCCTGGACGAAGCCACAGTTCACATAGCGCTAATACACTTTGGAAAGGTATGAATCCAACTATTCTCCCTCCAGCTATGGGTAAATAGTAGGGCAGACTGGGCCCTTTAACCTTGGTTAGGCAACCAGTCTAGAACAAGGAAAACTCTGAATTCAGATCTGATAAACTCTGCTTAAGAAATTGACCTTGTGTCACATCCTGCTTGTGCAGAGGGGTTGGTAAATATATATAAATATGGCTTCCATACAGATAAGGAAAGATAGAAAGGTATGCATCCAACTATTCTCTCTCCAGCTCTAGGTAAATAGTAGGACAGACTGGGCTCTTTAACCTTGGTTAGGTAACCAATCTAGGAAAAAGAAAACTGAATTCATATCAATCACTCAATAAATTTTCTTTAGTATCTGAGTTGATTTTAAGAATTTCATCATCTAAGCGGTTTCAATTTTATCTTCGAATTTCAATTCCTCCCAACATTTTGGAAGGACACAGCAAAATGTTCAAATAATGACGACTGTCACTCTCATGTTTGTTAGTTTGTTTGATTGATTAATTATTTACCGAACCTCTCCACACGAGCAGGATGCTACACAAGGTCATTTTTGAGCGGGGATTAACAGGTTTGAATTCAGAGTTTTCCTTCTCCCTAGACCGGTTACCTTACCCAGGTTAAAGAGGCCAATCTACCTATCTATCCATAGCTGGAGGGGGAAATAATTGGATGCATACCTTTCCCAAGGGTATTAGCTCTATATAAAATATAGATAGCCTCTTCAGGCCGCCGAGAGCATTTCCTATAACAATAAACATTATAGCATGCTGAAATACGAACAAATCAGAAGCTCTGTAGGAGAAGGGAGAAATGCATTGAAATTTGATTGAATGACCCCGGCCAGGTCAGTGGGGGGGGGGCGATATCATAATGGGAAACACAAATAAAGAATAATCTTTTAGAGGGTGAATATTGCTGTCTCAACAGACCACACATTGAAAATAAAGTATAGAGAAAAGCTGGGAAAATTATATTAACCTTTCAAGAGAATTGCACAATTTGTAGCGATTATTATCGGCTCACACGAAACAGCCCCAAAGACACTCGCTAGGAGGCATGAAAAATTGGATACTTCAGAAAGGACTGAAACGAATTAAGTAATAGAATTCCAGAAGTAGGATAGCAAGAATGGTTTATGTGTGTTTGTGTGTGTGTGTGTGTGTGTGTGTGTGTGTGTGTGTGTGTGTGTTTTTGTTTGTTTGTTTTCGACTTTTCTCAAGCCAGTTTATAATTCAATATGAGACAAAACTCTTCAATTGTAATATCGAAAAATAATCCTTGGATTTCGTTAATTTTTTAATATGTTTTTGTTTGAAATTAAGTTCTTTATGTTAAAAATATTAAAATCTAATTAAAATTAACTAAATTTGTAGACTAGTCAAGGTCACGTGGTTTATGCTCCATCAATCAACAGCCATAATGCGTGGCTGATTGACTACTTAATCACTGACACTGAACAGACGTCAATTTGCAATCCTTGACGAAGGAACTTACAACCAAAGGATTCTTTACCAAGGATTTCCGCTGGACAAGCCTTAAGGATGACCCATAAAATCGTAACAATTACTTTAACTCAATCAGTAATATTTTTCTCTTTCTTTTTAACAAAAATCTTTTTTCTTTAATATGTATTCATTGGTTATTATTTGATAAAGAAATTAATGATAGTAATTATCACTTTGTTCTATTAATGTAGGAGAAGGATTTAAAGACTTAGTTGTCATGTGCTGCTCTCATGACGTACATATGTAATCCAGGTGGCCATAGGTGTTCATACAGTTTGAACCAGAGACACCTGAATTTTTGTTACCTCTTTTAGAACAAGAAAAATTGCTCGGTATGTATAAAAACATAATAAGTTAAAGTGTAATGTATTATGTCCTGCAATGTATTTTAATGTTTATCTATCTATCTATCTATACATACATAGATAGACAATTACATCTATCATTTTTGGACCATTCTGGACAGTTTTTAAAAAGTGCAAAAAGATTTGGAGAATTGGACATTCATGCAAGAACTAAAACATCCAAAATTATCAAAATCAGCGAGAATCCCGATAACACTGCTTGAATATTGAGAAGACTGATTTTCATTTTATTGATGTATTAATCTTAAGGGCGTATCAAATTGTCTAGGGTTATGGAATTAGTGTAGATTCATATTTGACCTTTTTTATGTAGCTGTTTCTTAAGATTTTTGGGACACACAAACCTGTAGAATAGGAACATTTTTTAAAGACTTCCATTTGACTCATAAATGGGATCTTAACAGGTACTACTATGTTCCTCAAAAAATAAGACAGGGCTTAGATTAATTTTTATTCCGAAAATAACACTAGGCCTTATTTTCGGGGGATGTCCAGTGTTTGCGTCAGCTATGGCAGATACTGAATACCGCGCAGAAGACCTCCCAGATGACCGATAGGAACGGTTGGCGAGAGACAGAGAAAGATATATATATATATATATATATATATATATATAATATATATAGAGAGAGAGAGAGAGTGAGAGAAAGAGAGAAGAGAGAGAGAGAGAGAGAGAGAGAGTCATGGATATCTGTACTGCCAGCACGACGTATTGATGATTAGATTGTAGAGTAGACTGTCCCATTAAGTAATGGGGCTTCTACAGGAAGCACTGAACTATCCAATTTACCTCCTCCAATTGTATATAAGAACCTATTAGAGTCCAAGGAAGTCGTATTCAGGCTGAATGCTGGAAAGTATCTTAGGTAAATACTACTAATACTACTACTACAACTAGTTCGTTGTTATTACATCTTATAGAAACCATGATAAAATATTAGCTCTCAATGAGGTGGGGTTCGAACCCGCGTCACTTTGCTTGCTTTTTATGTTCACGTCGAATGAAAACACTAAAAACATTGCTCTTTTATAATTTAATTTTGTCCTCTTTTTCTCATTTTTTGTCTATATCCGCTTTGAATAAGTTTGTTACAAAAACCTTAAATAAAAAGAAACACTAGTGTCTGTAAAAGACAAAATCAAAAGAAACACTAGTGTCTTTAAAAGAGAGAATAAAAAAGGAACACTAATGTCTTTAAAAAGACAAAATAAAAATAACACTAGTGTCTTTGAAAGACAAAATAAAAAAGAATCACTAGTCTTTAAAAAAATAAAAAATAAACACTAGTGTCTTTAAAAAGAAAAAAAGAAACACTAGTGTCTTTTAAGACAAAATAAAAATAAACCTAGTGTAGTTAAAAGACAAAGTAAATAGTGTCTTTTAAAGACAAAATAAAACGAAACACTAGTGTCTTTAAAAGACAAATAAAATAAAACTAGTGTAGTTAAAAGACAAAAAACGAAACACGTGTCTTTTAAAGACAAAATAAAAACGAACACTAGTAAAGACAAATAAAAACGAAACACTAGTGTCTTTTAAAAGACAAAATAAAATAAAATAAAATAAAAACTAGTGTAGTTAAAAGACAAAGTAAAACGAAACACTAGTGTCTTTTAAAGACAAAATAAAACGAAACACTAGTGTCTTTAAAAGACAAAATAAAAAAAAACTAGTGTAGTTAAAGACAAATAAAAACGAAACACTAGTGTCTTTTAAAGACAAATAAAAACGAAACACTAGTGTCTTTAAAGACAAAATAAAATAAAAACTAGTGTAGTTAAAAAGACAAAATAAAAACGAAATACTAGTGTATTTTAAAGACAAATAAAAAACGAAACACTAGTGTCTTTTAAAGACAAATAAAATAAAAACTAGTGTAGTTAAAAGACAAAATAAAAACGAAACACTAGTGTCTTTTAAAGACAAAATAAAAACGAAACACTAGTGTCGTTAAAAGACAAAATAAAAAGAAAGACTAGCCTCTTTAACAGACTAAATAAAACGAAACACTAGTGGCTTTTGAGCAAGTAATTGAAAACGTTGCTATATGACAATGTCGCTAAGAAATCGACAATCCGTAACGTTATTGCAAAAGCCTCGTCAACTTTAGGCGTTGAACTGTGCTCGACGTTCGATGCTCAAACGAATGATCAGCAACAATCTACAATTGAAATTCAGCAGCCTAGATTGGCTCAAATTTGACCAGTATTAGGATGGACAAACAGAACATCCCAAGAGACGCTTCCTTTACATTCAGTCAATAAAGTTCGAGGCGATGAGCTTCGACATGAAATGCGGGAAAATGCCAGCACGTGACACGTGTGTCCGTCTGCACCAATGAGCAATAGCTAAACACCTACGCGTTTCATTATCACCTCTCCATAGATACTTGGCGCCTATTTTAGGCGGGAAAATCTCATAAACTTTCACACTTTCTTTTGTCTTTCCTTTACCTCATCTATTCTTTCTTTCTTTCTTTCCTTCTTTCTTTCTTTCTTTCTTTCTTTCTTTCTTCATCCTTCCTTACTTTACTTGCTCTTTTTATTTTCGGTATGTTTCTTTAGTGTGTATTTTTTTCCTTTTCAGTAAACCTTATTCTATTTCTTTCTCTTTTCTTTCTTTCTTTCTTTCTCTTTCTTTCTTTCTTTCTTTCTTTCATTTGATATCTCAGAGCCAATTTTAAGATTTTAATCCTTCTTTTCTTTTTTCTTTCTTTTTATTGATCTTTTCATTATTATTCTTCTTTCTTCCTTTCTTTCTTTCTTTCTTTCTTTCTATCTATCTTTCTATCTATCTTTCTTTCTTTCTTTTGATAAATCTGATTCTATTTTAGGATTTTGCATCTTTCTTTATTACTTCTTTTTCTTTTCTTCTTCATTTCATTTCCTTTCTTTCTTTCTTTCTCTTATTACTTCGGATTCGATTTAAGAATTTTCATTCTTTCTCTCTTCTTTTTTTTTTCTTGTTCCTTTCATTATCATTCTTTCTTTCCTTCCTTCTTTATTTCTTTCTTTCGTTCTCTTGGTATCTTAGACTCGAATTTAGAATTTTCTTCCTTTTTTTCTTCTTTCTTTATTTTCTTTTAACTTTTCTTATTATTCTTTCTTCTTTCTTTCTTTCTTTCTTTCTTTCTCTTCATACATCAGATTCGATTTTAGAATTTTCTTTCTTTTTCTTTTTTCCTTTTCTTGTTCCATTCATTTTTATCTTCTTTCATTCGTTCTCTTGATATCTCAGAATGGATTTTAGGGTTTTCATTCGTCCTTTCTTCTTTCTTCTTTCTTTCTTTCTTTTCTTCTCCCTCTCATTATCATTCTTTCTTTCTTCCTTTATATATTTTAGTGTTTTCGATTTTAGAATTTTCATTCTTTTTTCTCCTTCCTTATCCTTTTTCTTTCACTTTTTTTTCTTTCTTTCTTTCTTTTAATTTTCATTTCGTTGAGGTTTTATTTGATTTTAGTATTTTTCCTCTATCTTTTTTATTTCTTTCTTTAGTAATGTTTTTTTATCAATTTCTTCCTTTTCATTAAATTTGATTATATTTCTTTCTATCTTTCTATCTTTCTTTCTTTTTTTCTTTTTTTCTTTCTTTCTTTATATCTTTCTTTCTTTTTTTCTATATTTCTTTCTTTCTTTTTTCTTTCTTTCTTTCTTCTCGATTTCTTTCTTTTCGTTTTCTTATTTAATCTTATTTCTTTTGATTTTATGATTTTCTTTATTTTTCCTTTTCTCTTCTTATTTTTTTTTCTTTCGTTTGTTTTCTTCCTTGATTCATTGGATTCTTTTATTTCATTTTATTATTTTCTTTCTTTTTTCTTTCTTTTTAAAGTCTTTTCCTTAAATTTCCTTCTATTTGTTTCATTTTATAATTGTCATTCTATATTTCATTCTAAATTTCTTTTATGTTTTTCATTTGATTTTAGGATTTTCTTATTCTTTTTTTTTTTCTTCTTCCTTTCATTCCTCTTTCTTTCTTTTAATTGTTTCCCCAAAATTCTTTATCCTAAAGATGGGTTTCAGTATATTATTCTATTTTTTAAAATTATTTTCTCATTATTTTCTTGCTTTCTTTTCTTTAGTCAGTTTATGATTTCCCTGTCCATACCTGTCGATACAACCTACTCAGTTGATGAACTGACTACCTATCTCTTTGCGTATATTCATTATCTATCTATCTATCTTAGTCAGTTCATGTTTTTTCTTCTGTCCATTTATATTGATCTAATTTACTTTATTGATATTTTTACCTATCTTTCTACGTTTTTACATTCATCTATCTATCTATCTATCTATCTATCTAGTGATCAGGATAACTGTCTTTAGATTATCATTGAATAGCTATCAATCTCTGTTTAGATATTAACCCAATACGTTTCATTTTCGCTTAATTTATGTTGTTTTTTTTTTTTAATTTAATTTTCTCTCTTCTCACGACCAGGATGTGACAAAAGTCAATTTCTTAAGCGGATTAACAGGTATTAATTCAAAGTTTCCCTTCTACCAAGCCAAGGTTAAAAGTCCAATCTTTCCCACTATTTACTCATATCTGGAGGGCGAGTAGTTGGATTGCTAGTATATATAATTTTTGTTGATTCTGCTAGCTAAATCGACTTGGGCATGATGAACTATTCTTTTGCAGCTAGTGGCACTTAGAATATCTTGTATGACATTCATGAAATATATCTTCCGTTAAACCGATTGTTCAATCAATATAACAGCTATTTGCAATTTTTGTCGGCTGGGGCTGTAGACAGGTAAAGACCCCTTCCAGTGGGGCCACCTGTTAACAATGAGTGGCAACCCGTAATGCATGAGAACAGGATTGTGGTGGCAGAGCGGTCTGTGACCTGGGTACTAATTTTCTTCGACGTAATACATCTCTTATTTTTTGTGTAGCGGGTCTGTTACATATCCCTGGACCAATATAAAAGAATTTACGAGCTATTTGTAAAATACACAGAACGAATTTGGAAAGGAGGCAGTGTAATGGTTAGAGTCGCAGAAAATGGGCTCGTCGACATGAGTTCAAATCCTGGACACAGTTTGAAGTTTGAAGTTTGAACACAGACATCTGTTACGAGCAGGAGAAATGCAAGCACACACACACACACACACACACACACACAGAAAAATACACACATACATAAATACATACATATGTTGAAGGCTGGAGGTGTAATGGTTAGAGAAGAAGGAAATGGATTCGTTGACACGTGTTCTAATTCTGGTAGAGGCTGTTTACATTTCACATAGCGCTAATACCCTTGGTGCAAGTATTTAAGTTTTAATGTAATAAAATATTGTATTAAATTAGAAAGGCTAATGAAACTAAATAAGAATGCAGATAAAAAGATTTGAAACAGGGGGGTATAACCGAAAAATTAGAACAACTGAAACTTACACTTCCATCACTCTCGTCTTTCATTGTTATTTTTTCTAATTTAAGTATTTAGTTATAAGAGGAAGTGAAAATAAAATGACAGTTATTTCTTTTGTTAAGGGATTCTTTTAAGATTTATAAGAGAATTTTGCTCATAAGATAAACTAAACAATTAGAAATCAATAATATTAAGCACATATTTATTAAATCAAATTTTTAAGATCAATATGCAAATTAGCCTTCCCATCACACTGTAAACGTTTGTTGTATATATTACAACTGCATGTTATTGTATGTAGATATGTGTCAACAGTCTTAATGATATAAAACAATTTTATTAATAATTGAGGTTTAAAAATAAAATCATGGAGAATCTAAAGGGAATTGTGACTTGTATAGTAGTATAGTTTCACAGACAGAAAAACATTATAATCTCCATTATAATAAGATATATATATATATATATATATATATATTATATATATATATATATATATATATCATAGAAAGGAAGAAGAACCAAGTAATTCCATAATAAATTTATTTTGACCAAATTGGGCCTATATAAATCTAAGTTGATTTAATATAGCTCCCCAAAATTCATTCTCATCAGATGGGTATCAATTACTTTTTTTTCTTTTTTTCTTTTTTTTTTTGAAAAAAGTAAATTAATCCCCATCTGATGAGACTGAATTTTGAGAGCTATATTAAATCAATTTAGATTTATATAGGCCCCAATTTGGTCGAAATAAATTTATTATAGAATAACGGTGTGTGAGTTCTTCCTTCCTTTCTATGATAAATATGCTCTGTATATAATCTAAAAAGTTATTATACAGTGAGCTCTCTTTAGTGATTTAAAGATTCGCTGTATTTATACTTATGGATCATACAATATTAATACAGTGTATCTTAGAAATCACATATAGAATCATCCCTTACTAACAAGTTTTGGATAAATTCATATATAATATATATATATATATATATATATATAATATATATATATATATATATATATATATATAACTGTAACTTCCAGGAATCTAGTGTAAGACAATACCTAAGATTTCAAAATCATTTACCGGTTTCTTGTGATTTTTCTCCCTTCGAACAAATACGTAGCAATCAAAGATTCTGATCGAAAAGAAAAGAAGATAAGAGTTGCTTCCTTTGCTAATTTAAAGCTAATCTAACCGATTCTTTCTGGCAAATTTGGTTAATTTGAATTCTTCGTTCGAACTGAATCCAAACTCCAAATAAATCAATAAGAGGAATGAAGATTCGATTTCTGATCGATAAAAGAAATTTATTAAAATAACAAGTACAACAACTTAGAGTTCGTTGTTCGATCTTTGTCTTCGAATTTGAAAAATAAAAACCAATCAGATTAAAACGTCACGGCCTTCCGTATTGTTACGTATAGACCGAGTCATAACATTGTCTATTTAGGCATATATATATATATATATATATATATATATATATATATATATATATATATATATATAATCCAAAAGTCCAGAGAAGAAATCTTCCTTACGACACAAAAAAAAAACAAAACCTGTCGCAGTTTGAGAGCTCAATGTGTGCTCTTCATATTAGAGTCACAGAGCAAATTATAAGTAAAGAAATAACAAAAGACTTAGAGATTTAGCTTATAGTCTATTTCAGGGAGCTTAGACATATATATATATATATAATATATATATATATATATATATATATATATATATATAGAGAGAGAGAGAGAGAGAGAAGAGAGAGAGAAAGAGAAGAGAGAGAGAGAGAGAGAGAGATATGGGCAATTCCATTTCAAATCATCCAGAAAAGTAAATTGTCATCCACCCCCTTCAGTAGATGCGGTGCCACATCGGGATATTGATCTTGCTATGAAAAAATCATCAATAACTTAAAATTGGTTAACTTTCAGACTTTTTCGATACCATTTTTGAATTTCTCAGGCAAAAATGCTTTCATAAACCAATTTTTAGGGGTAGGAACGCCATAGAACTCATTTTACAGACAGAAATTTCACAAAAAGACGCAATTTTTAGCAACCCCTCAAATTTGGAAAGCAAAAATCGGTATAGCCCCGCCAAGTTTTGGAATTGCAAGCTCACATTTTGGGGAATGTCTAACTTTAACACAATCCACACCTGTACAAAATTTCAGAAAGATTGAAGGGGTTGGGTGATATGGCCTGGATGATTTGACATGGAATTACCCATATATATATATATGTGTGTGTGTGTGTGTGTGTGTGTGTGTGGAGAAAAGTAGACAAACACGGGATGAACACAACACAACTTTAATTTCAACAACGCATTCACGATTGCATACACCCACAACAAAAGATTAAGAAAATATTCGAAGCCAGTGACATAAGTAACACACCAAAAGTTAATTGTGGATCAAATATTTCCTCTCACCTAGGCAAAATAAACACTACCAACTTAAATATTCTTAGTAGCACCAGCAACTGATCACCCCTCCCCTATTCACGACCTGATGACCCTTCAGTATGAGAACGACATTCTCTGAAGCAAGAACTCAATCCACTGTCCTGAAGAAGGTCTAACAGACCGAAACGTTATTACGTTAATATCTGTTTCAATCGAAAAGAAGGACAAAAAGCAAGAGAGATTAAATCAAGATTATTCTACTTTTTATATATTGAACTAATGCATTAGCATTAGTTCAATATCAAATACTTGAATTACCATTCTGTGGTATATCCACAGGTTCTGTTAGTAATTGTAATCATTGTAACTCTCTCTCTCTCTCTCTCTCTCTCTCTCTCTCTCTCTCTCTCTCTCTCTCTATCTATCTATCTATCAGCTTTTTTAGTATGATCAGTCGTTCTGATCTTCGAACAATCTCTCCCTCTCACTCATTAACTCTCTCTCTCTCCGTCTCTCTCTCTCTCTCTCTCTCTCTCTCTCTCTCTCTCTCTCTCTCACACACACACACACACACACACACACACACTCACTTACTCTCTGTCTGTCTGTCTATCTGTCTGTCTCTCTCTAGTTGTTTAGTTTTATCATTCATTCCTTAAATTTTCTGCCCCCCCTCTCTCTCTGTCTTTCTTCCTCCTTTCTCTCTTTAACTATCTCTCTCTCTCTCTCTCTCTCTCTCTCTCTCTCTCTCTGCTGTTCCTCCCTCTCTCACTCTTCTCTCTCTCCCTCTCTCTCTCTCTCTCTCTCTCTCTCTCTCTCTCTCTCTCTCTCTTGAACATTTGCATCAAACCCACTCTGTCTCTTCCTCGTTTCTTCTTTCTTTTGATTTTCTCTAATTCTTATTGCACCTTTTCCTTCTTCTCTCCTCCCCTTCTTTCCTCCCTACTTACCAATGGTAATGTGTCGACACTCACTCTTTATTTATGGCATTTGAGAACAAAGCGAACGCAAAATAGAAGAAAATTTTCCCACAATGCAAAGTGCTAAATGGACACAGATTGCTCTGAAATGTCCAGTAATTGAAGAACAGAGATGGCGCTACGAGTACTCCTTAAACGACGCCCACTTCCATCGAAATGCGGCGAGAATCTCGTAAAATAGCAAAAATTCAGAAATTGTGCTGGTGAACTATCGAGAAAGACAGGGATCCGTGAAAATATCTCTTGTAAAAAAAAAGTGATACGGTGGATGTATGAAATACCGAAATGAAATTGGTTGGCCGTCTAATAAACTGAATAATACTTTGCTCCGACAATATAATATCCTGTACAGCGGTCACATTATGACCAGGCCATAAATTTTTTTATCATTATGTGCTTCCATATACAAAGGCACACGTCCTGTTATGTCTTCATACAACAGCTTATAAATACGTTCGATGGGCCCCTCACGTGGTGTAATGGTTAGCAAGCTAAATTAGCAAGCCATTGATAGTGAGTTCGAGTTCGAGTCTCACTGAGTGCCTCGTACTTCTGGCCTTGTGCCATATCTAAGCTTAATAAATAACTATAAGCACGTTCTCTCTTAGATGTTTGCATCTGTGTAATCTAAGAGTTCGGTGGTTCTACTTATTGTATGCACACTTGTATGCTTTCTCATAACGTGCAGATACGCAAAATAGGGACCATATGACCTTTAGGCACCGTTTTTTATCTCGATTAAGAAAGGACATGTTTTTCATTTACACCGTCAAAAGTCATCAGTGAGCTCACAAACGGACAATGAATGAAGGAGTGGCATTCGTCTGACAATACGCTGCAATCAAAAGGTATATATGTATGTATGTCCGGAATTTTTTTTATGTTCTAAATAGGTAGATATTAATTTTTCTTTTCAGAATGTCTGTGAAGCTTTCTTTCTGATGCCAAACAGGCCGGATCAACGCAAGGTCTTTTTAAAAAATGATTTTAATAGAGCATCCTGTTATATACCCACATGTTGCGGGTATATAAACCATGAGTTCTTTAATAGAGAGAGGGGAGATAGATAGACAGGTAGACAGAGAGATTATATGCATAATTGCATTACTTACTTTATTCTCTGGCCATTCGTGTGATGTCCAACTTCTATCTGTTGGTTGTTCATCTTTGATTCCTTTTTTTCTTCTTGGTCAGTCTTTTTGCCAAGACATGCATCAACCAACAACACCATGTTATTTCTTTAAGACTTTTATTCTTAACTAAACTCCTTTCTCTAACTAAACACAGCGCGCGTGTGCAAATGAGACTCAGCTAAGGCAAGGACAACCTTCTTGCCTGACGTTCTAGCTGGTACTGATGATTTCACTAGCTTTTACGTGATTCTCGGCTTTCCCGCGTCTCGGTTCAAAGGTCTCCAACAGTCTGTATATTTCCATGAAGAACCGCCACCCGTAACAGGAAAAGACCATTCCTGCAGAACTACAGGGGGTTGACAATAATCTATGCAACCACATCTATTAATAATGGAGATCCGTTTGTATGTAACAAAAACTACGTCACTGCTTACGTCACATTACCCAAAATCGTCATATTAAGGAATAAATACACTCAAAATTTGAACATGAAACATTAGACAGTCATCATTGTTTTTTTGTTTTTTTAACAAGTTTTAATAAATACATGACTGGTATTATATATCTATATATAGTTTGTTTTATTTTAATACGTATTTAAAGTTTACATTTCAATTTTTTTAATTTTTTAATCCTTTAATGAATTTGATGATTTTACTTACTTAGGGTACAAACTCGCTGACATTGAATTTTTAACTCCCACCCCTCAGGCAATATGTTTCAAAAATCTATTTTTACATCGTTTTTTATTTTGCTAGTATGTAATAATGGATTTGCGAGACTAACATTTTTACCCCCTTCTACCTAGGTGCCGCTTGGTAGTCGCTTCTAGTTTGTGTATAAAGGACATTTCTCCAAAAAGAACAAGAAGTTTGGTGCAAGTTAACGAGAGAAAGAAAAGAAAAAGAGCGTAATTGTGGAAAATTTGGATGCCATCTTGAAAGTGCCCGTGAGAAAAAAGTGAAGTATTTATAGAACCTTATGCATTGCAATTATCAAAAACACACTTCTAAAGTTGTCCAAAAAATATCCTCAGGGTGAGGAAAATATTTTACTTGGACTTCTCACGGTCTCGATGTTAATCCAATTAAGAATTTATGGAATGAATTTACAAAAAAAAAGTATAAGTGCAAGAAAACCAAAAATTCTTCAATGACTTGAAAATTCTTCACACGAATGGTAAAATATGCCTGCAGCTGTTTATTCTAATCTAACATCATCATCATCATCATTTCCACAGATAATCATGACAATCTCTCACCAACCTATCATTCATTGTCCTCGGGAGGTCCTCTGCACAGCATCCTATATCCGCGCAGAGCTATTCAATATATATATTTACCGACCCCTCCGCACGAGCAGAATGTAACACAAGGTCAATTTCTTAAGCGGAGTTTAACAGGTTTGAATTCAGAGTTTTCCTTCTCCTCGACTGGTTACCTAGCCATGGTTAAAGAGCCCGGTCTGCCCTGTTATTTACCCATAGTTAGAGGGAAAATTGGATTCATACCTTTCCCAAGGGTTTAGCGCCATGTGAAATGCCAACAGCTTCATCCAGTAATTGAACTCGGGTTGACGAGTCCATTTCCTACTACTATAACCATTACACCACGCGCCTCTATTCAATATACATCTTTGATGAATGGCTCCCACTGGCATGTTAATGTGCTGGTTTCCATTGGAGAACGTCACCTAAGAGTTCGTCCTTGCTTCTCCAGAAGTCCAGCATGTCTTGTTCGTCTCACGGATGGTTTGTGTCGGAAGGAGAGTCAAGGACTAAAATAATATCCTGTACAGCGGTCACATTATGACCAGGCCATAAATTTTTTTTATCATTATGCGCTTCCATATACAAAGGCACACGTCCTGTTATGTCCTCATACAACAGCTTATAAACACGTTCGATGGGCACCTCACGTGGTGTAATGGTTAGCAAGCTAAATTAGCATTATATAGGCCATTGATAGTGAATTCGAGTTCGAGTCTCACTGGGTGCCTCGTACTTCTGGCCTTGTGCCATATCTAAGCTAAGATTAATATTCACATATACGGCGACAGTGCACTACCGTGTAAAAAAAGCGTATGAGTGGATGGAGGTGTTTGAAAGTGGTCGGATAAATGTGATCCGGGAAGAGAGATCAGGACGCCCGTCAACCTCCACGACTGTTGAAGTTCCAGGGATGCGGATGATTTTTTAATCTTAAGTTAGTATTCTTGTGTATTTGTTTTCTTAAGAGTTTTTTTTTTGACACGTAATCATATGTTTTCTAGTATTCCCATCTAAAATAATTAATTTGCACATAATGTTATCAGAAGGAATATTGGATCAGTCTCGTCAATATTGAGCCATTTTTTCAAAAGGACAGGTTTTACTTTTCACCGTCAACTTCCGGTTGTTTGTTAACAGACGATTTTTCTACATTAGAATTTCACTGTAAGATTTTTTAAAAGATAGTTCATGTTTATCAACAAACCAAAGACATGTTTTTATATTAAAATAGTTTTTTGATTTTAATAAAAAAATAAACTACTTATTTCCTGTTGTTGTAAATTTAATAGATTTTTTTTTTATTATAAAACTTTAAAGGAAAGACACGTTTTTAGATTAAAGACACGTTTTTTAGTAATTTCATTGTGGTGTTGTTTCGTCTTTCATGTTGTTGTTACTTCAGTAGAATTTTTAAATGATAAAACTATAAACAAAAGACACGTTTTTATATTAAAGACACGTTTTTTAGTTATCTCATGTTGGTGTTGTTACTTCTTTCAAGTTTTTTGTTATTTCATTGGTTTGTTTTGTTTTACGGCATATCAACCTCAGTGGGTTATTTAATGCCGATAAAGTTTTGAAATAAATCCATTCTTAATGGGTAATAAAATGTTTTTATAAATACATTTTTCTATTTAACCCATAGATGGGACCCTAACAGGTACTACTACTCCGGGTCAGAGTGGACCAGGGAGCAATGGTGATGAAGGGGTGCTTCACATTCCCCAAACCTCGAAAAATGGAACCTCACCATCAGATTGAGTTTAACGTCATTCCCAGGACATGTAGACCCACAGCCACCGCCTTCTTTTTAACACGGGAATGGTTAACAGTTTTAGGTGAATATCTCAAATCTAATCTGATTTTAAATATTTGCCATATTGTGTTTCTATGGAAGCGTTTATGCTGTAATGATTATAATCGTAGTAAATGGTATAGCGTAATTATTATGGTCTACGGAGAATTTGATGATTGAAAAGAAAACGGTAATTGGATTTCTGGAGAAAGAGAAGAAAAAGAAATAAGAACAAAAAGGGAGGTTAAAGTATGGAAGGGTAAACACTCAACGGGGACCAGCCATTGAACGACCAATGACCCCGGAACTAGATTAAAAAAAACGGAAGATCCAGTTTTGCGGAGGAGTGGAAGTGGATGTGACATCCACCCCCACCCCACCACTGGGACGACAAACAGAAGTAAAGAAAACTCGGTCTCTTTTTCGCTGGACCTGATAAGGATCGGATGCGGCTCTGTCTAGGCTAGTAACGAACAGCGCGCATGAACGTGATTTACGATAGAACAGATCGACCTTACACACACACACACACACACACTCTCTCTCTCTCTCTCTCTCTCTCTCTCTCTCTCTCTCTGAACCCACGACCCTAGAATGAAATAAACAACCGCTTTTTCACTATACGACTTTCGTATGTTGTTACTGAACTAACGACGGCTACTACTACTACCGACTACTACTACAACACAACTTGGTCCCTACGCAACAATAGACACGGTGAAATGAGTTCAAATCATTGACGAGATTGTTTGAATTTCCCATATTGCTAGTATCCTTGGGAAAGGTATATATCAAAATAATCTCCCACAAGTTAAGAGCAAAATGTAGGGCAGCCGGGGCTATGGTATGGCTACGTGTCTAGAAGGAAAATTCAAGTTTAAGATTCCATTTACTGACTTGAAACCTAAAATTAATAAATTCCTTCATAAAAAATGGCAACATCCACAATAAACTCTTCCTAATCAAACCCATTTTGGGAGACTGGAGACCAACTTTAAGAAAGTCTAGAAAGGAACAAGTCATTGCGTCCCGATTAAGCATTGGTCATACAAGACTAACGCACTTCTATATACTCAAACAAAAACAACAACCACAGGTTGAAACATGTCTAACACCTTTGACTGTTAAACACTTATTCGTGGAATGCAGGTTTTTTGCTCACATCAGAAACCGTTATTTTAATGCAAACAATATGAAAGATCTATTTGAAAATGTCAACAAAGAAGACATTCTGTCCTTTTTTAGGGAAATAAAATTATACCATAGAATATAAACATGAACTTAATCAATACCATACAACATGATTCCTAATGGTGCTAATACATTGTTAAAACCAATTACTAAAAAAGTATAAATGTAAATGCACAACATATATTTCTTTCTACCCGTTAGGCATGACATAACCCCAGACGAATTGATATGCCGTTAAAATCAATCAACCAGCCAACAATTTAAATTCAAACCTATTAAACTCCGTGTAGCTAGAAAAGAGACTGTTGGATCGAAGCGGGCAAGGTCTTTTATCGCGTGTAGGTCTAGGATTTAGGTTGGGTGTTACCAAGCTAGATAAAAAAGAATACGTATTGCTTTCCTTTGATGCAAAGAAAAATGGCTTGCCTCCTGGACTTGACAAAAAAGAGGTTCGCAAGAGGACACTAATCTATTTATGTGATTCGTTTGCCCATGCTGATGGGTCGGACAAACAAATCAGAAACGAGCCACGGCAATATAAATGCAGTGTCACCTGAGTCAGGGATTTGAGTTCTGTCCTGAAGCAAGACGATGGTAGTCACAAGTGAAAGTGTTTAAATAATATTCTGGGGAAAATTGGGTTACATCCTAAAACTATACTCCGCTTTAAAATGTATAATTATAACATGAGACACAAGAAAAAGTTATTAAAAAAAACACTCACCTCTTAAATAAATGATTTGGTAAAACACGAGAATATGACGGATAGCGAAATGTGGACACGCCAACAAAGACTGAAAAGCAAAACAAAATAAAAGAAATTACTTTAGTATATACATGACAATCAGCATTGATTATTTATTTGTATATTAGAGTAGATCGATTTTTCACTTTATTTTAAATATCGTATTGTCCATCTATGCGAAAGTTGTGTGTTAGTATACTGAATACTGATACCAAAAATTAGATCTTTTACTTGTACCATTGTTTGAGGAAATAGCATCAAAGATCGTCTACTAAAATGCATTAAAATCCTCGTTTTCGCAAAATTTAGTCTTTAGAAAACGAGGATTTTTAGTGCATTTTTAGTAGATCTTTGATGCTATTTCCTCAAACAATGGTGCAAGTAAAAGACACAACTTTCGTATAGATGGAGAATGTGATATTCTAAAAAAGTGAAAAATCGACCTACCTAGTTAATTTCAGTAGTTTTGATCGCAAATTACTAAGACCATTACTCTGGGTGGATTCTCTATACTCGTGACCTTCGAGTTCGACAAGAAACGCCTGAAGAAGCCCGGAGCGCACATCTGCCAAAATGTTGTGTATATAACACATTTTTAAAGAATGGCTGAAGGGAGAGTAGTTGGATAAATACCTTTCCCAAGGGTATTAGCGTTATGTGAAATAGCTTCGTCCAGGATTTGAACTCGGGTCCACGAGTCCATTTCCTACGACTCTATCCATTACACCACGGCCTCCAACTAACAAAAGAAAAACCCACTAAAATTGAGGGCGACAGTCCGAAAAATCTAAATTATACAAATTTTCAAGCCTCAGCTCAAAAATTCTCAATTCATAAAGGTTTGTTTCTGTTGTTTAATGACATGTCAACCTTGATGGGTTATTTAATATAATATGCGCAAAGTATTACGTGCGAGAGCCGCTGCCCGCTTCTTAAGGTAGGATCGTTGTTGTGAAAGAGCCGCTGTTAGCGGCTTACAGTAGACAATGAGTTAAAGCATATGTTTTGTATTTTGTTTTTACTTTTTGTCAAAAATAAATGAAAACAAGTATTACGTGCGAGAGCCGCTGCCCGGTTCTTAAGGTAGGATCGTTGTAGTGAAAGAGCCGCTGTTAGCGGCTTACAGTAGACAATGAGTTAAAGCATATGTTTTGTATTTTGTTTTACTTTTTGTCAAAAATAAATGAAAAACAAGTATTACGTGCGAGAGCCGCTGCCCGTTTCTTAAGGTAGGATCGTTGTAGTGAAAGAGCCGCTGAGAGCGGATTATTGTAGACAAAGAGTTAAAGCATATGTTCTTTCTGTTTTCCTTTTTGTCAAAAATGAATGTATATCAATATTGTACTCACCAGGTGACCCACTCAAGTTTTGAGACATTCTAAGATTTTCATTCTGTAATTCCACTGTTCCTTCTCCAGGTTCCAATTCGAAAAGATCTCGATCAATTCGGTCTGGAAACGTAGTAAATATTGGCTCTTCGATCCACCAGATCTGTATTTTGAAAGCTGCAAAAAAGAAAACACAGACTTAGTCAATAGATTCGGCTTGAGAGAGGTAACGATTTCAATACATATACAAAAAA
This sequence comes from Doryteuthis pealeii, assembly GCA_023376005.1. Classification (NCBI taxonomy): domain Eukaryota; kingdom Metazoa; phylum Mollusca; class Cephalopoda; order Myopsida; family Loliginidae; genus Doryteuthis; species Doryteuthis pealeii. The sequence goes on from CM042153.1 coordinate 85,602,607, forward strand.
CTTTTAAAAGTTTGTTGCGTTTTTATTAGTTGTTCTTGGTTTAATTTTTGTAGGAATTCATACAAAACGTATTCTCAATAGACAGAAGCCCGAGTATAGTCAACTGTTTTGTAATAATAGTCGGCCTTTGCCAAAAAAAAAAAAAATGGAAAAAAACAAACAAACTGGTATATTAAGGTGAAGGTCGTTCAATTTGTAGTTAGTGCCCTCGGAACGGACCCCAAGAGTTTTGAAAAAAATTAATGTACTGGAAATCAAATATCATATATATATATATGTGCATATAACCGTTATACATTATGTGTTTGTTGTTGTGTTTTTTATTGTGAATAAAAAAAGGAAGTGAATCCGACGGTATGTAATATAATAAAAAAATTGAAAAAAAAACACAGGTTTAAATGAGTTAAATGGTGAGTTTATTGGCCGACCTGCAGTGTTTCGATCTATTAATTAGATCATCTTCAGAAAAGAATATTTGACGTCATATTTCAAACCGTTCATTTTTTTAACGTTCTTTTTTCTCAGACTTAAAATTTTAAACAACTGATAAACAAGGACTATTACTCGCCTTTCTCCTCATCCTGAGATGAAAAAAAAATTTTTATCACCTTCCACATACCAACAAAATCCCTGAAGATGATCTAATTAATAGATCGAAACACTGCAGCGTCGACCAATAAACTCACCACCTAACTCATTTAAACCTGTGTTTTTTCAATTTTTTATTATATACACACACAACACACACACACACGCTTCCCGTTCTCGGTTGAGCACTCTATTTTAGAAGGTATATAATTGCAGATTCACCGTATTCGGCTCGGCCAAATCTCACTTTGTTTACAAGTTTGAGAACTCTAGGTGAAGGTCATTTCCCCTTACACAACTTGGCGACTGACTGTGGATAAGAAGCTTGGCGAGCGTAAGTTCGTTCGGTTTCAAACCCAGCCAGAGGCAGCTGCTATATAACTATACTGATGAGAGGTATACCTCGAAACACGTGTCTATAGTTTACCCCTATATATATATATATATATATAGGTGTGCCAAAAAGTATTAAGATTTTTTGTACTTTTTGACACAGCTTGTTTTCTGAAAAAAATAACGTTCCATTCATTATCTATTTCTATAGTGGTAAATACAGCTTCAACCTCAGAATTTTTTGATACACCTTGTATTCTGAAGAAATTAATGAATGGAACGTTATTTCTTTTCGGAATCCAAGGTGTATCGAAAAGTACAAAAAATCTTGATACTTTTTTGATACACCTTGAATATCAATGGTAATATAATTTGCAATGTAGAAAGCGTGTCTAACATATTTTTTGCAATGTAGAAAGCATATTTTTTAGTATCGTTTAGTTGCAATGTGTTTTTTTAGTAATAGTTTTGAAATGTATTTCTCTAGTAAAATCACTTGTAATGTATTTCTATACTAACAGATTTGCAATGTATTTATTTAGTAATATTTTTAAATGTTTTTCTCTTGTAAAAATCACTTGTAATATATATTTTAGTAACAGATTTGCAATGTATTTCTTTAGTAATAGTTGTGAAATGTATTTCTCTGGTAATGTATTTCTATGGTAACAGATTTCCAATGTTTTTCTACAGCAATAGTTTGCAATGTATTTCTATTTTAATATAATTTGCAATGTATTTCTATTATAATACAATTTGCAACCATTTTAAGCGAAATAAATGAAGTTACCTTAATATAACATGAGATACAACAAAAGGCTATTAGTAAAGAGTAGGACAGACTCTGATCTTTAACATTGTTATGACAACCAATCTAGGAGAAGGATATTTGCGTCTCTACGACACTTCTCTCTTCTTGGGTGCGTCTCCTTCGAACACCACAGTCAGACTCCCTCATCCGTTCACTTCGAAAACTTCGAACCGACACTCACCTCTTACTATCTCCCTTTCACTTTGCTTTGTTGGCATTTTTCGACCGATCAAAAACCAACAGGTCAGTCTTTCACACGTCATCCAAATTCCAGTTAAATTCCACTATTATCTACACTTATAACTAAATCTTTCTTTTTTTTCACATTTCCACATCACATTTTTTAATTTTTGTAAACATATTTTCTATTTAACCTATAGATGGGACCCTAACAGGTACTACCCTTCCGGGTCAGAGTGGACTTAGGAGCAATAGTGATGAAGTGGTTCTCCACATTCCCCAGAACTAGAACCTCATCATCAGTTAGAGTTTAACGTCATACTCAGGACATGAAGACCCTCAGCCAGACTAAGCTACGGTTTTTAAAAAATAGCGGCGAAGGCACTTATATCTTTTAAGGGTGGGTTAGCTCAGTCGATACCGGCCCTCGCCCACTCAGCGTATGAGATCTGTGCGGTAAAGTAAGGAGCAGATGGTAGGTGTGGTGCTCCACCCCAGACGCAAAAACAATCTCCTTGGTCTAGCGCTAGTGAAAAGGGGATAGACTCCCTCGCTGATTGGCTGGTACCGACTTTAGCCCCCCCCCCCCAACGACTTTAATTTCTAAACAGACCTTGTAGATGATAATACTTATATGATAAGTATTTATTACAAAACTGAATACAATAGATATAATCATCCAGAAAAAGGGATAGACTCCCTCGATTGGCTGATACCGACTTTAGGCCACCCCAACGACTTTAATTTCTAAACAGACTTTGTAGATGATGATACTATATGATAAGTATTTATTACAAAACTGAATACAGTAGATATAATCATCCAGATAAAGGGGATAGACTCCCTCGCTGATTGGCTGATACCGACTTTAGGCCACCCTGCCGAATTTACTTATATCTAAAAATGCCTTTAGAGTGAATGCCTTATATGGGCATTAATACCTCGGTACTTTAATTACACGTGTCTTTATTTCTTCTTCTCTTCTTCCCTTCTGATTCGAAGAACTGCAACAATCAGTTATTCTGTGTCAAATAAAGCAAACAGAGTCGGCCAGTTTTTAATCACTTATATCAAAAGCCGGGCCGATTCGGTATTGAAAGATCGCCCACACAACCGTCCGGGTCCCAGCCCCCGTTTTACCCCGAGATTTGTCGAGAATCGAAGGACCCAAATTAACGAATGTCACGCACGGCAGTATACGCTATCTCAGCGTCGGTCAATCAATCGTGGTGAGAACAGTTGTACTACCCACCGAATAAAGGAACAACGTTTGCCGTGGGGGGAGGAGGGGGAGGCCGGTGGGGGGAGGGCGGAGGCCTTCTCACATGCGTATACGTATATTTTCTCTTTTCGGCACGATGAAAGAATTCCCCTCAGTGTAGCCGTTTCTGCGTGGGAAAGTGGTCCGAGTAATCAAGCTGGCTCTCAGTGAGGATGCCATTGCATCGACGTTGCTAGATGTGATTAAGTGTCGATTATCTGTGTTGAAAAGCGAAAATCAATCTGATTGGCAAGTATCGAACGGATCGATATGATTAACTGCGAATAAAGCGCTTTTCAATGTTGTAATAAGAAGTCACTTTTGTTTGTATCTAATTGCTTTGTGTGTGTGTGTGTGTGTGTGTGTGTGTGTGTATGAGTCTATGTTTGTTGTGTGTTGTGTGTTGTATGTTTGTGTGTGTGTTTGTGTGTGTATGTGTGTGTGTGTATGTGTTTGTGTGTGTGTGTGTATGTGTGTGTATGTGTGTGTGTGTGTGTGTATGAGTCTCTGTTTGTGTGTGTGTGTGTATGGTGTTTTATGCGTCTATGTTTGTGTGTGTGTGTGTGTGTGTGTGTGTGTGTGTGTGTGTGTTTATGTGTATGTGTGTTTATGTGTGTATGTGTTTGCGTGTGTGTGTTAATGTTAGTGTGTGCGTGTTTGTGTGTTTGTTGTGTGTGTGTGTTTGTGGAGTGTGTGCGTGTGTGCGTGTGTGTGTGTGTTTGTGTGTGTATGTGTGTTTGTGTGTGTATGTGTTTGCGTTGTGTGTTTATGTTAGTGTGTGCGTGTATGTGTGTGTATGTGTGTGTGTGTGTTTGTGAAGTGTGTGTATGTGTGTGTGTGTATGTGTGTGTGTGTTGTGAAGTGTGTGTATGTGTGTGTATGTGTGTGTATGCATCTATGTTGTGTGTGTGTGTTTGTGTGTGTATGTGTGTAGTGTTTGCGTGTGTGTGTTTATGTTAGTGTGTGTGTGTATGTGTATGTGTGTTTGTGTGTGTGTGTGTATGTGTGTGTGTGATGTGTGTGTATGTGTGGTGTTGTAAAATGTTGTGAGCTTGAGTGTGTGTATGTGTGAAGAAATACATTACACGTAAATTACTATAGAAATACATTGCAAATTATATTACAATAGAAATACATTGCAAACTATTGCTATAGAAATACATTGGAAATCTGTTGCCATAGAAATATATTACACATGAAATGACTAGTATTACAGTATCGATCAAGCTGGCATTTCCTGATGAAAGACCCTCTTGTTTGCCGTCATTACGGGACAAAACTTTGCTATTAAAGAGTTAATCGAATTCGAATTGAAGATGTCAAATAGGAAGTATGGAAACACAATATCCAACCAATCCATCATGGTAGAATGTGACACAAGGTCAATTTTTAAACGGAGTTTGAATTCAGATGTATACTCTCTTTTTTTACTTTCTTACTTCTATTCTTCTAGTGTCTCTTCTAGCGTCTCCTCTAGCGTCTGGACTTCGTCTTGGGGACTTCGTGTCTGGTATTCCATTGGGATTTCTCTTTATCAGAAGCCCTGTGTCATTGGTATGTTTAGATAATAACATAAGACTTCGATTTAACTTAGATCATATTTTATTCTGAAATCCCCACCAAACTACCTGCGCAGATCGAGTCGGCACCGTGCATAACACGACTTACAACCGTCGTGGTCTTTGGCCGATCTGACTAAAAATCTATTTCTAATCTAAACCGGAAGAGGGTCTTCTTCACCGATTCTCACGGTATCCACCGGAAGGATCAGGATGAGGTCAAGCCATGTCATTCAATCTTTCAAGGCCGTGGGCTGCAACTTATAACAGCCATTTTGGTTTCTACACCACTGTACACAAATATTAGGAATCTAATAATTATGTAACACAGAGTTTTCCTTTTCCTTGACAGTCATAAGGAGCATCATCTTTTCGGTATAAGTAGTTTGTCAGCTATCTGCTCAACTTAGTTTAGTTTGGTTTGGTTTGTTAGATTTTAAGGCATGTCAACCCTTGTTGGGTTATTTTATGCCGAATATATTTTGTTCTATTCATGCTTGATGGGTATCCTGTTGGAATATTTGGTGGATATAAGCCGTGCTGCGGTCCACCACTTAAATGTATAGACTAAGCGACATCACGTGGTTTAAACCTCAGCCAACCAACAGCCGGAATACGTGGGTGGGTAAGTACTTAACCGCTGATACTGACAGAAGTCCATTTGCAAACATTGACGAAGGACCTGCAAGACTGAGGAGCACCAAGGAACAACCAAAGGATTCTTCACTTTGACTTGCCCTGTAGCGAGAGCTCTGAGAGAATGGAAATATACCAGTGACGGTTTACTGGCCCCAACTGACCTCAGAGGCGAGAATCTCGCAAGTCACGTGAGATTCGGTTAGTTAATCAGTTTGCAGCCAGGCCCCGTGTCCTACTTCGGCTTGAAATCCGCGCGATGAGTTAGAAGGGCTAAAATAAAACCTTTGATCAAAGCCATAAGTCTTGTTGATTAGTTAAACGCATGCCCTTAGTTAGAAGACCTAACGAAGATACAAAGAAGTAAAGTAAGAACTGAGACGTAGACGATCATGGCCGGAATAGAAAGAGAAGAAGAAGTCAAGATTCAACATGGCGACTCGACGAAAATAGAAAGAAGCAAAAGAGCCTAGGCGATCACATCATGGCCGAAGTAGAAAGAGAAGAAGAGAACAAGGAAGTGACACGATCTGTCTATATCTCTCTGATGCCTCTATGTTGGTCCACACACACACACACACACTCTCTCTCTCTCTCTCTCTCTCTCTCTCTCTCTCTCTCTCTCTCTCTCTCTCTATCACATAAGAACTCTTGTTATGTACCCGACGAGAAAGGGGTACGGTTGATGTATTTCATGGATGCTTCAGTTCTGCTGATCTTAGGAGCCTTAAGTACCTCTTCATTGCCATTACTCCCAGGTCCACTCTGACCCGGAGTGGTAGTACTTATGACCCCTGTCTGTTGGTAAAATAGATTTATTCATATTTGAATGAAGCGTGTACAAATAACAAAAACGGAATGAGGACACTCTATCCTAATGGATTAAAAAAAGGGTTCGATTCGAAGTTCTTAGTTGACTCCCGATTACGACATGCAGCCTCCCGCGTTCGACAATAGGATTCCCGAGTTCGACAACAAACAACTGAATATGGTCGGAGGGCACATCGGCCGAAACGTTGTATATATAACAGTCCGAAAAATCTTAATACAAACAACAAAAAAATCGTACGTACAATGAACAAGATTCTATAAGCTCTATGTATAAAATAACTCTAGACAGGTTTACGTGCCGTTAAAATCAATCAATAAGAAGTCAAAAGATCAAAATAATAGAAATGAGGATATTCGGGCGAATAATTTGCGGAAAACTGACAAGATGTGATCTTGCTGTTTCAATCTATATATTAATACTCGTGTTTCTTAATTGCACGAGAATTATATTCCCACACCCTCTGGTTAAAAATGATACCGCCCAAATCGTCCAAAATGGAATGAAAAATGTAAATCCTGATTATCTGCGGTTGCTTATCCGCTGAATTCCTATTTCTTATGAGTGTCGTCACCCCAGCTAAATAATGGACCATTCCGTTTTTATTATAAAGAAACAAAGGTAATAAAAAAGAAATGTTACACAGAAAAATAAATAAGGAAGAAAGAAATGGAGAAATATATTAGGGGAAGGATAGGGAGAGGGGGAGAGCGCGCGCATAAGTGATAATGCTAATCTGTTTCAATGGAACATAATGAAAAGATGAAAAGCAGGAAAGAAAGAGAAAAAAAAGAAAAAGAGAGAGAGTTAAATCAAGATTAATATACTTTTTAAATATTAAACTATTATGCACTAGCTCTTAAGTAAACGCACTAAAAGTTGTAATAATTATATTGTCATACTGCAGTATATTCACAGGTCCTGTTAGTCAATATATAATGTTTTAAACTTTCCCACAACGTTTTTAAAAATCGGCCTTTACCAATAAAGCCTCATTTTTAGTCATTTAAAAAAAAGACATGAAATACATTCTCTTTTTTTCTAAATAAATAAATAATAAATTACTTAACAATGTTTCAAGCAAATTATCAAATACTATTATATATACTAAAATATATATATATTTAAGTTTATATATAAAATATTTATTAAATGAAAGGCTACAAATAAAAAGATTTGAAACAGATATAATAAAAGATCTGAACAGAGTATAATAAAAAATGGAACAACTAAACTTACTCTTCCATTACTCTCGTCTTTCATTGTTATTTTTTTCTAATTTAAGTATTTAGTTAATAAAGAATAAAATCAGTTATTTTATCTTGTAATGGATTTCATTTAAGATCATTGAAGAGATTTTTCTTATATTCATTAAAAAACCAAACAGTTAGAAATCAATAATACTAATATTTATTAAATTTGATTTTTAATATTATATGCAAATTAGCCTTTTGTAAACCGCTATTTTGTTGTATATATAAATATAATTGCATGTTGTCCTATGTAGACATAGTTAACAGTATTAATAATGTATGACAATTTTTATTAATAATTGAGGTTTAGATATAAATAAAATGGATAATGTGATGTCAATAACTAAGAGAATTGCGACTTGAGTAGGAATATAGTTTCGGTTACAGACAGAAACACACAATCTCATTATAATATATATATATATATATATATATATATGAAGTATCACCTCGCTGTTGTGCTGTGGTTAGCATGCTAGTCTCTAAGTACATTAGTGAAACAGATATCCACTAGGTGTCTCATACTTATATCCTTCTTGTCAGACGATATTAAGCATTGTAAATCCCTACGGGTAAATTAGTCTAACATCTATATATTAATACTCGTGTACGTTAAGAGTACGGCCGTTTTCATCTTGCAACACTCTCTTGTTAAAAATGAAACCGTTCAAATCGACCAAGATGAAATTCAGAAATGGAAGAAAAAGGAAAGGCTACACAGAAAAAATGAGTATAAAAAAAAAGAAGAAAGGGCGTAGAGAGAGGGGGTGAGCGCGTGGAAGTGATAACGCGAATATGTTTCAATCGAACGTGTTGAAATGATGAAAAGAAGTAAAGAAAGAAATAAAGAGTGAGAGAGATTTAAATCAAGATTATTTATACTTTTTACATATTGAACTATTTGGCGATAGCTCTTAAGTAAACATATCAAATGTTGTAATAATTGAATTGTCATACTGCGTTATATCCACAGGTCCTGCTAGTCAACATATAATGTTTTAAACTTTCCCACAATGTTTTTAAAAAATCGGCCTTTACCAATAAAGCCTCATTTTTTTAGTCATTTGAAAAATAAAAAGACATGAAACACATTCTCTTTTTTTTTTCTTTTCGTACAAAACAAAAATACTTCATCTTTTTTAGGCAGGATTTAAAATCTCTGATTTTTTTTGATTTTTGATTTTTTTACATTTAATTTTTTTTTAAATATTTTTTTACATTTAATTTTTTTAAATATTTTTTTACATTTAATTTTTTTTAAATATTTTTTACATTTAATTTTTTTAAAATATTTTTTTACATTTAATTTTTTTTTCATTTCTAATTTTCAACGAATCGACTTGTTTCAGCATCTTTGACACGATTGATTGTATCAGTTGACACCTTCTCTTACCCCTCTCCAACCAAACCCACCCCCATCACCATCACCACCACCGCAGCCGCCTCCTCCACTATACACCATAACCCCCTGTCAGCCATTGCAGATGCAAAAAGAACTAGTCTTAGCATCTTTCAGTTGCCACGGACAATCAGCTTAAGGGAGGTCGGCGTGACACGGATCACTCCCAAATTTCTTGCTGACAATATCATCGACATTCACCAGCTAATGTGTCAATCTGAACACGCCTTGTTGAATCTGATTGCTCTGCGTCACTAGCCCGTGTAAAATAAACCGCTTACATTAACATTGCCCTCAACAGATGATTCATTCGATTTACTACTCAATAACGACAGACTCGTGTAATAGTCGATACGAGCGCAATTTCCAAGAAAGAGATATGTTATAAATCAGGTCGCTCAATGGGTTACTGGTACCTTGTAACCCAGTACTACCTGTTTCATAGTCGGATCATCGTAAAGATTTTAAAATTCAGACGTGTTGGGATGTTTTGGTTTAATGTGGGCTGAAGAGAACGACTTGTATTTATAAACTGTTCCAAAACAGCTGACCGCCCTGTCGGGGGGTGTTAGAATGCACCGACTGCACCTCTGCATAGGGGTTAGACTCCCCCAATGGGGCCACCTGTTGGCCGTGGGGGCGACTCATGATGCTTAAGGATAGAGCCCAGGTGGATGAGCAGTTCATGACTTGCAATACTCCACTTTGGCCCTATCTTGGGCTAGACGGGCGGTCGGAGAGGCCCCTCCGATCAATCGGCTGGTCACGTCAAGCCCTAGCACCTATATGATTTTCCCAACCCTATTGCCCTTATGGCAAGCCCCAACCCCTTTTTATCATATGGGTGCTAGAAGGCGGTGGCTGCGGGTCTACATGTCCTGGGAATGACGTTACACTCTATCTGGTGGTGAGGTTCCAGTTTGGAGGTTCAGGGAATGTGGAGCACACCTTCATCACCATTGCTCCCTGGTCCACTCTGACCCGGAGTGGTAGTACCTGTTAGGGTCCCATCTATGGATTAAATAGAAAATGTATTTATAAAAAAATTGTATTATCCATTAAGAATTGATTTATTTCAAAACTTTATCGGCATTAAATGACCCACTGAGGTTGATATGCCGTAAAACAAAACAAACCAAACCAAAACAGCTGAATCGGTTACTGGTACTATGTAATCCTATCTATCGATGTGGATAGCCGTTGCTCCCCTCCCCCGGATCTCATCCGTCCTTTGACCGCGCTTGTTTTTAGTGATGCTGGGTGTCCATACACCCACCTCACCAGACAGGCCGTGGCATGCCTGATCGATAGTAGTAGATCTGGGTACTTACTCGTCACATAAACCCCAAACACAACCTGGCGCTTGGGTGCGAGCGCTGGGGCTTGAGAGAGGCTTGCCTCTCGTGAAGTGACCCAATACTACCTCAGACAGCGCCCTGCAGCAGCTCGGCAGCCCAGTCGTCTCGGACTTTCCCATGCCACTGGAACAACTGCAGGCCTGCCTAGAGACTGGACTAGGGTCTGTGCAGCCTCTTTCCCCTTAACATATCTCATGCACAAGTTTCACTGTTTCATAGTCTGATCATCAGTGACTAAACCGGTAGCCTCACAGATTTTCTCTGGTGAGGAGGTTGGCTAGCCACCCTACAGAACGAAAGCAAGACCTGTGTAAAAGAGCAGAGAAGCTCTGTGCTCAACGACTATGAAATTCAGCTGTTGGTCTGCTTGAACTATCCCCACTTATTTGTGACCGAGCTGCTGATCTCTAAACGGTTCATTCAAGTTGTGAATTCATCTGCTGAGAACTGAAGATGGCCATTCCGCTTATCTCAAAGGAAATTCTTGCTAAAGCCAAACGTATTGGCCATGAAGGATATCCACTTTATAACCCCTCTTTTTTCGTACCATTCTTTTACCCCAAGACGCATGATATTTACCACGTATTCCACGTGTACAGGTTAGGCACAAGGCCCTATTAATGTGGGACCACCCACAAGCCATGACTTACGGGTGGCCGGTTCAAAAATGCGTGGATCCCGTCGGCATTCTCCCTCAAATGGGGCGCCTCAGGCACTGAGCATTAAACCCAGCCATGCCCCTTTAAATCAAGGGGACAGGTGTTGCCTGGGGGTATGGCCCCCTGGGATCAACGATATTAGCTTGTAAGGTCTAGGACCGAAGCCACTGGACCCCCACCCCGAGGGGCGGGTTTACTGAAGAGACATGAGTCGTTATTTTTGAAGTCCAATTTCTCCTCATCGCGACAGGGTCCTGTAAACTTGGTAGTGTCTGAGCCAGGCTGTCGGGAACTTAAAGTCCTGGTAGGTTAACCCAAGGCAGACAGGCCTGGTATCCAGTGGTATTAGTTCCATTGTCCTTCCCGTTTACATTGTAAATCGCTATTTTGCTGTATATATAAACACAATTTCATTTATTTGTATGTAGATAAGGCCAACAGTATTAATAATGTAAAACAATTGCATTAATAATTGAGGTTTGAATGAAATAAAATCATAGAGAATGTAAGGTAAATAGCTAAAGGAATTGTGACTTGAGTAGTGATATAGTTTTGGTTACACACAGACAAACACACAATCTCCATTATAATAAGAATTAGTATCTGGTCAGACGTCTAATTTCAACTCGGGTTTTATTAAAGTAATTTTTTGCTTGATCACGAAGTAGTATTTTAATGTTACTAGTCTTACGTACACGCACGAATTACCGATGTGCTTGTCTCGCATTTCTTTATTATTATTATTATTATTATTATTATTATTATTATTATTATTATTATTTCTTATTATTAAAAACTCTTACTGACAAAACATCGACTACGACGAGAATTTTTTTTCTTCTCTCGTCTCAGCGTGAATGCCACGACTGAAAACCTTTTTTGCTTCGTTAGTGCCATTCAATATCGGTCAACGTTCTCACGATTCGAGTTGTTTATGAGGCTTTTCGAGGCTGACAATCAGTTTTATGAAGAGATACACGCGATCTCGAAAGCGACCAATTCGAGAAGCGCGCCAATACTGCGCACATTACTTACTATATTTATGACATGAAATATTACAAAATCTACCTGAATATATATATATATTTACCAACCCCTCAACATGAGCAGGATATGACACAAGGACAATTTCTTAAGCGGAGTTCAACAGGTTTGACTTCAGAGTTTTCCTTCTTTTAGACTGGCTGCCTAACCAAGGTTAAAGAGCCCAGTCTGCCCTACTCTTTATCCATAGCTGGAGGGAGAGTAGGATTCATACCTTTCCGAAGGGTATTAGCTCTATGTGAAATGCAATTACCTTATCCAGGATTTCAAATCGGGACGGCGAGTAGAGTTCCCGGGACTTTAACCATTACACGACGCGCTTCCCACAATCTACCTGAATATAGAGTTTTGTTAACTGAAAATATACTGCATTCAGGCACACACACACATACAGACACAGACACAAACATACATACATACATACAGACTGACAGACAGACACAGACAGACATACAGACAGACAGACAGACAGACACACACACACACACACACACACATATATATATATATATATATATATATATATAGTAAACACGCGGTGTGTTTATGATATGGCTTTTTTAGCCGACATTTTTTGGGAGAATATGTGCTTAATTGAAGTCGTACCTAATTTTGAAAGTTAATTAATTAATAATTAATTAATTAGGCGGGCCTACCTATTTAAATGTAAGACTAAACAAATAGAGAAAAATCAATCTCTGTATGTACATTTCGGCCTATTAGGCCTCCTCAGCAGAGCTATAGATAGGAAGACCGCCTTGTGCGTGATTCGAAACCCGACTGTCAAGCTGAAAATATACTGCATTCAGGCACACACATACAGACAGACACAGACACGAACATACATACATACAGACACAGACTGACAGACAGACACAGACAGACATACAGACAGACAGACACACACACACACACACACACACACACATATATATATAATATATATATATATATATATATATATATAAAGTTAAACCTAATGAGTCCGATATACCTACTAATAGTTCCGCTTAGTAGCTCACCAGGGCAAGATTCTTGCCCTGATCATGTACTAAGCGAAACTATTAGTAGGTATATCTGACTCATTAGGTTTAACTTTATTGCTTGGTTTACTTAGGTACTGAGCACTTTGTACATTTTAGCTTTAGATAATTCTAGCGGTTTTATATATATATATATATATATATATATATATATATATATTATAGTGTGTGTGTGTGTGTGTTCTTTTTGTCAAGTGTTATAGTATTAATAGATTATTTTTGGTTGGTACTACCCCCTCGGTCCTTTTTAAAAAAATTTTTCCTAGTTGAAATTTGGTAGTATATTTTACTATCAAACTATTTTCCGGTTTACCTATAAGTTTAGTATATTTTATATATATATTATATATATATATATATATATATATATATATATAATATGTTTAAACATCAATAAATAAATTCATCCTTTTTCGGAACACTTGTTTTTTCAAATTTTCTTAATATATGTATATATATATATATAACATTCAAAGATGCCTCATGTATATATTTAAAAAATTCAAACAAGTTCAACAATATGAGGGTTTTCATTGAACAGATTGACTCCTCACTTCTAATACATTATATATTTATATATATATATATATACATATACATATATATATATATATATAATCAGTAGACCATTCACCTAAATATTGCAAGGACTGTGGTTTAATACCCGTCCTTGCTGACTCAGCGCATGAAACGCACAAGTTAAGTAATGTGATATGTGTGGTAAAGTGGAAAGATGACGGTAAGTGGGGCACTAGACCTCAGTAAAAACAGTCTCCCTGGTCTAGTGCAAGCAAAAACTGTCCTGCAGTTATTCTACACACAATAGATCACTCCACCATCTTTACTTTCTTACTTTGATTCACATCTTTGTTATATGATGATTTACACTGGAAAAAGTGTTCATTTTTACACAAAAAAAAAAAGAATTAAAAATGTGTATTTTTGTGGATGGAAAATATTTTATTCACATTTTATTTCGAGGATTGCCTGTCAAGTTTTATGTTTCGTGTTAAACAATTTGTTTGGTTTGTTTTGTTTTACGGCATATCAACCTCTGTGGGTTATTTAATGCCGACAAAGTTGTGAAATAAATTCATTCTTAATGCATAATACAATTTTGTTTATCAACTCATGTTTTTCTATTTAACACATAGATGGGACCCTAACAGGTACTACCACTCTGGGTCAGAGTGGACCAGGGACCAATGGTGATGAAGGAGTGCTCCACATTCCCCAAACCTCCAAAACTGGAACCTCACCATCAGATAGAGTTTAACGTCATTCCCAGGACATGTAGGCCCTCACTCACCACCTTCTAGCACCCATATGATAAAAAGAGCTTGGGGCTTGGCATTAGGGCAATAGGGTTGGGAAAATCATATAGGTGCTAGGGCTTAACATGACCCGCCGATTGATCGGAGGGGTCTCTCCGCCATCCCGCCCGCCCGTCTAGCCCAAGATGGAGCCATTGCAAGTCATGAACTGCTCATCCACCTAGGCTCTATCCTTAAGCATCACGGGTCGCCACCCACGACCAACAGGTGGCCCCATTGGGGGAGTCTTACCCCTCTGCAGTGGTGCAGTCGGTGCATTCTAACGCCCCAGCCGACAGGGCGATAAAGAATTTGTCATTGTATGCTGCAGAAGTGCTGTAAAGAATGTAACAATATATATATATATATATATATATATATATATATATATATATATATCATGTGTGTCAAAAAAGTATATACTTTTTGCCACACTTTGATTTGTGAAAAAATAATGTTCCATTCATTCTTCAGTTCTATCTTGATAAATACAGCTTTAAACTTGGTATTTTTTAACACACCTTGTATTCTGAAGAAAAATAATGAATGGAACATTATTTTTTTTCATAATACAAGATGTGTCAAAAGGCACAAAAAATCTCGATACTTTTTTGACACAGCATGTATATATAATCTTACAATATTTACAACAGTCTTGCTATAATGATAAATTGTTTTTAGAGAGGATAAATATTGTTTCTTTGTATTCGTTGGCCAATTTCTCACTTTCCTTGGAATGCAGAGATTAAACCTACTGAAGACAAGTTTTAGTCAACACATCTTTATTCCACAATGAGATTGCATAATTCTAAGACAAGAAGAAAATACGCATTTTCAATAAGAAATTCGTATATACATTTGCAAAATTAGATAAGCGCATCTGGGCCGTGCGTGACGTCTAAGTTGAAAAAAAAAACTGATTTAAAAAAACACTGAATCTGTGCCTTTAGCAACAGTTCTGTATGGAGATCTGTGGAGAGACTCCCTATGGAGAGACAATAAAGTAACTTTCTGTATTTCATATGCGTTGCCGATGGACAGAAAGCAAAAAAGACAAACACCAAAGTATTATCAGTTAGATTGGATGCTGTCTTGTAAAATCTCAGTAACATATAGCACACACACAACACATACACACATACACACATACATACACACACACACACACACACACACACACACATATATATATATATATATATATATATATATATGAGTGTGTGTGTGAGTTTTTAAAGATGTGTTTAAAAATGTTTTAAAAATTGCATACACATCAAGAATGAATAAGGATGACATGCCGTGAAATACAACCAACCAGTCAATTCTATTACTTTTTGACAATAAATCAAAATGGAATCTATATATATATATATATATATATATATATATATATATATATATATATATATGACTGCTAAGGTTTGGTGCAAGTATATTTTATTACCATAAATCGTCACAAGCACATACAAAATTAGCATAAAAAACGAAAAGGGAGAAAACAATAATAAAAATAACTACAACTAACCAAACTTTTATTTGATTATTTTATTTATATATATATATATATATATAAATATATATATATTAATATATATTATTAATAATATATATATATATATATCATGATCGACTTATACACGAGTACACAGGTATATATCATCGAATGTGTTCCGAATCAAACTAAGAATTCGTCAACTGCTTTGCCATTCTTCAAGTAGACGAGAATAAATTTAAAAGAGAATGGCGGTAAAAACAAAGAGTTTGGTTTGAAATGCCAACCATTACTTCCGCCTACAAACCGCCACTTCCGCCTACAAACAAACTGCCACCTTTGATTTCAATGAACACAATCGATTTTTTCCAATAGCGTTTAATCATATTTATCAACGCTAACTGGCAAACTAGAGATGATATTTGCCTCATCCGTTGTTGCTGATTGCAATCGATGAATTCGATTAAGTACAAAGCTGATCCAATTATTCTGAGCAAACTTCTACAAAGAGGTTGTTGTTGTTGTTGATTTGTTGAATCGAGGAAGCAAAAGAAAAAGAAAAAGAAAAAAAAAGAAAAAGAAAAAAAAAGCGACAAGTTGTGGGTTCGGGTTGGGAAATGGACATAAGTGAGGAGATATTGTGGATGAGAATTTTAAGAATCGACTAACTAGGTTGAAACAATTGTTTTTGGATGATCGGAGATGTACAACAAATGGTACCCTGAAAAAATCTAAATTTTAACACTTAACATCGCTTTTATTAAAAGGACTGAGATGAAACAAAAATGGTTCTCAGATAAATTTAGATTGTAATACTCAACATCTCTTGTATTAAGATTTCATTTTAAAGATATTTGAATATCGCAGTTTTTTATGTCCAAGAGGACAATTCATTAATAACAACTCTTGTATTAAAAGGTAATTGCTTAAGAACTTTGTCTTTGTCAGTTTTTAATGTTCACTAAAATACGGGTCGACAATTCTTTGGTAACATCTATTAATATTCTATTAAGAGTTCATTTTAAAGAACTTTGAATATCGCAGTTTTTAATGTCCAAGTGAACAATTCTTTAATAACAATTTTTGTATTAAAAGGTTTTTTTAAGAACTTTGTCTCTCGCAGTTTTCAATGTTCACTAAAATATGGGTCGCCAAGGTGAGACAATTCTTTGGTCACATCTCTTGTCTTAAGAGTTCATTTTTATGAACTTTGAATATCGCAGTTTTTCATATCCAAGACGATAATTCTTTAATAACTTTTTTTAAAGAACTTTGTCTCTCGCAGTTTTTAATGTTCACTAAAATATGGTCGCCAAGGGAGACAATTCTTTGGTCACATCTCTTGTCTTAAGA
This sequence comes from Doryteuthis pealeii, assembly GCA_023376005.1. Lineage (NCBI taxonomy): Eukaryota > Metazoa > Mollusca > Cephalopoda > Myopsida > Loliginidae > Doryteuthis > Doryteuthis pealeii. The sequence continues at coordinate 85,619,718 of CM042153.1, forward strand.
GTTCATTTTAAAGAACTTTGAATATCGCAGTTGTTCATGTCCAAGACGGTAATTCTTTAATAACTTTTTTTTAAAGAATTTTTTCTCTCGCAGTTTTTAATGTTCACTAAAATATGGGTCGTCAATGTGGTCGTGTTTGAGAAAACAAATTTCGGTATTTATGGGGAGGATGAAAAGGAAATAAAAAATCGAATCATAGCGAGTGGATTCTAAAAACTTGATACAATAACAAGTTGTCCCATCTATGGGATAAATAGAAAAATGTATTTATAAAGAAATTGTATTATCCATTAAGAATTGATTTATTTCAAAACTTTATTGGTATTAAATGACCCACTGAGGTTGATATGCCGTAAAACAAAACAAACCAAACCAAACCAAACAATAACAAGTTGATGTACACCGGATATTATATTGGCTGACAAATTCGATGAATAATACTCATGAGGAAATCCGGAAAATGCTGGTAGATTTTCCAGTCCCAGCAGATCACAGGGTAATGATGAAAGAAAACAAAAAGGTGGACAAATACTTGGACCTTGCTAGAGAATTAAAAAAATAGCAAATATATGCGCCCTCCGGATACAAGTATTTAAGTTTTAATGTAATCAAACATTATATTATTTAAAAAAGGCTAATGAAACTAAATAAGAATGCAGATAAAAAGATTTGAAACAGAGGGGGTTATAATCGAAAAATAGAACAACTAAAATTTATTTTTCCATCAATCCCATCTTTCATTGCTAAATTTTTCTAATTAAACTATTTAGTTAAAATAGGAAGTAAAGAATAAAATTACAGATATTTTCTCTTGTTAATAGATTTCTTTTAAGATTTATCCCTGAGATTTTTGTTCATATTCATTAAGATAAAACAAAACAATTAGAAATTAATAATAATAATAAGCACATATTTATTAAAATCAAATGTTTAATATCAATATGCAAATCAGCTCTCCTGTTCACACTGTAAACCGTTATTTTGTTGTATATATAAATACAATTGCATGTTATTCGTATATAGGTGTGGTCAACAGTATTAATAAGGTAAAAAAAATATTAATAATTGAGGTTTAGATAAAAAATAAAATCATGGAGAATGTGACGTAACTAACCAGGGGAATTGTGACTTGAGTAGTGATATAGTTTCGGTTAGAAACAGAAAAACACACAATCACCATTATAATAAGATGTGGAATGTGAAAGTGATACAATTGTAGTTAGTGCCCTTGGAATGGTCCCTAAGAGTTTAGAAAACAGACAAGAGGAATTGGAAATCAGAGGAATAATTGAGACCATCAAGATGACATGTTAAGATCGAGTAGAATACTCAGACAAGACATAGAGACCCAAGTTGTGCTACTCATGCGCTTTATTGGTGAGGACCAATATCGAACCCAGGGACGTTGTGATTCCTACCGTCTGAGCTAAACCGCAAAAGAAAGGTATTTTCTTAGTAATTTGTTCATTATTAGGAGATTATTTTGTGCTACTCATATGCTGAGTTGGCGAGGGCCGGTATCAAACCCGTAACCTGGTGGTTCCTAGTTGGACGCTCTACCAACTGATCTAAACCGGTCCTCAAAGGTAGGTATTTGCGTATTAATATATAGATCAGAATTAGAATATAAAGCAGATGAAATAGATTTTCTTAATGTGTTTCTGGAAAACTCGAGACGAAATATAATGTTGAAAAACCTGTTTTTTCGCTGGAAAGTTGTCAAATATCTAAATAATTTACTTATGTTTACGTGTTACTAGCTGGAGAAATCGACATTCTCGCAGTGATAAAAATAATCAGTATTTAATTAATAATATTCGTATTCCTTAAAAGTACAACCGTTATCATCTTGTAACAATCTATAGAGTCATTTAGGCTGAGTCCAAGGCGAGCAACATTCCACTTTGGTCGTTACTTAGACTAAACGGGTGGACGGAGAGGCCCCTCGGATCAATCGGCTGGTCACATCAAGCTCTAGCACCTGTATGATTGTCCCAATCCTATTGCCTTCATAGCAAACTCCAATCCTTTTTATCAGATGTGTGCTAGGCGATGTCAGAGGGTCTTAATGTCCTGGGTATGATGTTAAACTGCATCTGATGGTGAGGTTCGAGTTCTGGAGCTATGGGGAATGTGGAATACCCCTTCATTACTCCCAAGTCCACCTGGCCCGGAGTGGTCGTACCTGTTAACTTTAAAAGTTTAATCCGAGCTCAAAACCTCATTATAGTAAATCGAGATGTAACTAGGTTTGCGGTACTTTCAAACAATTCAAGATGAATTTATCTATTTATAAATCTATAGATCAATAGTCGTGTTCGTTGACCGTTATCATCTTGCAACACCCTCTGGTTAAAAATGAGACCATCCAAATCGTCCAAGATGAAATATAAAAATTCAAATCCTGATTATCTGTGTTGCTTATCCACCGGATTCTTATTTCTTATGAGTGTCGTTACCCCAGCTAAATTATAGATCATTCCGTTTTTATTATAAAGAAAGAAAAGGAAAAAGGACATCCTACACAGAAGAAAATATAAAAAGAAAGAAAGAAAGAGAGTAGGGTAAAGATAAAGTGAGGTAGTAAGCCACGTACAAAGCTAAGCCCATGCGTTTGCCAGTGTTAAAAATTGTGTGTATCCCCTTGGCATCACTTTTTTTGTGAGCCTAGGACACTGTGTTATAAACAGCCCTCACCTTTTTAGACAAGGGACAGGGGTTAACTGGGGGGTCCCCATGGAATTCACGCCAGTATTGTGTATCTTACCGGTCTAGAGGCTAAAATCGCTGAACACAGAAACCGATAAGTGTTATATATATATATATATATATATATATATATGTGTGTGTGTGTGTGTGTGTGTGTGTGGAGAAAAGTAGACAAACACGGGATGTTATGGAAACTGGATGTTTATTGTCGACGATGCAACGTTTCGGCCATTTAGGCCATCATCAGGACCAAAAGCCCAGTTCTAGCTTCAATGAAGGACATTTTCAGAATGATGATGGTCTAAATGCCGAAACGTTGCATCGTCGACAATAAACATCCAGTTTCCATAACATCCCGTGTTTGTCTACTTTTCTCCACATATTGTCGGATTAACCTCCTCACATTTCTCCCATATATATATATATATATATATATATATATATGTGTGTGTGTGTGTGTGTGTGTGTGTTTGTAAGAGTGATCCCCATTCTCACAAACACACACACACACACACACATATATATGTGTGTGTGTGTGTTTGTGAGAATGGGGATCATTCCATACGTAGATTAGACGTAGTGATACAGGTAAACCACTTTGAGAGCTCAATGTGTCCAGTGCCAGTAAGTGGACGGACAGAGCAATAAATAGAATCAATTAAGGGAAAAAAACTTTGCTTCATTGTAATCATTCATTTCAATTGCGTAATCACAGCATCTTCAGACATCAGCAAAAAACATAGTAATAAACATATATATGAAAAGATGCTGCCCAACTACACCTATTTCAATATATATATTATTATATATATATATATATATATATATATATATATGAAGGACTCTCCTATCGATTTTGACGTATGAGGATCCACAAACTTACATTGTCATTTTTTTTTTACTTGCGTTTGCGCCTCTCGTGAAATTTCAATCCAGCTTGCAAGCAATCCCACAGATAATGCATATATATATATATATATATATATATATATATATTATTTATATTTTGAAGGCAATTACAATGCATATAAAATAAAATAGTGTCAAATGTCTAATCAATTTCGAAGTAACTTCATCTTCAGAGCCGGGATAGAAACTCCATTTCAAATACAGTCTCTGAAGATGAAGATACTTCGAAATTGATTAGACATTGGACACTACTTTATTTTATACGCATTGTAATTGCTTTTAAAATATAAATGATAATATACTTTACTTAACAATGCTTCAAGAAAAGTATAAAATACTATTATATATATATATATATATATATGCTTGCTGGAGTTGCTGTTGTCTCTCCTTCCTTTTGGTTCTCTTTTCTTTTTTTATCTGCAACTGCGTGAGTGGCTGAACAGACCAAATTTTGAATGGCAATCTCTGGTGATTGCAAACAAACGGTGATGCTTGTTGGAGTTGTTGTTGTTTCTACTTCCTTTTGGCTCTCTTTTCCGTGGCGGCTTCAAATAGAACTAATCTAATATACTAATTTTCAATAACCTGATTTCAGCTGTTTGGCCTAGAAATTGCCGATTTATTAGCATAGATTAACATGCAAGTGTTAAGTTTTTGAGGACTATCCTTTGGCCTTAAAGCAGGAGCGCTTGTCCAGTGGAATTGGATCCTTGATAAAGAGTCCCTCGATAATGAATCCTTTGGTTACTCTGGTAAAGAGTTCTCAGTTCCTGGTAAAGAGTCCTTCGATAATGAATCCTTTCGTTCCTCTGGTAAAGAGTTCTCAGTTCTTGGTAAAGAGTCCCTCGATAATGAATCCTTTGGTTCCTCTGTTAAAGAGTTCTCAGTTCCTGGTAAAGAGTCCATCGATAATGAATCATTTGGTTCCTCTGGTAAAGAGTTATCAGTTCTTGGTAAAGAGTCCTTCGATAATGAATCCTTTGGTTCCTCTGGTAAAGTTCTCAGTTCCTGGTAAAGAGTCCTCGATAATGAATCCTTTGTTCCTCTGGTAAAGAGTTCTCAGCTCCTGGTAAAGAGTCCTCGATAATGAATCCTTTCGTTCCTCTGGTAAAGAGTTCTCAGCTCCTGGTAAAGAGTCCTTCGATAATGAATCCTTTGATTCCTCTGGTAAAGAGTTCTCAGCTCCTGGTAAAGAGTCCTTCGATAATGAATCCTTTGTTCCTCTGGTAAAGAGTTCTCAGTCCTGGTAAAGAGTCCGATAATGAATCCTTTGATTCCTCTGGTAAAGAGTTCTCAGTCCTGGTAAAGAGTCCTTCCTTCGATAATGAATCATTTGGTTCCTCTGGTAAAGAGTTCTCAGTTCCTGGTAAAGAGTCCCTCGATAATGAATCCTTTGGTAATCCTCTCGGTTAGAGTATCCTACGTTCCTTCGTTAATGGTCTCAAGTACACTATGAAAGAATCAGTGCTTAAGTAATGTATCAGCCACGCAGTATGGCCAGTGATTGGCTAAGGAATAGACCAGATGATCTCGCCTAGTCTATAAATCTAGACAGGGAACTAGAGCACCGCTTATATACAAAATTATTCAAACAACAAGTTCTCGATTCAGGTCGTCTTCTAGTGGTGTAATGGTCAGCTAGCTAGTCTTGCAGATTCATTACTGCTTGTAGAATAAACATATTAAGTTCCAATTACCATCGAATTGGTAAGACAAGGCAACAAGGAAGCCGTAACTTAATAAAGATCTTACCTTGTTGCAAACCTACTGCAGAATGCCAGAGTATTTAGAAACCAAGCAGTCAACCAGTACTCATGGAATGGACTCACCGAAATACATGAATGGAGTATTCCTAATTTTCATAAATACCATCTGTTTTGGGAACCAAGCGGGAACGTGAAAAGTTTACTAGCTCCAATTATGCTGATTTTGTTATTATAAACATCTCTCTATCTATCTCTGCGTTACTGACAACTAGGACGATTAGACGACATAATAAACTTGTTGATAAACTAGACTTGAACCCGAGTTTGTTTTTAAAAGCCAGCACAGGATTACTGTTGTAACGCGCTTAGCGAAATAATAATACGAGTAGTCCAGCTGACATTAACCACGAGAAGGGAACACTTCTGCCTTTTATTCACAACTCCCAAGATGGCTGAAACAGTACTTCCGTTTCATAACAAAAACAATGGTAGAAACGGTGCTTCCGTTCCTTAGTATACCACAATTACCCGAGATCTTAATTTAAGAGTCGTTTTCACACACGAATAAACGAGTCCTCTCGAATTATAAGAAACGAAGGCCCAGTATGTTACACACGTTGTGAAATCAATATGTAAACAATTTGACGAAAATTAATTCATGTAAAATTATGTAAATAAATTCATGTAAAACTTATCTATCATCAATTATTCAATGAATAATTACTTAGGGCCGACTTAGCTCAGTCGGTAGAGCGTTCGACTAGGAACCACAAGGTTCTTGGTTCGATACCAGCCCTCGCAAACTCAGCGTATTAGTAGCACAGGGATATGTGCGGTAAAATGAGGAGCTGATGGTAGATGAGGCGCTCCAACTCAGACGCCAAAACAATCTCCTTGGTCTAGCGTTATTGAAAAGGGGATAGACTTCCTCGCGGTCTGGTTGATACCGACTTTAGGCCGCCGTCGACTTTACTTTATTTATTATTAATAATAATCATTAATTGAAATATATTATAGATAATAATATAATATGATATTGTTTTATTATTTATTCTATTATTTCATTATCTTATCATATTATTTTAATTTTAATATAATAATATCATTTTTATAATTTATTTATTCATTCATTTATTTAATATCATTTATTTATAATATAATTGTATTATGTTATAATAGAATGATATTATAATGTAACTTATTTATTACTAATTATCAATTAATCATTTAATAAATAACAATTATTTAATATCATTTATTTATTATTATGTAAATTAGCTTATGTGAAAAAAATTAATGTAAATTGAAATTTCCGGTTTAGCTCAGTCAGTAAAGCGTCCGCATAGGAAGCACAAGGCTCCTGGTTCGATACCGGCCCTCGCCAACTCAGCGTATGAGTAGCACAGAGATATGTGCGGTAAAGTGAGTGGCACTCCACCGCAGACGTCAAAACAATCTCCTTGATCTAACGCTAGGGAAAAGGGGATAGATCCCCTCGCTGTTTGGTTGATACCGACTTTAGGCCACCCCGACGACTTTACTTTATTTTTTTTTTAATTTAGCCTCCAGAAATATCAGAGCTTTCAAAAGGATGTGTTTATTTTTACCTGGTGTAGGTTTTTTTATGTTTTTTTTTTGTTGAGAGAGAGAGAGAGAGAGAGAGAGATAGAGAGAGAGAGAGAGAGAGAGAGATAGTGAGAGAGAGAGGGAGAGAGAGAGAAGGAAGTCTTTACTTTGTAACAATGAGCTTCATCAACCCATCGTTTGTTTCCACGGTAGCTAGTTTTCAAACTCTTTTCTAGCATCAAATACACAAAATCATGCGAAACACATTTGAGACATTTAGCTCGCTGAACAATGTCTGCTTAACTGATTACAAACTGAGCGTTGTCTTAACCTTGAAATTCTAATCGCTATTGATCACAATAAGGAGTCTCTCTCTCTCTCTCTCCCCCCTCTCTCTCTCTCTCTCTCTCTCTCTATATATATATATATATATATATATATATATATATATATATATCTTTGTCTCTTTCTGTGTCTCATACACACACACACACTCACACACACTCACACACACTTTCTCTTTTTCTCTATCTCTCACATACATTTTCTCCAACATACACACACACTCTCTCTCTCTTTCCCTCCCCCTCTCTCTCTCTCACACACATATTCTCTCTTTCACACGTTCTCTCCTTTTTTTTCTCTCTCTCTCTTTCTCTCCTACACGCTCTCTCTCTCTCTTTCTCTCTCACACACAACACACACCTCTCTCTCTCTCTCTCTCTCTCTCTCTCTCTCTCTATCTATCTATCTATCTATCTCGTTTCTCTCTCCATCTTTCCCTCTCACACACACATATACACACACACTATTTTATATCTCTTTCTTTCTCTTTTCTCTCTCTCTCTCTCTCACACACACACACACACACACACACACAACACACCACACACATTCTCTCTCACACATACACCCATACACACACACATACTCTCTCTCTCTCTCTCTCTCTCTCTCTCTCTCTCGCACACACACACACACACACACACACCGCTAAAAATGTATCAACTGAAACGTTATGAATTACGTCAAGGATATTTCTGGATATTGTTCCTTCCAGAAATAGAACGACAAGAAACGTTTCTATGACAGACGGAAATAGTTGAGGAAAAGCAGTTTTTTTTCTTCCGCTAACACATGCCGCCTTCCTCTCAGCTTACTCGGTTTATGAAAACAATGAAAATGAAGACGATAGGAATTTCTATTACAAAATCTGGACTATATGACCTTTAGGCACCCTTTTTTTATCTCGATTCAGAAGGACATGTTTTTCATTTTCACGGTCAATACCCGGTTGTTTGTTAGGGGTTAGGGTTAGGGGTTAACTTTAGGGTTAGTTTTAAATTTAAAACAAAAACTCTAAAAACCGTCTGTTAACAAACAACCGGATATTGACGGCGTAAATGAAAAACATGAATCGAGATCAAAAAGGGGTGCCTAAAGGCCATATGGTCCCAAAATTTTACAAAAAGAGAAAACCTTTTAGGCAAATCTTTGTGGTCAATTGACCGTAAATCCTCGAGTATCGTCCGCCCTTGAGTATAATACGCAGGGGATGTTTAGGGGGCTGTACCTCTAAAAAACCGAAACCTTGTGTATAATACGCACCCCTTCTCTAACTTGAGCCAAGGGGATCTATATAACGTCCTTGGTTTGTAAAAATGTATACGGTAACGTCCTTTATTATTATTACTAGCAAATATATGCACCCTCCGGGTGCAAGTATTTAAGTTTTAATATAATAAAAATATCATATTAAATTAGAAAGGCTAATGAAACTGAATAAGAATGCAGATAAAAAGATTTGGAACAGAGGGGGTATGATAGAAAAATAGAACGACTTGAAAACTAACTCTTCCATCATTTTCCATTACACCCGTCTTTCATTGGTAAATTTTCCTAATTTAACTATTTAGTCAAAATAGGAAGTAAAGAATAATATTACAGTTATTTCTTCTTGTTAATGGATTTCTTTTAAGATTTATCCCCGATACTTTTGCTCATATTCAATAAGATAAAACCAAACAATTAGAAATCAATAATAAGCGCATATTTATTAAAATCAAATTTTTAAGATCAATATGCAAATTAGCCTTCCTATTCACACTGTAAACCGCTATTTTGTTGTATATATAAATACAATTGCATGTTATTAGTATGTATATATGGTCAACAGTCTTAATGATGTAAAATCATTTTATTAATAATTGAGGTTTGAATAAAAAATAAAATCATGGAGAATCATGATGTAAATAACAAAGGGAATTGTGACTTGAATAGTGATATAGTTTCGGTTACAGATAGACAAACCAACAATCTCCATTATAATAAGATTGTATATATAACATAATGCAAACGTGTAGATTTTTTGTGTATTTTGTTTACAAAAAATAAAGAAATGACAATAATGACGCGAGTGAAAAATAAATATTAAGTAAATTGCCTTTACATATTTATCACTATCAGTTACAAAATTGTTTTTGTTACATGTTATTCTGTGTTCTGTTAAATTGGCTTAAGATTTAGTTTTTACTTTATTTAATCCTTGCAAGGTAAGATTAGTAGTTTTTACTTTAATACTAAATTACTTGCCTTCAAGGAAAGGCTAAGGGAGTAAACCCCTAAAATAAATCAGGAACTGGAGTCCCTAAAGGTGGTGTGATGTTGAAATCTAGTGCTATCCATCAACTCCTGCGACACTTCCGTTGCCAAACTGCATTGGTACCTTACCTTTCCTTTGGATCACAGCGGCAGTGTGGAGAGGGGGGGGGGATTTGCTGCACGGGCAACAGCTTATCCTCCATATGAACCCGCCCAATGCTATGTAGTTCAAGTTAACAAAAACCTTGACACTACTCCATCGTCTCTCGTAGACGGAAGGATGCCAACAATTCTGTGTTCTGAATACTTTTATTTTAATAAATGTTGCTTACTGCAAGTTATGGATGATTCTTTTACGACTTCATTGCTTTCAGGCTTAACTTAAGGTATTTTCGCGCCCGACATCACAAAATGTGTCTGAATAAACATTGCCGGACATCAAATAGAGACTCGGACATTGCTTAGAAAATATTTTTCATTTTTAACCTCGTATATAGTACGCACTAGGGATTTTGACCTTTAAATTGGGAGAAAAATGCGGATTATACTCGAGGATTTACGGTATGTCTAAAGCAAAGTTAAGCAATGATGAGTCTGTTCGGTATTTAGATGGGTGACTTCTTAAGAAGGTACTGTAAGTAAATTTAGATCTGGGTATCAGACTTAGAAAAATTTAGTAGGTTGATTGGTTTTCACTAACGCTAAACCAAGGAGATATGTTTTGGCGTCTGAGGTGGAGCACCACACTACTATCAGCTCCTTACTATACTGCATAGATCTCTTGTGCTCCTCATACGCTGAGTTAGCGAAGGCTGGTATCGAACGCGCAACCTTGTGGTTCCTAGTCGAACGCTCTACCGACTGAGCTAAACTGGACTTAATTTCCCGAGTTACATATCAATATATATGAAGTTATAGTTCTTGTCTATTTCTTTGTCTGTTCCACGGGCTCCTGGGGTAGTTGGATAAGTAAAATTCCTTTTCATCAAAGAGGGACCACGGAAGGGGGCACATACCCCCTACTAAAATGTTTCCCTTCGATTTAAACTAAATTTAGACCATAGGTAAAAATTAAAGTAAAGTCGACGGGGCGGCCTAATGTCGGTATCATCCAATCAGCGAGGGAGTCTATCCCCTTTTCAATAGCGCTAGATCAAGGAGATTGTTTTAGCATCTGAGGTGAAGCGCCACACCTACCATCAGCTCCTTACTTTACCGCACAGATCCCTGTGCTACTCATACGCTGAGTTGGCGAGGACTGGTATCAAACTAGGAACCTTGTGGTTCCTAGTCGAACGCTCTACCGACTGAGCTAACCCGGTATGCCAATTATCTAAATATCAGCAAATTTCAATATCATGTCGTGCAAGCAGAACGGATATCCATGACAATTTCTCGCCAACCTTTCCTATCACTCATTGCCCTGGGAGGTCTTCTGCACAGCATCCAGTATCCTCGCAGAGTTGGTTAAAATAGGTCCTTGGTGAGCGGCCCACATTGGCATGTCCATGCGTTGGCTTCCACAGGAGAACGTTGCTTATGAGCTCGTCCTTGCTTCTCCGGTGTCCAGCATGCCTTGTCCGTCTCACTCGGGTGGTTTGGGAGATGGTGGTGGGGGACAGGTGGCCATATAGCTGCTTCCTTGTGGTTGCTGTTTCCACAACTTGTTCAAGAACGCACGCAACATTGTTGTGCAACTCCCGTCTACCTTATTCTCAAGGCGCCTCGTTAGGTTCCAAGTGGTGCAGTCATACAGCAGTACTGATATAACCACACCCTGGAAGAATTGTCGCTTTAACACACCGTAATTATGGTTACCCCCCTTCATATTGAAAATTTACCGTTTCTATGACCAGAGCTTTTGGAGATAGACCTCATAACAATGTATTCAGATACTACATTCCCTAGGGTACTTGAATAAGTATATTTCCTCTCAATTAAAAGGGGTGCTTATTAGGGAGGGGGGGCACAAACCTATGCTGAAAGTTTGATTCCCTTCGATTTATATGGAATTCAAACCAAAACTAAATGACAATAAAAAAGTAAAGTGGTTTCGTATCCCCTTTTCAATAGCGCTAGACCAAAGAGATTATTTTAGCGTCTGAGGTGGAGCGACACACCTACCATCAGCCCTTCACTTTACCGCACACATACCCATGCTACTCATACGCTGAGTTGGCGAGGGTCGGTATCAAACCAGGAACCTTGGTCATTCCTAGCCGAACGCTCTACCGACTGAGCTAAACCGGCCCTCATAACAATATGTGTTCTGAATCTACATTACCCACGGTACATCGATAAAAGGGGTGCTTATGGGGGGGGGACACAAACCTATGCTGAAAGTTTGTTTCCCTTTGATTTATATGGAATTTAAACCAAAGTTAAAGGACAATAAAAAAATTCAAAAGTCGACGGGCCGGCCTAAAGTCGGTATCAGCCAGTCAGCGAGGGAGTCTCTCCCCTTTTTAATAGCGCTAGACCAAGGAGATTGTTTTATCATCTGAGGTGGAGCACCAAACCTACCACCAGTTCCTTACTTTACCGCACAGATCCCTGTGCTAGTCATATGCCGAGTTGGCGAGGACCGGTATCGAACTAGGAACCTTGTGGTTTCTTGCCGAACGCTCTACCGGCTGAGCTAACCCGGCCCCTCAATGACAATAGATGCTGCTTATTCCAAAAATCTTAGCTAATTTCAATAATATTAAGACACACTCTGTAATAGGTAATTGAGAGTTACCTCCCCTTATTTTATGATTACCTTTATCATTACCTCTCTAGTGAATACTATACTCTATAAACTTTCAATAACTGTGCTAATTATTCTAAGTAGAATAAAACTTTCCAAAGTCTATCGGTGTTATCATTTGTCATTAAACTCTTATGAGGGTTAAACCAATAGTGAATATTTTGGAAGCCCTCTATTTTTTCTATTAATTAAACGTAAATCAACAAACCAAATTGCCTCTATTTTATAGTAAAATTTGGCTAATTTAGATATTTTATCTATGGCAAACCTCACTAAAATTATGACAACACAAATGATTATTTAATTAGCTTAACATCATCCCTCTTCGGCGGCAATTAAGCTAGTGAGTAATAAGAATTAAATTACTGAATTATATATAAGTAATAAGTATGTATAACCTGAATTATATATAAATAATATGAATTAAGTACGTGAATTCAAATTTATATATATATATATATATATATATATATATTATTATTATTATTATTATTATTATTATTATGTTATTTTTGAGTTTTCACATCAGCATTAGTTGATGGTCTTTCACTGGAGTCTGAGTGACAGCAAGACTCCTCAGGTCTCCAGGACTCTTCGGAGTATTCTGGCAGATTGCAGCAGTGCAGTGTTCTGAATGGTTTCCATCCTTCCTCTGATTTTCAAACTTTTCCAACCCTTTTCCAATCCTTTTGGAACTGTTCCAAGTACACCAACTACAATTGGTATCACTTTGACTTCCATATTCCATAACTTTTTCAGTTCTCTGGCAAGGTCCAGATATTTGTCCTTCTTTCATTATTATTATTATTATTATTATTATTATTATTATTATTATTATTGTGATTTGGTGTCTGTGTGTAACCGAAACTACACCACCAGTTATGTAACAATATCCTCGGGAATTGTATAAGTTTATCAACTGGTATTTAATTTATATTCAAAATCATTAATATATCTTATTTATTAACGATTTCTATGAAAATCTGAGTTAGGTTTGCCTCAAAGCAGCCCATATTAATTGTGCGTTTAAATTCCTGTAATGAGTCTTATATATCACTAAGAAATAAACGTTGCCATAATATATGGTGCGGTTAATTTATATACCGATTTTAACAAAACCGGGTTTCATAAATAATTACTTGGTCTTATTCATCTCTAATGTCATTTTTTATTCTCTAATGCATTAAACTTAGTCCTATGAATGGTTTTCAATAGAAACCAATTAGAATATAATTTTAAAAAGTGTAATCATTTTATATGCGTTCTTATTTAATTTTGTTAATCTTTGCTTTTCATTTAATTCAGATTCTGATTCCAAATTCCTAAAGTTCAATGCCAGCACCTACGCAATTTTTTCAAATTAAAAAAAAAAAATCCGACTATTTCTGAACGCTATCGTGACACCCAGACGACAGACAGACATACAATTTTTATGACTTCTTTTTTTTTCCAAGTTGTGTTTACACTACTAAGTCCTTTTAATAAACATCTAAATGCAGTGAAGAGAAGAACTATTGTTTCAAGATTTAACGAAACCGTTCAAAGGTGACGCCCATTGTATCATCTTCTCTTCGAGTTGTTCTATCGATTCTGTAACTTCAGAGGTTTTCAAAGAAACCGGGTGACGTCATGACACAGCTAAAACGGAATCGCGGGTGTCATCTGAGAGAGAACAGCTATAAATAGTCAGACTGAGTTTATTAAAAGAAAAGTCTTGCGTCATAATTAAGGTTCTTGCATTTCACATTGCTGAATGGTAAAAAAAAATAGAATTAATCATAAAAGCAGGCAAAGGCTATTATAAAATGTTTTACTCATGTGGTACCTTTATCGTTATGGGACACACACACACACACACACATATATATATATATATATATATATATATATATATATATATACGTTTGTTTTATATAATATATATATATATATATATGTAGTATATTAGGAAAAATGATAAAACACAGGTTTAAATGGGTTAAGTGGTGAATTTATTGGCCGACGCTGCAGTGTTTCGATCTATTAATTAGATCATCTTCAGGGCTTTTGTTGGTATATGATACATATTTTATATTTTAAACATTAGCCTAATTCTCTTGACGGTTTAAAAAGCAACACTCGGCCCATCCTCAACTAATATGAGGACCCTATTGCATTATAATGTATCAACCGCACGTGGGTCGGTCATCAACAAAAATATAAGACGGGAAAAAGACCGTTAGTAAAAACAGAACGCTGCTAGTCAAACGTTGGAATTAATCAAAAATCATATTAGTTGAGGATGGGCCGAGTGTTGCTTTTTAAACCGTCAAGAGAATTAGGCCCCGAAACGGTTTGCACACTTTCTCTTCTGATGAGCCTATTTCAGTTGTAAACATCGTTTGTTTTTCATTATATCTTATTCATATATATATATATATGTATGTTATATATATATATATATTATATATATATATAATTTCTTTATGTTGGTGGATTAAAGACGGTAGAACTAAAAAGGAGTAAGGAATAACATTTCGTTTGTATACAAAGAGCAGGAAGGAATTTGTTGATGAGGAGGGCCTCGAGTACAGCTAGGTGTAACTCATTGGTTGAGGATGCCCAGATAGTGAACATTGAGGGCTTATATGCTGCAGCACAATCTCACCAACTTAAAGAAATTATATATATATATATATATATATATGTTTTAAACATTTAAATTTTTAAACAATGTCCTCATAAGAAAAAATTCTCCCTAAATGCATGGATAAGAGAAACTCAACATCCACCCTGAAAAACAATTCTACAATTTTTTACAAAAAAATCTGAATTTACATTGAAATCTTCTAATATAATACTGATATATAATTCAACAAAAGAATGGATTTTCATTAAATGAAATTAATTCACAAAACTTTACCATCTATGAAAAACTTTTAAAAATCTTAAATCATACTGACATTATAAAATATGATATTGGACGTATAAATTTCAATAAAAAAATGGATTTTTGACAAAGGAACAACACCATCCACCCTTATATTATATTGGAAAAAATTTAAAAGACTCTACCATATATATAAAAATGTTTTTTTGAAAACATATACATCCTTTAACAAACGGAATTAATTTAAAAATAAAAAATTTTTTTCAAAAGAAAATTTTTTCTAGTTTTAACAAATAAAGGGAGGTAACTTCGTTGACATTTTTACAAAAAAAATGCAATTTTTGAAAAAATTAAATTTTTAACAAATACGAAGCGCACTAGCGTCCGCGAAAGCAACCGACGTTATTTGCGGTCCAGAATGTGACATTAAGAAAAGATCTTCAATAAACACCATGGGATCTAATTCAACGAGCTGATGATTGCGCCCTAGCAAGAAACCTGGGTAGCTATTTATAATAAACATTGATCTTTAAAAACTCAACAAATTATTTAAATATATATATATATATATATATATATATATATATATATATATATATTGTACATGGTTTGAAGTAACTAATAATAATCTTTAGTAATTATAAGGTAAAAAGTAAAGCAAAGTCGTCGGGGTCGCCTGAAGTCAGTACCAGCCAGACACCGAGGGGGTCTATATCCTTTTCACTAGCGCTAGACCAAGGAGATTTTTTGCGTCTGAAATGGAGTGCCAAACCTACCATCAGCTCCTTATCTTTACCGCACAAATCCCTGTGCTACTCATCCGCTGATTTGATGAGGGCCGGTATCGAACAATAAATCTTGTGGTTCCTAGATACACGCTCTACCATCTGAGCTAAATCGGCCCTCTTTAGTAAATATAGCTTCAAGAAACTATTCTGAATACAAATAATTTACATTCTTAGTTCGTCACAGTTAGGATGTGATACAATGTTATCAGCAATGGAATTTATAAAAAAAATCAACGTGTTTGTGTAATACTGACAGACATCAGTGAAGCGTTTATTCATCTCAAGTGACTGACCATAATATGGATACTTTAGAAAAGAACTGATGTACAATATTGTAAATAAAATTATCAGTTGGATTTAAAAGAAGCTGCAATAAACACTATGAAATATATATATATATATATATATATATATAATATATATAGGTATATGTAAAAACAAAATTTTTTTGCGATGAAACAAAGAAAATACAGTGCTCAATCACAGTTTGTAAGAGCTAATATTTATTTATTTTACAATCTTTTCACAGATCAATGTTCATTATTAACAGCGACCGCGGTTTCATGCTAAATAGCAATCATCAGGCTGTGGAGCAAGATCCTATGGTGTTTGTTGGAGTTCTTTACTCAATGTCACATTTTGGATTGTAAATAACGTCGGTTAGTTTTGCGGACGCTGTTATAGTCCAGAACTACAAAAATAAATTTTTTCAAAATTTGTATTTTTTTGTAGTAATGCCAACGAAGTTGCCTCCCTTTATTCGTTAAAAAAGAATGTTTTTTTTAACTTTGAAAAAAATAGAACGTTTTTTTAACTTTGAAAAAAAAAATACAAATTTTGAAAAAAATTATTTTTGTAGTTCTGGACTATAACAGCGTCCGCAAAACTAACCGACGTTATTTACAATCCAAAATGTGACATTGAGTAAAGAACTCCAACAAACACCATAGGATCTTGTTCCACAGTCTGATGATTGCTATTTAGCATGAAACCGCGGTCGCTGTTAATAATGAACATTGATCTGTGAAAACATTGTAAAATAAATAAATAAATATATATATATATATATATATATATATATATATATATTGATCACTGCTTTTTGATAAAAACAAAGATTTGTATAGAAATGTATAAAAGACAGTAAACATCCACAAAGATTAATCTAACAGTGTATATAGTAATTCTAGTATTAAATTTTACTCCAATAAACGGTAAGTGATAATGGTAAATAACGTATTGGATAACGCAAAGCTTGTCATGTAGAATAAGATATTAAAATGTACTTAATATCTTTAAAAACTTATTGAACCATACATTAACGTGTTTTTCCTGTTTTTGTTTTGTTTGTTTGTTCTTTTGTTTTTTTTGTTTTTTCTTGATTATATTCTTCCAGGTAATTCTATCTTTCCATGACTATGTTTCTAAACAAGGAATTGTTCTGTGCCTTTTTGCAGTCTTCTCGGAATTTTTTTTCTTTAAGAGATTTTTGTAAAAACAATGTTAGAATGTGGTGTTCTGCAACATTGTGAGAAGCGAGTTTGAACTCCAGTCATGCTATTGCATACTGAGGTTTTCACAGTTCCAAATCGATATAATGTTGTATACCCTTTCTTACTTCTTACTCCTTGTCTTTTCTTCTAGCCGGCTTTGGTTCTATCTTCTATCATCTTGGATATCTTCTAAGGTCTGGACTTTCTTGGGGACTACGGGTCTGGTCTCTGTTAGGGATTTATCCTTATCAGAAGCCCTGTGTCATTGTTAGTTTTTAGGTAATAAACACAAGACTTCGATTTACTTTTGATATTATTTTATTTGTAAATCCCCAAACCAGACATCTGCGCACATCCTACGAGCTCGGCTTCTAACATCTAACTGACTGAGTTACTTCTATCCTTAAACCGGAAGACAGGGTTTCTATGCCTTCCGTTTCTCACGATTTATCCCCGGAAGGCAAGGTGAGAGTGAGGTCAAGCACCGTCACTCACTCTCAAGGCCATCAGCTGCACTAATCGCCATTATGATTTCTACACTATTGCCATAAATATTAGGTATCTAATAATTATGTAACAATGCTATTACGTTTACTTTCGGGATAATACTCTTGAGAAAGGTATGAACCATCTTTTTTTTACTATTATACATTGAAGATAATATGTGGAGCCCCCATGGCGTAGTGGCTAATGTGCTGGATTGTGATATTGTAGTAATCGAGTTCGAATAACAATCACGCTATCACGTTTACTTTCTGTCTATTATACTCGGGAAAGTTGTGTACTTCTTCATCCTCCCAGCTATGCCACCCTGTTGGCTGAGGCGTTAGACTGCACCGACTGCACCTCTGCAGAGGGGTAAGACTCGACCGATGTGACCACGTGTTGACCGTAGGGGGTGACCCGTAAGCTCAAGGATGGAAGCCAGGTGGCTGAGCAGTCCGAGACATGCAACAACCCACTTTGGTCCTTACTTGGGCTAGTCGGGGGCCAGAGAGGCCCCCTTCCATCAATCGGCTGATCACATCAAGCTCTAGCACCTATATGATTGCCCCAGCCCTTTTTGTCATATAAGTGTCAGAAGGCGGTAGCTGAGGGTCATGTTTTGGGAATGACGTTAAACTCTATCTGATGGTGAGATTCCAGTTCTGGAGGTCTGGGGAATGTAGAGCATCCCTTTATCACCATTGCTCCCAGGCCTACTCTGATCCGAAGTGGTAGTACCTGTTAGGGTCCCATATATGGGTTAAATAGAAAAACGTGTTTATGAAAAATGAGTATATATTAAGAATGAATTTATTTCAAATCTTTATCGGCATTAAATGATCCACTGGGATCAAGCTGGTATTATATATCTAACAGACACAGGAGACGAAACTCCTATGTAAAGGTAAGTATGAAATACTCAGTTTAATACACCAAACCAAACCAGCATCTTTTTTTTATTTGTTTGCTCACAATTATTTGGTTTCAAGTATCTAAAGCAATTATAGGGTCTCAAAACCTAATGATAATCATTTGTAAACAATTATAGCTGCAAGTAGTAACTATTCTTTATACAAAGGATTTGTACACTTATATAATTTCAAGTATTCCTATCTAAAACTGATAATCTAATTGACCCATGGATAGCACCCTAACAGGTAGAGTAGTTAGGAAAAGTATAAATCCAACTACTCTCCCTCCAGCTATGGGTAAATAGTAGGGCAGGCTTGGCTCTTTAATCTTAGTTAGGCAACCAGTATAGGAGAAGGAAAATTGAATTCAAACCTGTTATACTCTGTTATCGGCGTGTTCAAGTCGGGGTCATCACATAAACATAACAGTTATGGAAATTACCTCTTAGTTCCCTCCGATTTTAAATCTAACTTATTCAAAAATGTTCGTACTACAGGTACGTACTTTAAATATACGCTCCTACATTTGGAGCGCTGGTGGTTGTCACTACTAGAATAGGTATCTTTTATAAAAATTATTTAAAAAATACCATATTTTCCAAGTGTTTTTACCAATTCGATTATTCCTGTATTGAATTGAAGGATCTTAGACAATTTGGAACTTTGAAAGTTAATTTAAAACTCGATTTGCATTGTTTCTTGTTTGAATGATATCGATTTTCTTGTCCCAAAGAACAAAATGGCGACAATAATTTGAAAATCCTTCAAAATGTCATTGAATTGCAATTTCTCCCAAAATATTTGCTGGTGACTGTGCAAATTTGCGACAAAAGAAAATCGAAAGAAGAAATGGGACAAATAAAAAGAAGTCATTTTTTTTTCAAAGAAAAGCTGAGTCACACACAACCGACTCAACAAATTATTTCTTGTGAGAGACGCACAGGGATCAAAGCGAAAAGGCAATGAGTGTTTTTTTTCTATAGGAATCGATTATGGAAACTATATTAGAAGAAAGAAAGAAAGAAAGAAAGAAAGGTAGAAAAAAGAGAGAAGGAAAGAAAGAAAGAAAGAAAGGTAGAAAGGTAGGAAAAAAGAGAGAAGGAAAGAAAGAAAGAAAGAAAGGTAGAAGAGAAGAAAGAAAGATTGAAAGGTAGAAGAGAACAAAGAAAGAAAGAAAGAAAGAAGAGAAGAAAGAAAGATTGAAAGGTAGCAGAGAACAAAGAAAGAAAGAAAGAAAGAAAGAAAGAAAGAAGAGAAGAAAGAAAGATTGAAAGGTAGCAGAGAACAAAGAAAGAAAGAAAGAAAGAAAGAAGAGAAGAGAAGAAAGAAAGAAAGAAAGAAATATAGAAAGAAAGAAAGAAAGAAAGAAAGAAAGAAAGTAAGGTAGAAAAAAGAGAGAAAGAAAGAAAGAAAGTAAGGTAGAAAAAAGAGAGAAGGAAAGAAAGAAAAAAAGAAAGGTAAAAGAGAGAAAGAAAGATTGAAAGATAGAAGAGAACAAAGAAAGAAAGAAAGAAAGAAAGAAAGAATTATATAAAGAAAGAAAAAGAAAAAAGAAAGAAAAAAAGAAAGAAAGAAAGAAGAGAAGAGAAGAAAACAGATTGAAAGGTAGAAGAAAAGAAAGAAAGAAAGATTAAAAGGTAGAAGAGAGAAAGAAAGAGAAAGAAAGAAAGAAAGAAAGAAGAAAGAAGAAAGAAGAAAATATGAAAGAAAAAAAAAGAAAGAAAGAAAGAAAGTAGAAGAGAAGAAAGAATGATTGAAAGGTAGAAGAAAAGAGAAGAAAAGAAAGAAGAAAAGAAAGATTGAAAGGTAGAAGAGCAAAAAGAAAGAAAGATTGAAAGAAAGAATAGAAGAAAGTAAATAAGAAAGAAAGAAAGGTAGAAGAAAAGAAAAAAAAGAAAGAAAAAAGAAAGAAGGAATGGAAGATGCAAAAAAAGAATAATAAAAAAAGAACGGGTGGAATGATTGAATAAAGGAGAGAAGGAAAGAATGAAAGAATTTGAGGAAGGAGTGTGAAATAAAAAAGATAATAGGAGTAATTGATGATTAGAATAAACAGATTAGTGCAGAAAGAATTTCAAAAAGAAAAAGAGAAGAAGTATCAAAGTGAAGAAGAAGAAGAAGAAGAAGAAGAAGAAGAAGAAGAAGAAGAAGAAGAAGAAGTGAAGAAGAACTATCAAAGTGAGAAGAAGAAGAAGAAGAAGAAGAAGAAGAAGAAGAGAAGAAGAAGAAGAAGAAGAAGAAGAAGAGAAGAAGAAGAAGAAGAAGAAGAAGAAGAAGAAGAAGAAGAAGAAGAAGAAGAAGAAGAAGAAGAACTATCAAAGTGAAGAAGAAGAAGAAGAAGAAAAAGAAGAAGAAGAAGAAGAACTACCAAAGTGAAGAAGAAGAAGAAGAAGAAGAAGAAGAAGAAGAAGAAGAAGAAGAAGAACTACCAAGTGAAGAAGAAGAAGAAGAAGAAGAAGAAAGAGAACTATCAAAGTGAAGAAAAGAAGAAGAAGAAGAAGAAGAAGAAGAAGAACTACCAAAGTGAAGAAGAAGAGAAGAAGAAGAAGAAGAAGAAGAAGAAGAAGAAGAAGAAGAAGTTCGAACAACAAACACGTTTACTTTCTGTCTATTATACTCAGTAAAGTTGTGTACTTCTTCATCCTCCCAGCTATGGGTTATATAGTACCACAACCAAAGTACTTCTACAAGGATCACCATATCCATTTTCTACGATGCTAACCGTTACGACAGAAAGCCAGAAAGAAAGGCAAAAGAGAAGAAAGAAAGAAATGTAGAAGAGAACAAAGAAGGAAAAAGAAGAAAGAAAGAAAGAAAGAAAGAAAGAAAGGTAGAAAAGAAGAAAAAGAAAGGTAGAAGAAAAAAAGAAAGAAAGACAGTATGAAAGAAAGAAAGAAAGACAGTATGAAAGAAAGAAAGAAAGAAAGAAAGAAAGAAAGAAAGTGAAGAAGAAGAAGGAAGAAGAAGAAGAAGAAGAAGAAGAAGAAGAAAAACAACAACACAACAAGAATGATAAAAAAGTAAAGTGTTACAGGGTAGAATAGAATTACACCAGAAAGAAAGAAAGAAAGAAAGAAAGAAAGAAAGAAAGAAAGAAAGAAAGAAAAGAAGAAGAAAAAGAAAGGTAGAAGAAGAAAGAAAGAAAGAAAGACAGTATAAAAAAGAAAGAAGAAGAAGAAGAAGAAGAGAAGAACAACAACAACAACAACAACAAGAGTGATAAAAAAGTAAAGCATTACCTTAGTAGAATAGAACAAAATCAGAAAGAAAGAAAGAATTAAAAAAATAATTACTGAAGTATAAAGGATTTCTTGGAAACCTTATTTCTAAAAGCGAAAATAATAGACAAAATTATTTTGATGAAACGAAGGAACAACATTGAGTGGATTATGTTTTTTCGGCTTTGAACATTGTTCGGTTCGATTCGTAAGGCGTGGGGGGGGGGTCTTCTCTTCTAGAAAATAGCCGACGTGGGTAGGTAATAAAAGTGTCCAAACCGTTTCACTTAGAGCAAGAATGTTCTTTACAAATACCAACAAGTGGGACACATAGCATAGTGGATAAATGCGTTGGGTTAAGACAGTTATAAGTGATACTTATCTCTATGCTGCAGGTTCAATCCTGGTCAGCGGAGACAGTAACAGAATAATAATTAACACAGCTTAACACCTGTACTCCAGCTATGGTTAGCGGAATGAGAATAGGATACCCTCCGTGGATTGAATAAAGGGTTGGGGTCAAAGTTCCGTGATGGCTCCCGATTACGACAAGAAGGTTCCCGCGTTCGAAAAGAAGGTTCCAAGTTCGAGAAGGTTCGCGAGTTTGACAAAAAATAGCTGAAGAAGGCCGGAGGGTACACCGGCCGAAACCTTGTACAGATAACAAGATAACAATAAAGATGAGAACAATAGTCCAAATGATAATAACCATCAAGTTTGTTCTCTATTTATTGCTCACTCTCATATATATATATATATATATATATATATATATATATATATATATATATATAACGAACACTTCAAAATTCTCTGTATTTTGATCGTTTTAACTTCAAATATCAAACATTTTACCCTGATGAAGGCCGTTATTCTTTGTATGCTTAAATATTTTATCATTTTCTATTATTATATTTTATATTTAAAATAATAATAAATAGAATACATGTGTACATGAACAGACTCCTGGTTGAAACACAAATTAAATCAATTTTATCCATTCAACATTTTCTCTCCTTTATTTATTTATCCTTTCAACATATATATATATATATATATATATATATATATATATATATATATAAGGCTCTAAGGAGTCAGAAGCTAACTACCTAGGTTTCACCAAACGGATCATTAGGATTCTGACTCAGTATGAATCATATTGAGTTTTTATGTGAAATCTAGGTAGGTAGTTTCTGTAGCATGTACTTTTTCTTCCCTTTCTTTCTTTATAATAAAACGGAATGGTCGATTATTTAGCTGAGGTGACGGCACCCATAAAAAATAAGAATACAGTGGAAAAGCAACACCTGATAATCAGCATTTACATTTTTGGACGATTTGGACGGTCTCATTTTTAAGCAATGGGTGTTGCAAGATGATAACGGTCGTATTTGG
This sequence comes from Doryteuthis pealeii, assembly GCA_023376005.1. Lineage (NCBI taxonomy): Eukaryota > Metazoa > Mollusca > Cephalopoda > Myopsida > Loliginidae > Doryteuthis > Doryteuthis pealeii. Next base: position 85,643,124 of record CM042153.1, read on the forward strand.
TAGGAACACGAGTATTATTATATAATTCAGCTTTGCAATTACTAAACAAAATATCGTAGTTGGTGATGAGATGCCGTGGATAACCCGCTTACCTGACAATCGAAGGCGTGAAACTCGGAGTCCTTGAGTTATTATCTGTAATGGGAATATGAATACGCATGAATCTATCTCCAAATTAAATTAACGAACTATTTAGCTCAGTCGGTTGAGAACCCACTAAGAAATCGCAAAGTTTCGGGTTCGATACCGGTCCCCGCCAATTCAGCGTATGTGTAGCGTATCTTGGGTATTTTCTGATGTGTGCGTTAAAGTGAGGAGTTGACGGTAGGTTTGGCGTTCCACCAGAGAAAAAAACATCTCTCAGTTTTAGCACTAGCGAAAAGTGACTCACTCCCTCTCCAGCTGATAACGAAACATACACATTACTTACCTTGGGGAAGATATAAATTTATTTTGGCATTTCTTTGCCACTTCAATTTGATGTTTACTGATTCGAATACCTTACACTTGGTCTCACTGATATGATCTCGTTTCATTGATTTTTGTTTTTCACTTTGTTTCAGTTTCCTCTTTCCGACAAGAAATACCTGAAGAAGGCCGGAGGGCACATCGGCCGAAACGTTGCACAGATAACAATAAAGATGAGGACAATATCCTATTAACGCAAATAATACTATTTTAAAAAGGTTGCTTTTTTTATATAAGTTTAAATTTATTTGCATGTTTACATATGAATATTATTTCATTCTTTTCAGCAGTTTCTGAACAGAAGAAATGAAACATTCCATAATATAAGCACAAATTTGTTAGTTGATGGATCTTTATGTTTTTTTAGAAAAATTGGTGATATACTGCAGCTCAAAAAGTTGATGCGATATAAAAATATATTTAAAAAATTGGAGCCATTTTCAGATTCAGAGGTAAAAAAGAAAAATAGTCATAAACAAGTGTCAGACCCAACTCAAGGAAAATTGTGTCGCCCATTCCTTACACAGTCTGAAGGGAGAATAAAAATCTTGAAAATTTACTACTACTAAATAAACGAAACTCTACTAAAAAACCACCGAGTTTCTGATATTTATTTCTTTAATGTTTCATAAAAATGCCCAAACCTAATATAATATACAAACGGATACATATACCAAAATAATCACAAATACACACACACACACACACACACAGACACACACACACACACACACACATATATATATATATATATATATATATATATATATACTAGCAGGACCTGTGGATATAGCACAGTGTGATAATTTAATTATTACAACATTTAATATGCAAACCACCAACCATTTTTATCAGTTAAGCAACAACAAGCCTGTTCAACCGGAGTCCTTTGTTTATCAAAAATGACTTGATTCAGCATTAAATGACCCGAAAAGGGTTAATATGCAAACCACCAACCATTTTAGTCAGTTAAGCAACAACAAGCTGGTTCAATAGTTAATTGGGTGACCACTTAAGCAACAACAGGTACTTTAAGCAATCTGAGTCTTTTGGACTTGATTCTGCAAGGGTTGATATGCCATAAAACAAACAATTAAGAGATTCTTTTGTATTAAATATAAAGCTTAATAGTAACTGAATTTTTTTTTAAAGAATTAAAGATCTTACCTATATTAGTCTTCGACTGTCGAATCATGGCTTCTTCTCTTGATAATTTCCGGTCTTTCACATGATACTCCAATCTTTTTGATATGACTTCGGAAAAGTTCCGCATAACTGACATGAGGGCTTCCCCCTCCGTTCCGCTCGGCTCTGTTGCGTTCCACGCTACCTCATTTCGTCTGTCCAAGAGGTTATCCACAATTCTGGTGATAAGCTAGAAAACGAGCGGGAAAAACAGATTATTTAAGCAGGGAAAATAACATTTAAGACAGAAATAAACAAAGACTGTCTTACGGGACAAAAAGTGTCTTCATTAACACTAATGAATTAAGTGCGATCTAAACATAGTCGTAATTACCAGATGACTGATGAGTTGGTCTAGAAAAGAATCAGGATAAACACAGGTGCTCCATAAGAGTCCTATCTTTATTATAATTGATATTGTATGTTTTCCAGTCTCTAACATAAACGATATTACTACTCAAGTCACAATTCCCTTAGTTATTTACGTCACATTCTCCATGATTTTATTTTTATTTAAACCTCAATTATTAATTGTTTTACATTATTAATATTGTTCACCATATCTACATGATATTTACCGCGTACCCCACTTGTACGGGTCAGGCACAAAGTCCCTATTAACGTGGGACCACCCACAAACCGAAGCTCATGGAGTGGCAGGTGAAAAATTGCGTCGATCCCGTCGGCATTCCCCCTCAAGGGGGGCGCCTCAGGCACTGGGCAATAAACCCAGCCCTGCCCCTTTAAATCGAGGGGGCAGGTGTTGCCTGGGGGGATGGCCCCCTGGGATCGACGCCGTTAATTATATCAATGGTCCAGAGGCCGAAGCCACTGTTGACCATATCAACATTCTAATAACATGTCATTGTATTTATATATACAACAAAATAGTGACTCACAGTGTGAACGAGAAGGCTAATTTGCATATTGATATAAAAAATTTGATTTTAATAAATATGTGTTTAGTATTATTGATTTCTATTTGTTTAGTTTCATCTCAATGAATATGAGCAAAAATCACGGGGATAAATCTTAAAAGAAATCCATTAACAAAACGAAATAACTGTAATTCTATTCTTTACTTCCTATTTCAACTAAATTGTTAAATTAGGAAAATAAAAGACGGGAGAGTTGAAAAATAATGAAAGAGTAAATTTCAATTATTCTATTTTTCGATTATACCCCCCCCCTCTGTTTCAAATCTTTTTATCTGCATTCTTATTTAGTTTCATTATCTTTTCTCATTTAGTATATTATATTGTTACATTAAAACTTAAATATTTGCACCCGGAAGGTGCATGCATTTGCTTGTACAGTTTAGCTTAGTCGGTAGAGCGTTCGGCTAGAAACCACAAGGCTCCTAGTTCGAAACTGGCCCTCACCAACTCAGGTAAAGCAAGGAGCTGATGGTAGATGTGGCGCTCCACCTCAGACGCAAAAACAATCTCCTTGGTCTAGCGCTAGTGAAAAGGAGATAGACACTTTGGCTGATACCGACTTTAGGCCACCCCGACGACTTTACTTACTTTTTTACAATACACCACTTAAATTTATAGACTAAGCGAGGTCCCGTGGTTTAAACTTCAGCCAATCAACAGCACGAATGCGTGGCTGGTTGACTACTTAATCACTGATACTGAGAGACGTCCATTTGCAATCATTGACGAAGGACTTGCAAGACTGAGGAGCACCAAGGAACAACCAAAGGATTCTTTACCAAGGATCGCGCTCTGCTTGACACCAAGGATCTCCGCTGGACAAGCGCTCTTGCTTGAAGCCTAAAGGATGGCCCATAGAATCATAACAACAGTTACTTGCTAGGATGTGCTTAGTTGGGCACAAGATCACATTAGCAGAGTACTCAGTGAGGTTTGAACTCAACACTATGGCGAATCGTATGGGAGAGAAGCGTTTTAACTAGCACGTTTGCTGAAACTGGTATAATCCTATAAATTTGTTGGAAAGTTTTTTGGGTAATATTCGCAGAGTTCCGTCCCGACCTCCTGCCTCAAAAACCGCTAGCCGGTGGCTGCTGAAAAAAAAACCAGCTACGATTGAAGTCCGTAGTCAAATCGATGTCACTTGAAAAAGACCAACCAACTTAGGGTGTTTTTCCCGAAAACCCAACCCTAACGGTAACCCTAACTCTAAGCCCCCCACCCTAGTTAAAATTAACAGTTTTATTACAAAATTTGTGGGTTCTGTTTTTTTCTGTATACAGGGTGACCCAGAAAAACAGAGCCCAAATTATTTATTTATTTTCCCATTAAACTAACCCTAAACCTCAACCCTAACCTTAACCCTAACCCTTTTTTTTTCAAGTGACACCGCTTCGGCTACGGACTTCAATCGTAGCTGGTGTTTTTTTTCAGCAGCCACTGGCTAGCGGTTTTTGAGGCAGGAGGCCAGGACGGAACTCGGCGAATATACCCAGTTTTTGTAAACTCACTGTAGATTTAGCTGTTTCTTTGCTTTAAAAATGCAGAATTCTTGATAACTTATTGGAAAAGTCACTATGGACATTTACGAAACATCGAGAAAATGTTCTCCTTGAAGAGGAAGACTACAAAACCCAAGCTCAAAAATTGTATTCTTTGCATCAAAGAATTGTTATTATTACTAAAACAAACTGTATGCGTCTCGATGTTGAAGAAACCTGATGTTATTGAAGCTCTAGGTCAGTGGTTCTCAAACAGTGCGCCCTAGAGCTTTTTCAGGTGCGCTCCGTAGTATTCCTGAAAAATCTATCCTGATATGAAAAGCAAATGTATACTAAGTTACTATATTATACCATTTCTTTACGAACACTCTGCTTGTTTCGTTGCGACATTATTATGATAGTTATAAGTTACTTTTCTTGCAACTAAATAAAAACACAGGTTTTAAACAATTTTATTGAGAAAAATTATTTTATTACAATTTCCCACCTCATATTTATGTGAACTGGGATTTTCAACCCTCGCAACAATTAAGTGTAAAAAGAGAGGAACTCTTCAATGCATTGATGAGGAAATGAGGGTTTGTCTCTTAAACATAAGACCAAACATTGAAGAAATCGCAAGGCCTTATCAAGCTCATGTTTCTCATTAACACAGGAAGGAATAAACTTCATAGAGGTATGTTAAGTTTGCTTTTGTTAAATGTGTTATTTTTTATATATTTAACAGTTAACTTAATAAAATATTAGTCCTATTTTGTATACAGTGCGCTATCAAGTATCTGTAGTACTGTAAGTGCGCCAGACTGTATAAAGTTTGAGAACCACTGAGTTAACTTAATAACATATTAGTCCTATTTTGTGTACAGCGCGCTATCAAGTATCTGTAGTACTGTAAGTGCGGCCAGACTGTATAAAGTTTGAGAACCACTGAGTTAACTTAATAACATATTAGTCCTATTTTGTATACAGTGCGCTATCAAGTATCTGTAGTACTGTAAGTGCGCCCAGACTGTATAAAGTTTGAGAACCACTGAGTTAACTTAATAACATATTAGTCCTATTTTGTGTACAGTGCGCTATCAAGTATCTGTAGTACTGTAAGTGCGGCCAGACTGTATAAAGTTTGAGAACCACTGAGTTAACTTAATAACTTATTAGTCCTATTTTGTATACAGTGCGCTATCAAGTATCTGTAGTACTGTAAGTGCGCCCAGACTGTATAAAGTTTGAGAACCACTTGTAACGTAGCGGCGTCGTCACGGTACTAAATTACAATAGTTTTATCTTCGTTGTAAGGGATGACAATAACACCAAAGTTATCCTCCAGAAGTTTATTGAAATAAATTCAAGCTTCTTAACTTCGAGAGAGAGGGTCAGTTTAATTAATATATTCAGTCTTTAGACTTTCGATCCTTCGATTAAATTTCTGGGTGACAAGCTTTTTCAGTTGGTAAATATTAAGGCTAGCTTTTCCAACACCAACTACACGAGATCTCGCTCGGCCAACTAACTCATACCGACTCTCCCGATTACTGACCCCGATCACCTCCCTCACTCACTCTCCGGCTGACTGCCTCCTGAGCTGACTGACGACTGACCTGTCTCGAGCCCTCGGTTCTTTTATATTCATAGCTACTCCCACGCATTTTTATCTCTTGATCTGATAACGGGCAGTTGTTATATTTCTTTGTTTAATAAAACCGGAAATTCATATTTCCGTTTGTACAATATATAACACATTGAGTTAACTTAATAACATATTAGTCCTATTTTGTATACAGTGCGCTATCATGTATCTGTAGTACTGTAAGTGCGCCCAGGCTGTATAAAGTTTGAGAACAACTGCTTTATGTAGATTCGCTTTGAAAGTAGGTCGTTAGAAATTTTACTTACCTGTGCAAAAGCTTTTGTTTGAATCATCGTGGGATTGTAGTCAGTTTGAGTCCGAGCATAACTATTTTCACCATCTTCCCAAAATACGTCACGTATAGAGACAACCTGGAAAAAACAAAGATTAAAAAAGAGTAAATAGAATTGTATGAATATACAGGAATAGTGTATTTATTTTTGGACTGCTACATATCCAGAATATTCCATTAGAAATAGAATTCTGGAATCTTTGAGTTTAGGAGAATATGTACTTATGTGCTATACTCTACATATAAAGCTATTATCTATAGTTTCATTTTTAATGGATATTTCTAAAATTGTCCATTTAATGTTTTTTGAATAAATTAATTGAATTTTATAAGCACTGAGAAAAACAAGATCTACCACATGCATACACACACACACTCACACACACACACACACACACACTATATATATAATATATATATATATATATATGCTTTGTATATATATATATATATATATATATATATATACGTTGTTTTTTTTTAAAGCGAGTGTATTAAAATTCCAACTTCAGGAAATGAAAGACCCTGTATACTGTGTTTAAATGAGAAATTAAAAATAGCAGAATGCAGAGACCCATGGAAGATATTGAACTCGCGATCTGAGTTAACAAACAAATGTAGACATTTAAATAAACATAGACTGAGCCAGGTAGGTTCTGGAATTACGTAGGGTGGTACACCCACGTACTTGAGAATGGATACAGCCAGGATGTTAATATGAGTAGATGACTGAAAAAATGATTATTCCCTGGACTTTCTTAGATTTTTCGTTTTTGTTTTAGAAGTAGGTCTATATTCCTCTCATAGTGACTTTTTCTACACGACAGTATGAGAAATAAATACACAAACGATGTGTTTTGATATGGATTTTTTAGACGACTTCTTCGAGGGGTTACGGTCCTCGCCAGTCAGCTTGACAGTCAGGGTTCGAATCACGTACAAGGCGGTCTTACTATCTATAGCTCTGCTGGTGAGGCCTAATAGGCCGAAATGTACATACAGAGGTTTATTTTTCTCGATTTGTTTAGCCTTACATTTGAATAGGTATGTCCGCCTAATTAATTAATTATTAATTAATTAACTTTCAAAATTAGGTACGACTTCAATTAAGCACATATTCTCCCAAATATATATGATATATATATGATAAAAAGTATTGATATATCTATAGAATCAGGCTAGCAAGAAAACGTAAAGGCAAAAATAGAGATCTTGATGATAAAAATCATTTGTACTTTCTTCATTCCTATCAGCAAATAGGATTCAGAGATTCCAATGCCACATTTTGTCCTAAAGTAGAAAACCAAAAAACATCTCAGCATGGCTTAGCATTATACTGAGGATTTCTTTGCAACTACACGGCTTCGTGTAGCATATCTTTCTAAAGAATTTCTATTCATAGATTTGTACATCATGTTTAAATAAGATTCAGTTCTATATTAAGTCACACCAGCTTCTTCATCATAGGATCTCCGACAACAAGAAAAACTACAACTACTACTCTTACTACTGCTACTGCTCCTATTACTACTACTAAAGTGTTAACGAAAGAAGTAGGAATATGCTCTACTGTCAACAGCTTATAATGCTAAATTGTAAATAAATAGATAAATATGAACCGACCAACCTAGATAGATAGATATATAGATATGAAACAACCATCCTAGATAGATAGATAGATAGGTAGATATGAAACGACCAACCTAGATAGATAGATAGATAGATAGATAGATATGAAACGACCAACCTAGATAGATAGATAGATAGATAGATAGATAGATATGAAACGACCAACCTAAATAGATAGATAGATAGATAGATAGATAGAGAAACGATAACCTAGATAGATAGATAGATAGATAGATATGAAACGACCAACCTAGATAGATAGATAGATATGAAACGACCAACCTAGATAGATAGATAGATAGATAGATATTAAAAGGACCAATATAGATAGATAGATAGATATGAAACGACCAACCTAGATAGATAGGTGGATAGGTAGATAGATAGATAGATATGAAACGACCAAGATAGATAGATAGATAGATAGATAGAGATAGATAGATAGAGATAGATAGATAGATAGATAGATAGAATTAAAAGGACCAACCTAGATAGATAGATAGATAGATATGAACGACCAACCTAGATAGATAGATAGATAGAGATAGATAGATAGATAGATAGATAGATAGATAGATAGATATTAAAAGGACCAATATAGATAGATAGATAGATAGATAGATAGATAGATAGATAGATAGATATGAAACAACCAACCTAGATAGATAGATAGATATGAAACGACCAACCTAGATAGATAGATAGATAGATAGATAGATAGATATTAAAAGGACCAATATAGATAGATAGATAGATAGATAGATAGATATGAAACGACCAACCTAGATAGATAGGTGGATAGGTAGATAGATAGATAGATATGAAACGACCAACCTAGATAGATAGATAGATAGATAGATAGATATGAACGACCAACCTAGATAGATAGATAGATATGAAACGACCAACCTAGATAGATAGATAGATAGATAGATAGATAGATATTAAAAGGACAATATAGATAGATAGATAGATAGATAGATAGATAGATATGAAACGACCAACCTAGATAGATAGGTGATAGGTAGATAGATAGATAGATATGAAACGACCAACCTAGATAGATAGATAGATAGATAGATAGATAGATATGAAGATAGATAGATAGATATGAAACGACCAACCTAGATAGATAGATAGATAGATATGAACCGACCGATCAACTGAAATAGATAGATAGATAGATAGATAGATAGATAGATAGATGGATAGATAGACATGAACCCACCGATCAACTAAGATTATATATAATATATATATATATATATATATATAGAGAGAGAGAGAGAGAGAGAGAGAGAGAGAGAAAGAGAAAGAGAAAGAGGGAGGGGTAGATAGATAGATAGATAGATATGAACCAACCGAGATAGATAGATTTGAACCTACTGGCTGACCGACCGACCACAATAGATAGATAGATAGATAGATAGATATGAACCGACAGAGCGACCTACAGAAGTAGATAGATAGATAGATGAATACTCTTGCTCTAAAGAGATAGTAGTGTAAAATGCCACTGTATGTGTCTTTTTATCTTCATTGTTTCTCTAAAAACATGGCCTTATGTCAGCCTTGATTAAACTTAGCAAAAATATCATCCTTGTGCATATATATGTGCAGTTGTGTAAATGAACACATGACTAATGTATGTGTACCTGTACAAACCTATGTAGGTATGTATATATGTGCTTATATATGTATGAGTTCACTGGTGCATGTATGTATGTATGTATGTATGTATGTTTGTAAAAAAAAGTAAGTAAAATCGACGGGGCGGCCTAAAGTCGGTATCAGCCAGACAGCGAGGGAGTCTATCCCCTTTTCAATAGCGCTAGACCAAGGAGATTGTTTTTAGCATCTGAGGTGGAGCGCCACACCTACCATCAGCTCCTTACTTTACCGCACAGATCCCTGTGCTTCTCATACGCTGAGTTGGCGAGGGCCGGTATCGAACCAGGAACCTTGTGGTTTCTAGCCGAACGCTCTACCGACTGAGCAAAGCCGGCCCTAATGCATGTATGTATGTATGTATGTATGTAATAATTATTGAATATCTATCGAGAATGTAGATAATATGCTGAACAGATGAGAGGTTTTTTTTGTTTGTTTTTTTTTTGTTGTTTTTTTGTTCAAATTGCATGAAGACGTCTACAGTAAATAAATATTGATTGCTTTAAAAGATTTTCTTTGCGCGTTCAATGCATTTATTTGCTTAAATCTAATGCCAAGAGTATTTCTCACACAAAATTTACCATTTATTGATGAAAGACAAATCTAAATGGATAATAAAACAAATATTCACATCTTTTATATTTATAAGTGCATATTTATCCATTGGAAAAACAGGAATATAAGCTTTACTTAGCTTAGCCTGGCACAAGACCAAATTAAAGTTTCGATGGTTGGTTGGATTTTACGGCATGTCAAACTTTGTTGGGTTATTTTATGTCGATGTCGTTTTTTATTTTATTCGTTCATGTTGGGTATTCACATTTTTAAACACATTTTTTAAACTCAATTTTTAATCTATTTAACCGATAGATGGGATTAAATGAAATTTTGGCTGGTTGGTTGGATTTTACGGTATGTCAAACCTTGTTGGGTTATTTTATGCCGAAAATGTTTTTGATTTATTCATTCATTGCTGGGTATTCAAAATTTTTAACTCATTTTTAAAACTCATTTTTTCTAAACTATTTAACTCATAGATGGAATTAAGTGAAAGTTTGGCTATCAAGCCTTAGCACCTATATGATTGTCCCAACCCTATTACTCTTATGGAAAGTCCCAATCCTTTTTATCCTATATGTGCTAGGCGGAGGCTGAGGGTCTTAATGTCCTGGATATGATGCTAAACTCTATATGATGGTGTAGTTCAAATTGTGGAGCTTTGGGAATGTGGAATACACCTTCATCACTATTACTCCCAGGTCCACTCTGGCTTGGAGTGGTAGTACCTGTTAACTTGCACGATTAATCCGAGCTAAAAAAGCTCATTATAGTGAATAGAGATATAACTAGGTTTGCTGTACTTTCAGACAATTCAAGATGAATTTATCTTTTTAGAAATCTATGATATTAATAATGGAGATTCGCTTCCGGTTTTTGTCTGTAACAAAAACTACGTCACTGTTTACGACACATCACCCAAAATCGTCATAACATAGAATAAATACACTCAAAATTTAAACATGCAACATTAGACAGTCCTCATTGTTTTTTTAAAACAAGTTTTAATAAATACATGACTGGTATTATATATCTATATATAGTTTGTTTTATTTTAATACATATGTCAAGTTTACATTTCAAATTGTTTTATTTTTTAATCCTTTAATGAATTTGATGATTTTACTTACTTAGGGTACAAACTCGCCGACATTGAATTTTTTACTCCCACCCCTCAGGCAAAATGTTTCAAAAATCCATCGCCCGGAGGGTGTTTTTTATTTTGCTAGTCTATATAATAATAGTCATGTTCGTACGAACGTTATCATCTTGCAGCACCCTCTGGTTAAAAATGAGACCATCCAAATTGTCATAGATGAAATGTAAAAATGTAAATCCTAATTATCTGGTGTTGCTTATCCGCCGAATTCTTTTTTTCCCTATGAATGTCGTTACCTCAGCTATATATTGGACAATTTCATTTTCATCATAAAGAAAGAAAGTGAAGAAAAATGAAATGCTACACAGAAAATATAATAAGAAAGAAAGAAAAAGAAAGAAAGAGATTCGGGGAAATATAGAGACTGATCGTGAGCGTGCGGGAGCGATAACGCTAATCTGTTTCAATCGAGCATAATGAAAAGATGAAAAGAAAGAAAAAAGATTGAGAGAGAGTTAAATCATGATTATTATAATTTTTACATATTGAACCATTAGGCGATAGCTTTTAAGTAAACATATCAAATGTTGTAATAATTAAATTATCATACTGTGTTATATCCACAGGTCCTGATAGTATCTATATAAATACGCCTACGATATCGGCTTGTCGTTATTGAGTTTATCTCCGTACGCATGCGCACGTCTACTCACAATTTATTGTCTCTAGATTCGTCTGATTTTCAAATACTTTTTTTCCTGATTATCATAATGTAAAGTGTTTGTTTTTTGCTATTGTTTTTATTTCATTTTATTTTTGCTTAATTTAACTATATTATACACAGTGATATTCTTTATTTAATAAATTATTATTCGGTGAGAGGAATTCAAAAGTATCGATTGAAATCAATATGGCTTTCATTGAGGAAAGGTAAGAAGTTGTTTATCGATGGAAATTGTCATTGTGAGAATGGCACTAAGAACGAGGTTATCGAGAAAAATGTTTTGCTTTTATTAACATACACACACACACATACATACATACACACACACACACACACATACATACAACACACATATATATATATATATATATATATATATATATATATATACAAGGTGTATCAAAACATATCGAAATTATTTGTACTTTTTGAAACACCTTTTATTCTGAGAAAAATAACGTTCCATTCATTGTTCATTCCTATCTTGGTAAATACAGCTTCAAACTTGATACTTTTATGACTCACCTCATATATATATATATATATATATATATTATATATATATATATTGGTTTGTTGATTGGTTACGAAGGCTATCACAATGCAAGTGTAAAGAAAATGAAGGTAACTATGGTTTTGTTTGTTAACCCGTTGATTTATTCTTAATATTTCGGGATAAAATCCTTTCTACAGAAGATCTCCAGAACTGAAGTTGTTGCTAGTGGCTATCTATTTGTGTCTCATGCCTTCCAAACTCTCTGTCTGTGTGTGTGGGGGGGTTTTTTATGTGTGTGTTTGTGTTTGTATTTGTGTGTGTGTGCTTATGTGTGTGTGTCTGTTCAGTTTTTGATTATTATTCCAGATCCGCCCTCTAAGCATAATTTTGTTTGTTTACTAACAGGATCATCTGATTCTTTTTTTTATATGTGTGTGTGATTAACATTCCAGAATCTTTTGGTTTTGTTTGGTTATTATGTGTGTGCGTGTGTAAATTTCATGTCTATCAAAATCACCTGTTGTCCTATATATATATATATATATAGGACAACAGGTGATTTTGATAGACATGAAATTTACACATGAGACCAAAGGAGGTCGAAACAGCTGTCCAGTGCTCCGGATGTCGCAAATGGTGTTTGCCGAGTTGTCCGGTCATGGTAATATGATTCAATTATCAACTATATATAATTCCTCTATGAATTTATATATATATATATATATATATATATATATATATATGTGTGTGGTGTGTGTGTGTGTGTGTGTGAAGAGTAACATATTAGGTAAATCGACAAAATGTGATTCAAAATTGAGGAAAAACGGATAAAGAACAAAACAACTGTATTCATTTGATATTTCGCCTCAGCATGTACACGAAGTTTTGTAAGAAGATCTATTTAAGAGAAGTAAATATTCTGACGAAGATTCGTGTACAGGCCGAGGCGAAATATAAAGTGAATGTAATGTGAGAGATGCACCGATATAAGTATCGGTCTATAGCAATATGTGTGTCAGAGGGACTGCTAGAAATCCACTAGGAAGGTGCTTGCCTTTAAAAATATGAGAAACCAATACTCTAGATCACCTGAATGAGCGGCGTTCGCAATAGTTTTCGGTGGGACATCTCTCTGCTTCTGTCCTAACGTGAAAGCAATGTTCGCAACGTGTGGCACCGAAAGGGCGGCAGTTCGATCATCGATATAAAGAGACACGCCATGCGCTCTTCAATCGGGCGCGTCTTCTGTCGCAGCTGACAAAAAAGAGACTAAAAAGATGGCGGGTTTCTGTCGAGAATGGCGTTTATTATAGACAGCAGGTGGGGCATCACCATCGTATCGATCTGTTTTCAATCGAATATGAACAGTATCCTCCATTATCCTCTTGGCTCCTTTCTTTCTAAAGAGAGCAAACTTTTATTCACGACTGGAGACCCTCTAGCCCCTATATCCCCTCTAGCAAATATCCTAAGACCAAAAACGTTTTCGAGACATGGATTTTAAAATCTCTTACAACTACGTCAGGTTTGTATTATTTCACTCTATTTAAGTTATTCACAACCACCCTTAGCTGGTGGTTCACTGGAGGTTGAGTGACCACAAGTCTCGTCATGTATTTAGAATTCTTCTGAATATTCTAACCGATCTTTACAATGCTGTAGTTTGAATGGTCTCGATTCTTCCCCCGATTTCCAATTCCCCCAGATTCTTTTCTAGACACTTGGGGACCGTTCCAGGGGACCAGTTATAATTGGCATGACCTTCACCTTCATGTCTAAGTATTTGTCTATCTTTTCGATTTCTGTCACTTTTACAACAGTCTACAGTAACCTTTTTCATCTGTATATGTTTGTACTTCTGTTCTTTGTTAATTTATTTGTTTAACTCATTTACTCTCTTGTGTCTTGATTCTGGCCACTAATCAAGCCACAACAAAAAGATAGAGAAATCGAAAAAGGCTGCTACAGACCAGAAACACACACACACACACACACACACACACATATATATATATATATATATATATATATATATATATATATATATATATACAATAAAGAAAGCGAAAGAGAAGGAGAAAAACAAGAATGGTTTTAGAAGGAAAGAAAGAAAGAAAGAAAGAAAGAAAGAAAGAAAAAAACAAAAGAAAAAGAACAATGACTTGAGAGAGAAAGAAAGAAAGAAAGAAAGAAAGGAAGAAACTTGAGAAGAGAAAAGAACTATGATTTAAAGAAAGTGGAAAGAAACTAAGATTATACAGATAAGTAAATGATTTAAGAAAGAAAGAAAGAAAGAAAGAAAGAAAGAATATAATGATTTGTGAAAGAAATAAAGGAAGAAAGAAACAAAAAAGGAAGGAAAGAAAATATTATTGATTTAAGAAAGAAAGAAAGAAAGAAGAAGAAAAGAAAGAAAAATAATGATTTAAGAAAGAAAAAAGAAAGAAAGAGGAAAAAGAAAGAAAAAAGAAAGAAAGAGGAAAAAGAAAGAAAGAGAAAAAAGAATATTGGTTTATGAAAGAAAGAAAGAAAGAAAGGAAAAAACAAAAGTAATGATTTAAGAAATATAGAAAGAAAAAACAAAAAAAAGAAAGAAAGAAAGAAAGGAAGAACAAGAATATTGGTTTATGAAAGAAAGAAAGAAAGTCAGAAAGAAAGAAAGAAAATAATAATTCAAGAAAGAAAAAAGAAAGAAAGTGAAAGAAAAAATATTGGTTTAAGAAAGAAAGAAAAAACAAATAAAGAAAGAAAAAACAAAGAAAGAAAGAACAAGAATATTGGTTTATGAAAGAAAAAAAGAAAATCAGAAAGAAAGAACGAAAAATAATAATTTAAGAAAGAAGAAAAGAAAGAAAGAAAGAAAGAACAATGAAATGTTAAATTTATTTCAGAAAATGTTGGCTTAAAAAATGTCCTATTGATCACATTAACTAAGATTTTCTTATTCTTGTTGGTCACTTTTCGATGATTGAAATATTTCAAATTTTTTACTAGTGAGATGCGCTTGGCGTAACGGTTATCGGCGAAGGAAATTTAATTGGCGAGCCTGGTTCAAATCCTAGAAGAATCTACGTTTCGATTCGTGGCAATGCCCTTTTGAAACGAATCATCTGCCCAACCCCACCCCAGATATATGGTTAAATAGTAGTGCAGACTGGGTTCTTTAGCCTTGGATAAGCAACTGATCTAGGAGATGTTGTTTAGTTGGTTGGTTGATTGATTTTAACGGCATATCAACCCGTCTGGGGTTATGTCATGCTTAACAGTTAGGAAGTAATATATGTTATGTATTTATATTTATCCTTTTGTAGTAATTGGTTTTAACAATGTGTTAGCATTATTGGGGATCATGCTGTATGGTATTGTTTGAGTTCATATCTATATTCTATGGTATAATTTTATTTCCCCCAAAAAGGAGAGAATATCGTCCATTTTGACATTTTCAAATAAATCTTTCATATTGTTTGCATTAAAATAACGGTTTCTGATGAGAGCAAAAAAACCTTCCTTCCGTGAATAAGTGTTTAACAGTCAAAGGTGTTTGACATGTTTCACACTGTGGTTGTTGTTCTTGTTTGAGTATATAGGTGTGCGTTAGTCTTGTGGGATCAATGCGTAATCGGGACACAATGACTTGTTCCTTTCTAGACTTTCTTAAAGCTGGTCTCCAGTCTCTCAAAGTGGGTTTGATTAGGAGAGGGATAAATCTGAATTTAACTCCGCTTAAGAATTGTTCTGGACTCTGATATCGTTGAAACCGAGTTCTAAATCCAGTGACACTATTCACTTCTGGACTAATACCCTTGGGAAAGATATAAACCCCCTCAACACCCCAGCTATGGTTTAAATAGTATCATTACTGTTCTTCTGCTTCTTCGGCTTTCATATTAAATAACCCGCCAAAGTTGATATGCCATTAAAAAACGAATTGAAACTAAATCTTTAAACTAGAATTGAATAATGTTTTTCCGACCACCCATCTGGGTTTTTTTTTGGGGGGGGGGGGTTGTATTTGCTTTTTTTTGTTTTTTGAGAGGGGAATTTGTTTAAAATTGCAAACCCCAAATGGAAAATTTGTTTATATCAAACTCTTTCAATTCGCTCACTAAGATAATTTTCCCTGAACTCAGGATCTTTATGGACCCGTTAATATCTTATTATAATGGAAATTATGTAACTGTCTGTCTCTAACCGAAACTACGTCACCGCTGACATCACGACTTTCTTAGTTATTTAAGTTATATTCTCAACTATTTTGAAATAGTCATTATTTAATCTTAATTATTATTTTATTTATTCACGATGTCTCTATTAAAATCTAGCTCAGTTAGTTTTGCTTCAAAACTGCCCATATTATTAATGTAATATTTACCGCGCATCCCACTTATACCGGTCCAATTAATGGAGGCCATTCACGAACCGAAGCTCGTAGGATGGCAAGCACAAAAATGTGTAGATCTCCACCGGATTCCCCCTTAAGGCACTGAGCAATAAACCCAGCCCCGTCCCTTTAAATCAAGGGGGCAGGTGTTGCCAGTGGGGACGGCCTCCTGGGATCATTCTGTTAATTTCATTAATAGTCCAGCGGCCAAAGCCACCGAACACATAATCCCCGAAGGGCCCATGTTATTAATGAATGAAAAATACTGAAATATGTTATATATCCCTGAGAAATAAAGATTTACATAGTATATGGTGGGAACAATTTGCATCATGAATTTTAACAAAACTGGGTTTAGTAAATAATTATTTGTTGTTACTGATGTTATTCCCAAACGTATTAAAAGCAATTCTATATATAATTTTATGATATTACAATGGAAGCGCGTGGTGTAATGGTTAAAGTCATGGGAAGTGGACTTGTCGCCCCGAGTTCAAATCCTGGGCGTGGTAATTGCATTTCACTTAGCGCTAATACCCTTGGGAAAGGTATGAATCCTACTCTTCCTCCAGCTATGGATAAATAGTAGGGTAGACTGGGCTCTTTAACCTTGATTAGGCAATTGGTCTAGGAGAAGGAAAACTCTGAATTCAAACCTGTTGAACTCCGCTTAAAAAATTTGACCTTGTGTCACATCCTGCCCGTGCGGAGGGGTTGGTAAATATATATATATATATAATTTTGTATAGAAATCAATTAAAATAACAACAAAATTAGTGTAATATTATTATATTCATTCTTATTTAGTTTCATTAGTATTTCTAATTTAATAAATATCTTATTGCATTAAAACTTAAATACTTGCGCCCAGTGGACGCATACGTGCTAGTACATATATATATACATATATAACCGTTTTCAAAGCGTGCAAACGCCGCGATCCCCCTTCTCCGACTATGCGTCCCGTTCCACTCCAAGAAGAAGAATGAAAGCAAGAGTCTGGTGAAGCAGAAGAGGGCGACTAGGATGCATTTTCTTTTATTTCGTTCTCTTTTCTTCGTCGACATCGCCACCGCCACCCCCACCAAAAGAACGGGCTAATAACGGTTCTTTTCTCTGCATGCGGTCATCGGGAATGACTCCACGGTCTGCCAGCGGGAGACAAAGACGGCGGACCCCTAAAGGGAGCCTACAGCCTCTGAAGTCACTATATTTATCGAAAAATATTCTAAGATCAATGCAAGGAAATGAACTTGAAAATAAATGAGCAACAAATATTTATTATTTAAAAATAAAGCATCAGTTTAAAAGATACTATTATTTGCGAAAATACGAAAAATACTGGAAATACATTAAAAATGGTTTTACTATAGAAATAAATTGAAAATGGTTTTATTATAGTAATACATTTGATAGGGTTTTACTATAAGAATAATTTGGAAAATGTTTTACTATAGGAATAAATGGTTGTACTATAAGTATGCATTGGAAATTGTTTTACTATGTGTATACATTGAAGGATTTTCTTCTATAGGAATACTTTGAAAATGGTCATACTATAGGATGCACTGGAAAGAGTTTAAACTTCAGGAATTCATTAGAAATGGTTTTAATATAGGAATGCATTGGAAATGGTTTTACTATATGAATGCATTGAAAGTTTTACTATAAGAATATATTGGAAATATTTTTACTATAGGAATATTGGAAACAGTTTTACAAGAGGAATACATTTTTTTGTACAGGAATACATTCAAAAGGGTTTTAACATAGGAATGAACTGGAAAGGGTTTTATAATAGGAATAAATTGGAAAAGTTATATATATATATATATATATATATATATATATATATATATATATATATAGGATTCATTGGAAAGGGATTTCATATAAGGGTTTTCATAAGCAAATTAGGTAATTTTATGTTTAAAAAATAAAACGAAATCCTTGTACTCACCTGTGTTTCTACAAGCATTCCTAGCAAATCTATTACTGTCGCTATATCTATTGGGTTGGTGTATGAATTAAATTTTGTGTGGTTACTTAATTTGTCAGCTAATTCCAAGATGGAGATTTCAGCCACGATAGGTGTTCTCAGAGCCGTTTTAAACTGAAAGAAAAAATAAGACATAATGATAATTATTGTCTGTACTTTTAGGTTAGACTTGATGTTAATAATTTTATAGGTGTTCTCAGAGCCATTTTAAACTGAAAAGAAAAAAAAAGACATAATGATAATTATTGTCAGTATTTTTGGACCATATTACCATTAGGCACCCCTTTCTGATCTCGATTAATAAAGGACATGTTTTTCATTTACACCGTCAATATCCGGTTGTTTGTTAGGGGCTAGGGTTAAGGGTTATGGTTAGGGGTTAGTTTTATAATTAAAAAAAAGATCTAAGAATCGTTGTTAAAACAACCGGATATTGACGGTGTAAATAAAAAAACATGTCCTTTCTTAATCGAGATCAAAAGGGGTGCCTAAAGGTCATATGGACCATATTTTTTGATTAGGCTTGATGTGAATAATTTGATATTTCGGACTGTTGACCTCATCTTTATTGTCGTATGTATAAATAAAACGTTCAGGCCGCTATGGCCTTGATCCATGTTTAAGTGTTTCTTAATTTCCTTTGAATAAAATCATCTCTATCTATTATCTTAACTTCATCCCATAGCGGCAGATGATTTCCCTTTTCATTCCATATATGGTCAGCCATACCCGACATTTCTATTTCTCCTCGTACCACAGTTTTACGGTGTTCTTCTAGTCTTACTTTCAGCGGACGGCATGTTTTGCCTTTGTATACTTTGCCACAGCTGCATGGGATGGAATACACGCAATTCTTGATCATGTTGTATTCTGTTGGGGGCTTGACTCGAAGGAGATGTTTACGAAGGGTCCAGTCACTCCTGAATGTTGTCCTGATGTATATGGCTCATATATCTTTTGAATCTTTTCCGCCAAGCCTTTGACATAGAGCAGACAGACTGTGGTAAGTTTTCCGGTATCATCCTCTGTTCTGTGATCCAGATTTCAGGTAGCTGCTTTTATGCTTTCAGTATAATTGTTACAACGGAGGGTGTTGCAGATTAACTATTGTTTCAATTCTTTTGGCGCGAAAAGAAGTTCAAAAAGACAAGGGAATTGGGAAATAGAGGATGTTCTAGACGGAAGTCTGGATCGAATAAAGAGAAAGAGTGAGTAAGATCGAAGGCTTACTGCTAACCGGGTCAAACGAACTGTCCGGAAAAACAACAATAGCAGGATGACAAAGGACTCCCTATTGACTGGTGACAAATCTAGGATTGCAGGTCACGCAGTACAGTTTCGGTGTAATTGGAATAGACCAGAGCATGCTGGGTAAAAATTGAAAAAGTGACGGTTAGACCAGGGAGTTCAGTTGAGATTTGGTAGCCATTAATAGCAGACTCCCGTCGACTCTCCGAAGAAGAGACCTGTTATAACTACGGTTCATTTCACCACTCATCCAAGCCGGCGTTATCACGTCTCACACCTCCTTTTATCCACGCCAACCGAGGAAAGAAAATAAAAGTCCAGCTTTCTTTTGTATACCTGTGTTGGTTTTTAATCCAGTGTACTACACACCAGCGCTGTCAATTGATACAGTATATTTAAGCTGTCCATTTCCTTCTGATATACCTCATCATTGCTGATGGACTTGGCTCGGTGTTGTAGACACCAGACGATTCCTTTCTTTATATTGTATGAATGGAGGGAGTTGAAGTTAAGATACTGACCGGTGATGGTAGGCTTTTGATACACGGATGTACTGAAGCCCTGCTCTGTGCGAGTTATGTGATTAATTCATTGGTTAGAACTAGCTTTTTTTTTTTTACATTTTTTCTATATCGATCATTTAATCGAATTTACTATAAATTTAGATCTAACCAATATATTAATCACATTTCTGTCAATAAGTCTGGTAGCATTTTATGCTGTTTGGATTGCTTTGAACTAGTGGTAACGATATTTAAGCACCGAAACCACGTTTGAACTCAAGGTTATCGTCTGATTATGACTTTATTTTAAGGTAAATAAAAAAAACACGAAGAAGAGCTGACGTTACAGTGGCCTGTAAGTTGTGTTTATACATACCACAATAAAGATAAGAACAACTGTCCGAAATATCAAAATTATTCATATAATAATGGTTGTTAGATTTACATATAAACTGCATGTAAGAAATGGGAAGAGAAAAAATGGTGTTGGAAAAGAAAACACAAAAAATAAAATGAAATGAAACGGAATCGTTCAGCAAAGAATCTCAAGAACGAATGCCCACAACTACCACGACTCGGCAAAGAAACTCTTTACCCAAAAAGATAAGTGTTTATGTAATTTGTTACTTAATATATATACACGAATTACGACCGCTAAAAGGAATAAGTTTTTAGCAACTTACGCACCATAAACCCCTTTTTAAATTATCAGCTTTGTTATTATTCCTTTCTTATCGATATTTGGGATACCGTGGATTTACCATAGTAACAATAGAACGAAAAAATAAAGAAGGAAGAAAAGAAAGTATACAATGAAGAAATCATCGCACGATGTAAATAGACGCCATTTTGGTTAGCTGGTTGGTTGGTTGGTTGGTTGGTTGGTTGGTTTTGTTTGATTTTTCGTCATATCAGCCCTCCTAATTAAAGTCCTGGTGGCTTTAGCTCTTATTTAGGCTAAATAGATGGTTGGAGAGGTCCCATCTGATCAATCGGCTAGCCATGTCAAGCCCTAGCACCTATATGATTGTCCCAACCCTTTTTCTCATATGCTATAAGGCGATGCCTTAGAGTCTTAATGTCCTGGGTATTACAGTAAACTCTGTGATGAAGTTCCAACTCTGGAGCTCTGGGGAAAATAGAGTACCATTTCATCACCATTAATCCCAGGTCCACTGTGACCCGGATCGTCAATAGCGTTGGGACAATCATATAGTCGCTAGGATTTGGCGTAACTAGCTCATCCACCAGGGTGTACGTGTATATATGATTTTACTTATGTTTTTGGTTTATTTATTTAATTGTTTTCTTTTATCTTAGAGGAAGGAAGAGACTGATTTGTTGGAGGCCGTGTTATAATGGTTAGAGTCGGAGGAAATGGACTCGTCGACCCGAGTTCAAATCCTGGACGAAGCTAGAGTTCACTTAGCGCCTCTCTGACCGCCCATCTGGCCCAAGTAAGGGGCAAAGTATAGTGTTGCATATGTACTCAGCCACCAGGATTCCGTTCTTTTGCAACACGACCAACAGGTGGCCCCATTGGGGGGGGGGCTTACTCCTCTGTCATTTACACACAAGATCTTGACATTGTTTCTATTCAGCCTCCGCAGTAACAAAAGATTTCAACCAAATTCCGAGGCAGACAAAGCAACAAATAATCATTTATAAAAAGAAATCGCAGTTAAGCAAAAAAATCTTCTTAAATCAAAACCTTCACATTCTATCATCAAATAGAAAAAAAGATTAAGAGAGAGGGTGGGGGGTTGACAGACAGAGACAAGGAAGAAAAAAGAGACAAGCAGAGAGAGAGAAGAGAGAGAGAGAGAGAAATAGAGAGAGAGAGTAAGAGAAAAAGAGAGTGTAGAGAGACAGAGACAAGGAAAGAAAAAAGAGACAAGCAGAGGGAGAGAGAGGAGGGGGAGAAATAAAAAGAGAGAGTTGGAGAAAAAGAGAGTGTAGACAGACAGAGACAAGGAAGAAAAAAGAGACAAGCAGAGAGAGAGAGACAGAGAGACAGAGAAATAAGAGAGAGAGTAAGAGAAAGGAGAGTGTAGAGAGACAGAGACAAGGAAAGAAAAAGAGACAAGCAGAGGGAGAGAGAGAGAGGGGGGAGAAATAAAAAGAGAGAGTTGGAGAAAAAGAGAGTGTAGACAGACAGAGACAAGGAAGAAAAAGAGACAAGCAGAGGGAGAGAGAGAGAGAGAAATAAAAAGAGAGAGTTGGAGAAAAAGAGTGTAGACAGACAGAGACAAGGAAGGAAAAAAGAGACAAGCAGAGAGAGAGAAAGAGAGAGAGAGAGAATAAAGAGAGAGAGAGAAAAAAAAAAAAGAGAGTGTAGAGAGACAGAGACAAGGAGAAAAAAGACACAACAGAGGGAGAGAGAGATAGAGAGAGGGGAGAAAGAGAGAGGAGAGAGAGAAATAAAAAGAGATAGTAAGAAAAAAGAGTGTAGACAGACAGAGACAAGGAGAGAAAAAAGAGAAAGCAGAGGGAGAGAGACAAAGACAGAGACAGAGACAGACAGAGAGAGATAGAAGAGAGAGAGAGAGAGAGAAGAGAGAGAGAGAGAATAAAAAGAGAGTAAAGAGAAAAGAGAGTGTAGAGAGACAGAGACAAGGAAAGAAAAGAGACAAGCAAAGAGAGAGAGTAAGAGAAATATAGAGAGGGTGTTGACATACAGAGACAAGGAAAGAAAAAAAACAGGCGTAGAGAGAGAGAGAGATAGAGAGAGAGAAGGAGAGAGAGGCTAAGGGGGAGGAGAGACGGAATAGAAAACAAAGGTAAAGCTTCGTTATGAAAACACATGCCCTGCTGTTGTCTTCGCGTCTAGAATTGTTCATCTCTTTGTATCGATTGGATGCCAAAAACAAAAAATACATTTTATAAAAAAAGAAAGTATGAATGTTTTTCATTGTTTATGTCAACAAAAGTGTTGTTTTTACGTCTCTCTTTTATTCGTCTCTCTGTCTGTCTGTCTGTCTGTCTGTCTGTTGTCTGCAAAATTGTCGATTGCTCTGTCTTTGACGATAACATTCTTTTGTTTTTTGTTTTTTGTTTTTTCTTTTCCAAGGAAGTCAATAAAGGCGCAGTTAGAAGAGAAAGCAGCTGACGAGACTTTTTTTTTAAATAAACATTTTCATTAAGGCCTTTAAGAATAAGAAGTAAATAGCAGTACTTATGTTAGATATATTTTTATTCTATTTTATTTTATTTTATTTATTTGTTAGTTTGTATTTAGGTTTTTCCTTTCTTTTTTTTTTCTTTTTTTTCTTTTTTTTCTTTTTTTTCTTTTTTTTTTTTTTTCTTTTTCTTTTTTGCTGTTTTTTTTTAAGGTTTTTGTCTCTTTTTTTGTATTTCTCGAATTGAAAAACAGTATCGGAATATGAAGCAAACGATTCAAGAAATAAATAAATTTCCAAGAGAAGTGATGTTTTTTATGTAGCAAAAATTTGCATCAAACAAAATAAAAACAAATCTTAACCTATCATAAAAATATAAATAAAGATATTAAAAAAAATCAGAAAATATAAAATGTGTAAATATATAAAAGATATATAAAATATATATAAAAATATTTTTTTTAAATATATTAAAAGTATAAAAGATATAGAAAAAAGAATAAAAAGATTTTTTTTAAATATCAAAAAATATTTAAAAATATTAAATAGATATTTAAATAATATTAAAAAAGAAATTAAAAATATTTTTGAATATTAAAGAAATATTTAAATAATAATAAGAAAGATGTTAAAAATATTTGAAAATATTTAAAAATATTAAAAATATTTAGAAAATATTTAAAAATATAAAAAAGTACTAAAAATCTTCTAAAATATAAAAAATATAAGAAGATATAAAAAGATCTAAAAATATATTTTAAAAAACCCACATCTAAATCTATTATGCAAATAAACCCTAATTAACAAATTTGTAAAGTTTGTTTTTTTTTTTTCTTTTCTCTTTCTCTTTTCTTTTTCTTTTTCTTTTCTAGAGTTTGTAATTTAGAATTATTTTAAAAGACTCCTTTCAAAGTTGCTTTTAATTGTTTCGACTTGTTTCAATACGGAAACCAATCGCAATAGATAGAAGCGTTATCTAAAATCTAAAGACAAAGAAAGTTTTATGTAAAGGTCTACCATTTAATTTTAGAAAATTAGTTTCTTAATTGCAACTCTATTGATTAAAAATGTGACGTAATAGCAGTCAAGTATTGTTCACTCCGAAATTTCTGCGTGATACAATCTCCTTCGAGGTTGTCTTTTAATGGGAATTCCACAAGGTCTGATATACCGCAATGGATTTACTATTAATACTTAGAAATGCACCTTCAAACAGACACGAAACCGGTTTCGTATTGCTTTCAATTAATTCTACGCCGATCATCAGTGCAATTAGAGGAGAATAAATGTTCTATCATCTCTGTTCCTGGCGGATTTTAGTTCCAGAACATAGCGTAACTTGTTATAATGAAGATTCGGTGTCACTCTATCTGTAACCAAAACTACGGCATTGCCAGGGTCATAATACCCTCGGGTGTAAGTTTATCAATTAGTACCTAATTCATAGTTAAAATAATTAATATTAATACAGGTATTTGTCTCATACCCTACCTGTATGGGCTGGGCACAAGGCCTCGTTTAACGTGGGCCCACCCACAAGCCGAAGCTCATGGGTGGGAAAGAAAAAAAATTGCGTCGATCCCTTCGGCATTCCCCCTCAAGGGGGCGCCTCAGGCGCTGGGCAATAAACCCAGCCCTGTCCCTTTAAGTCAAGGGGGCAGGTATTGCCTGGGGGATAGCCCCCTGGGATCATTAGTATTAATACATATGTAGCGATTGTCAGTCCCTGCTGGGATGGACATTGGTCCAAAAGGGTTATCTTCCTTGCCGCCAGGTTTTCGCCTATAGGTGGCTAGAGTATTTAAGTAGTAGCCCAGGAATTCTGAGTTCTTTCTCAGATGGCATAAATACGTGTTGTCTATATCCATTGAGTTGGAGGGGGGCTTTACCCCCCAACCATCAATAAGTGTAATTCCTTCAGGAATTCTTTATCACTTCTTTAGGACTTAATCCTACTTCCAGTGTGTATCTTTATGTATCTGTTCTTATATCTATACTGTACCTTGTCATGTATGTATTTTTTATCACGTGCTCACACATGAAATAAAATATTGTTAATATCAATGTCACTATGAAAATCTGAGATAGATCTGCTTCAAAAACAACCCCAGCTATTTGTTTCTATATAAAATTATTCATAGGCTTTATTTTAATATGTTGGAGAATAAAACAAAAATATTAGAGATCAATAACACCAAGTAATCATTTATTAAATCCGGATTTGTTAAAACCAGTATGCAAATTAAGCACCATATATTATGTAAACCTTTATTTCTTAGTCATATATAAGACACATAACAGGATTTTAAATGAACAAATAATATGGGCTGTTTTGAGGCCAATCTAACTCAGAATTTAATAATGACATCTTTATTAATAAGATTATTATGTATTAATTAATATAAATTATTTTGACTATAAATTAAATACACATAGATAAATTAAGCAATTCCTGAGCGTATTGTGACGTAACCAATGCCGTAGATAGACAGACACCGAATCTCCATTATAATTAGATTATTATTATCCTTTTGAGTTTTCACATTAGTGTTAGCTGATGGTCTTTCACTTTCCTCAGTTCTCCATCTTCTGAGTATTTTGGCAGATTGCAGCAGTGCAGTGTTCTGAATGGTTTCAATCCTTCCTCTGATATCCAAACTTTCCAGCCCTTTTCTAATCCTTTGGGACTGTTCCAAGTTACAATTGATATAACTTTCACACACGACATAAATCTGTTTTAATTTCAAAAAGAACAGATTCTGGTTTATGCAGTTGTGTGGTCAAAATTTAATTTCTTGCATAATTCCCAGTGGAGTCGTGTCTAGTTTTGTATTCTCGTTGTGCTAACATTCGCAGAGTATCTTTAATAGTACGACGGTTATTATCTTACAACTCCTTCTGGTTAAAAAGGAGACCGTCCAAATCGTCCAAAAGGAACTGTAAAAATATAAATCCTAATTATCTGGTGTTGCTTATTCGCCGAATTCCTATTTCCCATGAGTGCCGTCACCACAGCTAAATAATGGACTATTCCGATTTTATTAGAAATAAATAAAGGGAAGAAAAGTACATGATACACGGGAAAAATATAATAAGAAAGAAAGAGAGTAGCGGAAGTGATAACGCTAATCTGTTTCAATCGAACATAATGATATGAGGAAAATAAGGAAAGAAGGAAAGAAAGAGTGAGAGAGAGTTAAATCAAGAATATTATAATTTTTACATTAGCTCAGTCGGTAAAGCGTTCGGTTAGAAACTACAAGGTTCCTAGTTCGATACCGGCCCTCGCCATCTCAGCGTATGAGTAGCACAGGGATCTGTACGGTAAAGTAAGGGGCTGATGGTAGGCGTGGCGCTTCACCTCAGACGCTAACATAATCTCCTTCGTCTAGCACTAGTGAAAAGGGGATAGACACCCTCCTGATTGGCTGATACCGACTTTAGGCCACCCCGACGACTTTACTTTACTTACATATTGAACTACGATGTCCAGTCCAGCACGTGATCTACTGTAAGTGTAGTAAAATTCAAATAACTGTATGGCAAATGGAAATTTACCATTGACCATTGTAGAAAGTTGTAAAAGTGATTGACAAGGCAGTTCACTTTCTCTGACCTGGACACCGATTGCTGATTGGCTGAATGCGAGCGTGAGAAGGGAACTGATTTAGTTAGTTAGATTTGGGCCATTAGTCAAAAGGAGCGGACGTAAGGAACGTTCGCTCCTAAGATGCCGGCTTCTCAAGCGCGGTTGAAAATCCTTTTAGGCTTCGGGTTTTTAATAAAGAATAAAGGCGACTTGTAAAACAACAAAGTCTTGCTTATTTATTACAAACAAGAAATGAGACACACCCCAGCCCAGCCCAGCTACCCAGCCCAGCAGGCTACCCAGCCCAGAAGAAGGAAGAAATCATCCCAGAAGAAGATGCCGCCGACGAAACAGAACCGGTAAGAACCTCTCCTCTTCTCTCCTCTCTCTCCCATTATATATCCAATATGCAAAGAGGTCCTGTTATTATTATTATTATTATTATTATTAGTAGTAGTAGTAGTAGTAGTAGTAGTAGTAGTAGTATAGAGGGCCGGTTTAGCTCAGTCGGTAGAATACTCTCCTCGAAATCGCAAGGTTCTAGATTCGATACAGGTCCCCGCCACCTCAGCGCATGAGTAGCACAGATTGAGTAATCTGATCTGTGTGGTAAAGAGGAGAGCTGACGGTAGGTTTTGCGCTCCACCTCAGCAAAACCAATCTCCCTGGTCTGGCGAAAAGGGGATAGACTCCCTCGCTGTCCGACTGATGCCGACACTAGGCCACTCCGCCACTTGACTTTTAGTTGTATAGAGGTAAAGTGTTGAGAATTTATTTTAGTTGTTCTATTCGTAAAGCAAATTGTAGAATTGATAGTGAGACGCCTGCGTTGGCTTGGTCACGTCAGGAGGATGGACAAAGACTGCATCCCCAAAGACCTACTGTGTGGTGAATTAGTAGAGGGCACCCGACCGGTAGGGAGACCATGCCTGCACTTTAAAGATGTCTGCAAGAGAGACATGAAGACATGCCACATCAACACCAACACATGGGAGGCTTGTGCAGAAGACTGAGCGACCTAGCGCCTCCTCATCAAACAAGGAACAAAAAAGTGAAATAGAGAGGAAAGAAGCCGCCACAGAAAAGAGAGCCAGAAAGAAGGAGAGACAACAGCAACTCCAGCAAGCATCTGTTTGTTTGCAGTCACTGCACCAGAGATTGGCCTTCAAAAATTGGTCTGTTCAGCCACTCACGCAGTTGCAGATAATAAAAAATTTAAAAAGTGGACACTACGCCATCGTCTTTAGTAGACGGAAGGATGCCAACATAGAATTGATGGTGAATCTCGAAGGAAAACTCGACTTTCAATGGAAGCGTATCGCGGACGCCATTTTTCTTATTCTCTTTGCAAAAATCTGCTGAGGGCAATTCTTGCTGGAAGTCCATTGCGAAGTTGCACGCCATGGAAACAAGGCGAACAAGAGTGAGAGATGGAGGAGCCAGTGACTTTCCTTGGCCGCTGGCTGCAGAGACCATTCAGACACTGGCCATTCCAAATATAGAGCCCGTCCAACCGAATGGTAAATTATTACGATTAATGTTCTGAATAAGAATAAAACCAAACACGACAAGCCAGTTTGCCAGGGGAGCTCCCTCGCCCCCCCCCCAATTCAATCATCCAATGAATAGCAGTATTTCATCATCAATTCTTTTTTTTTTTTTTTTTTTTTATTTCTTCTTTTTCTTCGGTCATCTTATTTCTTTTTTTTTTCTTCTTTCTTTTTTTTTATCATTCCTTCTTCCTCTTTCTGAAGTTCTTCTTTATATTATTCCACCAATACTTTTATTGTTATGATTATTACAAACATTATTAGTCCTATCTATATATTAATACGCTTGTTCCTAAATCTTCCGTCCTTTAATATCCTGCAACACCCTCGAATTCTTCTTTTTCTTCGGTCTCCTTATTTCTTTCTTTCTTTCTTTCTTTTTTTATCATTTCCTTCTTCCTCTTTCTGAAGTCTTCTTTATATTATTCTACCAATTTTATTATTACAATTATTACAAACATTAGTTGTCCTAACTATATATTGATATGCTTGTTCCTAAATCTTACATCCGTTATCATCCTGTAACACCCTCTGGTTAAAAGTGAGACCGTCCACGTGCAAATGTAAATCAAGATTATCTGATGTTGCTTATCGGCAGAATTCTTATTTCTTATGAGTGTCGTCAGCTCAGCAAAATAATGGACCATTCCATGTTTAACATAAAGAAAAAGAAGGCATGCTACACAAAAATATAATAAGAAAGAAAGAAAGAGAGAGAGAGAGAGATAGAGATAGAGAGAGGGTGAGAGAACGCGAAAACAATAACGATAATTTCTTTCAATCGATAATGAAAAGAAGGAAAGAAAGAAAAAACGAGCGAGGAGAGAGAGAGAGAGACAGACAGACAGACAGACAGACAGACAGACAGAGAAAGAGAGAGAGAGAGGGGAGGGAGAGAGAGAGAGAATGTGTGTGTGTGTGTGTGTGTGTGTTGTTAAATCAAGATTATTATACTTTTTACAAACTGAACTGTTTGGCAATAGTTCTTAAGTAAACATATCAAATGTAATAATTAAATTCTCATACTGTGGTATATCCACAGGTCCTGCTAGTTATTATTATGTCACTGCTTGCGAGTTTGTTGTTTTTTTTTACACCAGAGTAAGGTGGTGGTCTTTCACTAGAGTCTAGGTGACAGCAAGTCCACTGAGGTATCTAGCACTCTTCCGAGTAATTTAACCGTTGTTAACAATATTGATGTCTGGATGGGCTCGATTCTTCTACCGATTTCCAGTTCCTCCACTCTTTTTTACAAACTTTAGAGCACCATTCCGAGGACACCAGCTACAACTGGTATCACCGTCATCCCCATTTTTCACAGTTCTTTTAGTGCTCTTGTAAGGTTCAAGAATTGGTTTATCTTTTCGCTTTATTTCATTTTCAGTCATAGGACCTATGACTGAAAATGAAATAAAGAGAAAAGTTAACTGCAAACTCTACCAATTTTTTTTTCATAGACATTAACACTGCGCCTTTTCTTCTGGCTGGCTAACTGATTGGTTGGTTGGATTTTATGGCATGTCAAACCTTGTTGGGTCATTTTATGCCAAAGAAATTTTGTTTTATTCATTCTTGATGGTTCTCAATTTTTTAAACCACATTTTAAACTCACTTTTTCTATTTCTCTGAATATTTGAGATGGATGAGGCTTGATGATTAGAATTATTCGGATTATTCGGACTATTGTCCTCATTTTTATTGTTATGTGTACAACGTTTCGGCCGATGTACCTTCGGGCCTTCTTCAGTTTCCCGAGTTTGAAGAGTAGGTTCCCGAGTTCTAGAAGATTCCCTAGTCCGACAAGAAATACCTGAAGAAGGCCGGAGGGCACATCGGCCGAAACGTTGTACAGATAATAATAAAGATGAAGACAATAGTCGGAATAATCTAAATAATACTAATTTTTTCTATTTAACCCATAGATGGGAAATTGAAGAGATTGCACATGAAAAATATGGACACGGTTAAGAAAAGGATACCTCAAGAAAGAAACCGAGTCACTGGGGGAGGGGATTATTGGATTCATACATTATCCAAATATCTTAGAGCGCTATTTAAAACGCAAACAATCTCTTCCACGCTACGAACTCTGCTCGCCGTGTCCATTTTCTACGACGATAACCATTACAATACAAACGCCTCCTACTTAAACAACGAAGTATATCAACCGAAAAACATTGTAATAAGAAAATTTAGAAAGTTATGATACTATTTATAAAATGTATGGAGTAACGACAATACTTTATCTCAGTATGTCAGACAGTTTAAAGATTATTATTGATTAAATCAGTCAGACGCCTCAAGTCCAAAATATAAATTTCTTTAAAAAAAACGTTTATTGAATTAAATGTTCCATTAAAATTAGAATTTACTTGATAACAGTAATTATTTGGAGGCGAATTACATAAACTCATAAATTTCGACAGATATTTTCAAATTGCCATAAAAAGAAAAAAAAACTGTTTTTCGTTCCGATAAGATATTTTATAATGACAAGTTTATTATGGCTTTTCAGGCTATAAATTCATATCTTGTAAACTCGCAGATTTTTATCGACATTTAATACACTAATTTGATATTTATTAATCGGTTTGAAAAACGAGGCCAAGAGGGAGTCCCCTCGGCGTAATAGCTAGCATAGTGGACAGCAACAGATAAAATAGGAGGGTCTGTCAAGAAGTAATGCCATTTTGTTTAGGACAGGTATAATTACCAACACAGGAACATCTATCATACAGGGTGACTCCCTAAAAAAAACAATTTTATGTTTTTCTTTTTTTTTTTTTTCTTTTTTTTTTTTTTTGCTGGATGTCTACATCAGTAATAGTATATATACAGGGTGACTAAAAAATAAAAAAAACTGAATTTGGGTTCTGTTTTTTTTTTCTTTCTTTCTTTCTGCCATTTTGTTTAGGGCAGGTATAATTACCAACACAGGAACATGTATCATACAGGGTGACCCCTAAAAAAAACGAATTTTATGTTGTTGTTTTTTTTTTCTTTTTTTTTTTTTTTTTTTTTTTTGCTGGATGTCTACATCAGTAATAGTATATATACAGGGTGACTAAAACATAAAAAACAGAATTTGGGTTCTGTTTTTTTACTTTCTTTCTTTCTGCCATTTTGTTTAGGACAGGTATAATTACCAACACAGGAACATGTATCATACAGGGTGACCCCCCAAAAAACAAATTTTATGTTCTGTTTTTTTTTTTTTGTTGTTTTTTTTTTTGTTTTGTTTTTTTTTTTTTGCTGGTAGTCTGCCTCAGGGATAGTATATATACAGGATGACTAAAAACAAAAAACAGAATTTGGGTTCTGTTTTGGGATCACCCTGTACATCAAAATGAAGCTTGTCCTCTGTGGACCACATCCCTACTTCAATACATAGTTAAGGATAGAACCCAGGTGGATGAGCAGTCCATGACTTGCAAAACTCCACTTTGGCCCTTTCTTAAATAGAAAAATATGAGTTTACAAAAAAAAATTGAGTATCCATTAAGAATGAATTTATTTAAAAACTTTTTTATCGGCATTAACTGACCCACTGAGGTTGATATGCCGTGAAACAAACCAAACCAAACCAAAATCAATACATAGTCACCGTTTCTCTCAATAGCAATATTCCACCTTCGAATGAGAGCTTGTATCCCTGTCCCGTAATATTCTGTTGACTGTTCTTTGAGTCACTTCTTCACTACAGATTTCACTATCTCGTCACTGGAATAATGTTTGTCTCAGACTATCATCTCTTCGGCCCCATGAAAGAGGATTTGAGAGGCAAACATTATTCGAGTGACGAATAATTATAGCTGTCCTAAACAAAATGGCATTACTCTTTGACCAACACTTGTACTAGCAGAGTTACCCGGCGTTGCGAGGGATTTTTAAAAGTTTGAAATAAATCTATTATCTATAATAGAAAATATACACCGTCTTAAGTTTTAATGTAATAGAATATTATATTAAATTAGAAAGTCTAATGAAACTAAATAAGAATGCAGATAAAAGATTTGAAACATAGGTGGGTATAATCGAAAAATAGAACAACTAAAACCTACTCTTCCATCACTCCCGTCTTTCATTGCTAAATTTTCCTAATTTAACTATTTAGTTAAAATAGGAAGTAAAGAATAAAATTACAGTTATTTCTGCTTGTTAATGAATTTCTTTTAAGATTTATCCCCGAGATTTTTACTCACATTCATTAAGATGAAACCAAACAATTAGAAATCAATAATACCAAGCACATATTCATTAAAATAATTTTTTAATATCAATATGCAAATTAGCCTTCCCGTTTACACTGTAAACTGCTATTTTGTTGTATATATAAATACAATTGTATGTTATTAATATGTAGATATGGTCAACAGTATTAATAATGTAAAAATAATGTTATTAATAAATGAGATTTAAATAAAGACAAAATCATTGAAAATGTGACATAAATAAAGCAATTGTAACTTGAGTAGTGATATTGTTTCGGTTAGAGAGAGATAAACACACAGTCTGCATTATAATAAGATTCATATGTAGATTAATAAAAATTGATTTTTTTTATATTTGTTTCATTATCTTTTATTCTTTATATATTCTTGTTCTTAATTTGATTATTTTTTTGTATTTTTATTTTGTTTTTCTTTTCTTTTCTTTTTATGTTTATCTTGTGTTAATTTGTTTTAATCCTTTTTTATTTTTATTTCTTATTTCTTAAATCATTTTTTGTTTTATTTTTTAATCATTTTTTATTTTTTATTTTTATTTTTTAAATCATTTTTTGTTTTATTTTTTAATCATTTTTTGTTTTTTTATTTTTAAAATCATTTTTTTTTTATTTTTTAATCATTTTTTTATTTTTATTTTTATTTTTTAAATCATTTTTTGTTTTATTTTTTAATCATTTTTTAATTTTTTATTTTCATTTTTTAAATCATTTTTTGTTTTATTTTATAATCATTTTTTTATTTTTTTTATTTTTTAAATATTTTTTAATTTTTTTATTTTTATTTTTTAAATCATTTTTTTGTTTTATTTTTAATCATTTTTTTTATATAAAACTTATTTTTTTAATATAAAACAATTTTTATTTTTGATATAAAAATATTATTTTTAATATAAAAATCTATTCTTAATATAAAACATATTTAAAAAATATATAAAAACATATAAAATATAAACATATAACATATAAAACATATTTATAATATGCCCTCCGGCCTTGAAGAAGGCTGGAGGGCATATCGGCCGAAACGTTGTACAAGTAACAATGAAGATGAAGACAATAGTCCGAATAACGCAGATAATACTAATCTTCAAGCCTCATCTCAAACATTCAGAGAAATATTATAAAACATATTTATAAAATACATTTATGAAATATATAAAATATATTTTTAATATTTAATATATTTTTTTAAACATTTTTTTAATTAAATATTTAATACATCATTGATTTATACTTTCATTATATTTTTAAGGCCGGTTTAGCTCAGTCGGAAGAGCATCAGCCTAGGAACCACAAGGTTCCGGGTTCGATGCCGGCTCTCGCCAACTCAGCGTATGAGTAGCACAGAGATCTGTGCGATAAAGTAAGGAGCAGGTGGTAGGTGGAGCGCTCCACCTCCGACGCAAAAAAACTCCTTAGTCTATAGCGAGTAAAAAGGGGACAGACTCCCTCGCTGGTTGACTGATACCGACGTTAGGCCACTCTGATGACGACTACATTTATTATATTTCGATATAGCATTTTTTATGGAACATGAGGGGTAATTGGATAATTGGCGCGAAATATTCTTCCATCCACGAAAGAAATTGGTTCATTTGGAAATATCGTGGATGGAAGAATATTTCACGCCAATTATCAAATAGGGAATGACGGCCATGTCTACAGAATCAACATTTTATATTCGAGATATCTCCTAAGCTCGACACCAATTACTGATACTGGTGGGAAATGAAGAATTATCTTAACTATAAAATATGCACTTTTCACATTATCTATGTGAATATGTGTGCGTACAAATGAAAACCAATTTGTCTTTAATTATATATATATATATATATATATATATATATATATATATATATATATATCTTATTATAATGGAGATTGTGTGTTTTTTTGTCTGTAACCGAAACTATATTCCTACTCAAGTCACAATTCTCTTAGTTATTGACATCACATTCTCCATGATTTTATTTTTATCTAAACCTCAATTATTAATAAAATTGTCTTACATTATTAA
Source organism: Doryteuthis pealeii (assembly GCA_023376005.1). NCBI lineage: Eukaryota > Metazoa > Mollusca > Cephalopoda > Myopsida > Loliginidae > Doryteuthis > Doryteuthis pealeii. The sequence goes on from CM042153.1 coordinate 85,677,950, forward strand.
TACTGTTGACAATATCGACATATTAATAACAGGCTATTATATTTATATATACAACAAAATAGCGGTTTACAGTGTGAACGGGAAGGCTAATTTGCATATTAATATTAAAAAATCGAATTTAATAAATATGTGCTTATATTATTGATTTCTAACTGTTTGGTTTTATTTTAATGAATATAAGCCAAAATCTCTTCAATGAATCTTAAATGAAATCCATTAACAAAATAAAATAACTGTCATTTTATTCTTTACTTCCTATTTTAACTAAATACTTAAATTAGAAAAAATAACAATGAAAGACGAGAGTGATGGAAGAGTAAGTTTCAATTGTTCTATTTTATCGATTATACTCCCCTGTTTCAAATCTTTTATTATACTTCCTCTGTTTCAAATCTTTTTATCTGTATTCTTATTTAGTTTCATTAGCCTTTCTAATTTAATACAATATTTTATTACATTAAAACTTAAATACTTGCACCCAGAGGGTGCATATATTTGCTAGTATATATAATTATACATGTTATGGTAGATATAATGTTGTATTGCAAAAATAAATATTATTTATCCCTAACATGTTGAAAAGTCCCGGAACTGGTGTATGTTATTGTTTTGCAAAAACAAAATATATATATATATATATATATATATATATATATATATATATGGAGCACAGGGTTTTGTATTTGTGCATCAGCGGGATGGACCAATAAAATACCCTGTGCTCCCTGGAATAACTTGTAAATGTAGAAAGAAGTGCAAGACCTCAGCAGGGCTAAAGAGCCACTTTCGTGCAGCTCACCGTTGAACTTGCTGAACTTTTTGAAGCTCATCGTTGTATTCTTTGAACTTTTGAACTTATATTTATTTTATTTTTTATTTTATTTGGGAATGGCAATACTTGAACACGAATTTGCTGCCATCATATATATATATATATATATATATATATATATATATATATATATATATATATATAAAGAAATTGAAAACACAGGTTTAAATGAGTTGAATGGTAAGTTTATTGGCCGACGCTGCAGTGTTTGATCTATTAATTAGATCATTTTCAGGGCATTTGTTGGTATATGGAAGGTGATAAAAATTTTTTATCACAGAATAACGAGAAAAACGAGTAATAGTCCTTGTTTATCAGTTTGTTTAAACCACACATTCATAAACACATAAAAAATGCTGCTTTTTCGATACACACACTTACACACCTAATACTGACACCGCAAAAAAAGAATATTTTGACGTCATATTTCAAACCATCCATTTTTTCAACGTTCTTTTTTCTCAGACTTCAAATTTTAAACAAACTGATAAACAAGGACTATTACTCGTTTTCTCGTTATTCAGTGATAAAAATTTTTTATCACCTTCAATATACCAACAAATGCCCTGAAGATGATCTAATAATAGATCGAAACACTGCAGCGTCGGCCAATAAACTTACCACTCAACTCATTTAAACCTGTGTTTTTTCAATTTTTCTTAATATACTACATACGTCGGATTCACTTCCTTTTCTTCATATATATATATATATATATATATATATATATATATATATATATATATTTTTTTTTTGCTCGTTTTTACAGTTAGAATAGAAGCATTATTTAAAATACGATATTTTTTTTTTTCTTTTTTATATAATAATGCAGATTCATGTTGAAAAACATATTTATTGAAGTATTCTTAATTTTCGGACAATATCCATCTTCAGAGAATTTATTATAGAGTTGAAAATGTTCCATATAAATAAATAATAAATTCTCTGAAGATGGATATTGTCCGAAAATTAAGAATACTTCAATAAATATGTTTTTCAACATGAATCTGCATTATTTTGCCTTCAAAAAAAGAAAGAAAAAAAAAATATATATATATATATTGTGACGGTGCGTGTGCGTGCATCGATTACTTATCAATGCTCAGTAAATGGTTATATAAGGAATATTATATAACTTTTTAGTCGCTGTATTTATGTCCCATCGACCAGACATCGACTAGATGATTGTCGACTTAGCGTAATAGACCAATCCCTAAGGCCTACTTACTTTCTTGAATTCTAATGCTTCGTTATTCTTGCATCTCGTTCTTTCCATAATAAATCCCATCTTCCTTCATCCTTCTGTTCCATCAATTCTATATTATCCTTCCTTTTTTCTTTCCTTTTTACCTTCTTTCTTTCGTTCTTTCTTTCTTTCTTTCTTTATTTGGTAAAACTTGCAAATCATACTCAAAATCCCATGACCCAGAAAAAACAGAACCCACAAATTTTAGAGTTGGGGTTTATGGTTAGTTTAATGGGAAAATAAATAAATAATTTGGGTTCTGTTTTTTCTCGGTCACCCTGTAATATCATTAGATTTTGAGTATGATTTGCAAGTTTTACCATTTATTTCTTTTACTTCCTTAACTTCCTTTCTTTGGTTATCACCCCAGGTCATCCACGCAGCATCCAGTATCCGCACAGTGCTGATTGATATAGGTTTCTTCTTTCTTTCCTTTTTTATTTCTTTCTTTCTTTCTTTTACTTCGTTAATTTCTTTCTTTGGTTATCACACCAGGTCATCCATACAGAATCCAGTATCCGCACAATGCTGATTGGTATAGGTGTGTCCGTGTGTAGGTATCAAAAGGAGAACGTGACTTTCGGACTAATACCTTTGTGTAAGGTATTAACCCCACCATCACACCAGCAATGGTTTAAATAGTCCCACTACTGTTCTTCTACAAGGATGATTTTGACATTAGATAAACAATGAAGATTGATATGCTTCCTTTCTATCTGGCCTTTTTGCTAGAATAAAACACCAATTCTTTTCATCTGTAGCCGTGTTAGTACTACCGTATGACAGCATTATTCGGGCTCTAACGAAACGCTTTGGAATAAAAGGGTTAATTTCCATGTCAAATTATCCAGAAAAAAGTAAAATTGTCACCCACCCGCTTCAATTTTTCTTAAATTTTGGACAGATGTGGACTATGTTAACATTAGACAATCCCCCAAATTTGAGCTTCCCATTCCAGAAATTGGCGGAGTTATGTCGATTTTTAGCTCTCCAAATTTCCTGGGGTTGGCGAAAAATGGCGACTTTTTGTAATCTATTTTTGTCTTTAAAATGAGTTCTAGAGCTTCCCTGCTCCTAAAAAAATGGTTTATAAATGCATTTTTGTCCATGAAATCCAAAAATGCTATCAAAGATTTTTTTTTAAAGTCAACCAATTCTAAGTTATTGATGATTTCTGATTTTTTCATAGCAAGATCAATATGCCGATGTGGCACTGCATCTATGGCAAAAAATCTTTTCTATTATTATTTCAAATATATTGAACATTATTTGTACCAAAACGATAGTTTGATATTTTCTCAGAACTGAAGCTACAACATTTTTTCGCGACCCCACTCAAATTTGGAGAGCCGAAAATCGACATAACTCCACCAATTTTTGGAATTGGAAGCTCAAATTTTGAGGATTGGCTAGCTTTATCATAACCCAGACTTGAAAAAAAATTCAGAAAAATTCAAGGGGGTGGGTGATATGGCCTGAATGATTTGACATGGAATTACCCAAAAGTTAGATGGGAATCTACACAAGGACAATGTGTGCTCTTTTGAACAAAACCGCAGTTGTACAGCCACTTAATGATCCAAGTAAGACAAGAAAGAAAGACTGGGCATTGTTGATTACAACGATTGCACCTCTGCAGAGGGAGAAGACTGCCTCCCCTGCCAATGGGACGACCTGTTTGCCGTGGGTGGCAACCCTTGTTGGTTGGAATCTTGGTGGCTACAGCCCAGTTGATTGATCAGAGGGGGCCTCTCCGACGGGCCAAATTGGAGTATTAAAA
>CM042153.1:85686807-85689307 GCA_023376005.1 Doryteuthis pealeii
GTTTTGTTTTTGTTTGTTTTTTTTTTTTTTTTTGTTTTTTTTTTTGTAGACGATGGATAGTCAGTGAGAAAACGAGAAAAAGGATTTTTTTTCTCAATAGGACAAAGAATTTAAAACTAAGAAAATTACGAACATGAAGGGGGGTTCGAAATTGCGAGTCCCTCCGTTGGATAAGTTTAGGCTTGAGGTGCCGAATAGGAGTAACTGATGAGACTGCTTCTGAACGCACAGGAAAAGTTGGGTGCGAGAAATAAATTCAAGGATCTGTAGTTGTAGCTCGCTGTTTGAACTGCAGAGGACCGAAAACATGGCTGGATGGTATGGAGTTTTTAGTAAAGGTTGTCAATAGAATTTATGTTTGCTGCCGTGGAATCCACATTGTTGGAGGTATATGCTGTTTGATTCGAGATTCCAGTCTCAAAGTAGTATATATATATATATATATACAACAGTTTTTAACTTTTCATTCTTATTCATCTGAATTTTTATTGAATGTTCGTAGATGGGTCCCTAACAGGTATTACCACTCCGGGTCAAAGTAAACCTGGGTGTAATGGCAGTAGGGGTACACCATCGCTCCCAATTTGAACTTCACCAGTAGAGGCAGTTTAACGTCATACACAGGACACGCGGGGGATGGGGATGAGAGTGCGTGTAATAGACACCGAGAGCAGCATGGATACGGAAGGGTAAGTGTGCAGATGTGTATAAGAGAAAATGAGACAGATATATATATATATATATATATATATATATATATATATTAATATTATATATATATACAAGTTGTGTTGAACTGTATAGACAATTCCTGTCGGACAAGTTTTTCGTTGATCCGTTCCAATTTTCGGGCCATCTTTTTGGTGTCGGGGTGTAACTGGTATAACAGTCCCCCAAAGGTTTCAAAACAAGCGCTTTCGGCAATACAATTTGCCATCCTCAGGTAGGAAACGATGGTATGATTTCGTGTCTCGTTTTTAACGAGAACGAGTAGTAGCAAGGAATTAGAAGTGGGAGGTAATAACCATTTGTAGTAGGAGGTTGTAGGAATGGTAGTGGTTCGAGCGAGCGTTGCAGTAGTGATTTTATGTGGGAGGGAGGGGGGCACAAGTTGTGAGAAGAGGGGTATATATATATATATATATATTGAGAGAGAAAGAGAGAGAGAGAGAATACTGCGTGAGAGACAGACAAACAGACAGACAGAGAGGCAGAGAAAGTTTGTTTTGGTGAAGCACTTGAGCACGCGCGTATGTGTGCAAAAAGCCGCCGGCCGGTGTTTCTTTCCAGCAAAACTCATCTTAGCATGTATTATTCTCATCTTAATAACACGTTAGCAACGGTTGACGGTATTTTTAATAAGAATTTTAGTTGGCGGTCATTTTCCAGCCGATGCCACATTTTAATATCGTTCATTCATAAGATTCTGCTCGTCTGCAAACGAAGGGAAAAAAATGGCGGGGAATATAGCAAATAGAATGTCGGGAACTTACCTCATTCTTCAAGTCCAGCAAAGAAAGTGATATACAGTCATCAATTTGGGGTTCACCCCAGTCTCCATTGTTGTCCTCAGTTCTAACACAAGGCCGGGTTGCATAATCTGCAATGGAAGAACGTGAAGCGCCAATTAATATGAATGCTTTATAGTGAGATATGATTTTGTTTTTTGTCGAGAAGGAATAAACCATGGTAAAAACGACGAGATTTGAAAAATGGAAGAATGTGCTGCACCAAACTTTCGAGTCTTGAACATCTACCGCTCTTGAAGTTCTGGATTCAATTTTACCAAAGGTCGAATACTGACCTTTGGTGCCAAAATTAACAACACTATTTCCTCAGCCACCACACGAGGACACGAAAATATTATAAATATAAAAGACCGATCATTTTAGTACGACTTGCATTAAAATTCTTGACCACTGAATATACCATTATTATTATTATTATTATTATTATTATTATTATTGGAGGGTTCGGAGTGTAATGGTTATCGTCGTAGAAAATGGACACAGCAACTAGAGTTCAAATCCGGAACCAGGCAATTTTCATTTCACATAGCGCTAATACTCTTGGAAAAGGTATGAATCTAACTATTCTCCCTCCATCTATGGGAAGAATAATAGGGCAAAATGGGCGCTTTACTCTTGGTGTGGATGCCAGTCTAGGAAAAAGAAAAATCTTAATTCAAAGCTATTAAAATCTGCTTAAAAATTGACCTTGCACGATTTTTAAGTTTTGAATTTCCGAGGACGGGAAAACAATTGGAAAATGGTTTTAACCTAACTTCAGTCATTTAATTTATACATAAGTTGGTGGAGTATATATATATATATATATATATATATATTTAAAAAAATGTTGTTTTTTTTAAAGTTGGGCGCTATTACAAAGCATTAAAAATATATAAATGAATGAACTCGATATTATGGAGTATTGGATTCACTTATTTTTTTAAATCATTTTTGTCATAAATTTTCAGGTTCGTTAGATAACGCCCAAC
>CM042153.1:85694307-85706807 GCA_023376005.1 Doryteuthis pealeii
ACCTCCCTTAACTCTCTACCCATCTGATTTCCCTCTCATCTCCCCAAAGATGTCCCCTATAACCAATCAAATATTCCGCTCATCACAAAACTTACCCACCTACCTACTTCCCCCTTCTATAAAACACTTGTATGATCCTGATAATTCAATAAAAGCTGATGAAGACGGGTTCAAACCCCAGCGAAATATACTACACATTTCTGTCTGAAATTTGTTCTTTCATTCCTGATATTTTACCTCATATATATATATATATATATATATATATATATATATATGTTAAGACAGAATGAAAAAACACAGGTTTAAATGAGTTAAGTGGTGAGTTTATTGGCCGACGCTGCAGTGTTTCGATCTATTAATTTGATCATCTTCAGGGCATTTGTTGGTATGTGGAAGGTAATAAGATTTTTTTAATATTTTGAATAACAAGGACTACCACTCGTTTTTCTCATTATTCGTGATAAAAATTTCTTATTACCTTCCGTATACCAACAAATTCCCTGAAGATTATCTAATTAATAGATCGAAACACTGCAGCGTCGGCCAATAAACTCACCACTTAACTCATTTAAACCTGTGTTTTTTCATTCTTTCTTAATGTACTACATACCGTCGGATTCACTTCCTTTTCTTCACACACACACACACACACAGACACAGACACACACACACACACACACATATATATATATATAATATTATATATATATATATATATATATATGGGTAAATAATTGCATAGAATTCGATGTGTGTATTTCTGCCTATGTTTGACTGTGTTTATATTCAGAAGCCCTTAACGAACTCATAAAAAGCTTTGCAACTATAGAATAAATATACAATGAAAAGATTCATAAATTTACAGTCATATTTTCCATCTAAATTGGGGGCTTTATTTCCATTTTCTTTTCTTCGCTGATTGCTGAGTCTTGCTCTATGAACAAGCACAATGTTCTGTATTTGCTCCGTGGCTTTTTATAAAAGAATTGGTTACTTTCTTTTCTTTTTTTCTCTCTCTGTTTTTTTTTCTGTTTTGTTTTTTACCCACCACAAATAATTTGAATTATTTGACATTTTCTGATAATAAAATGTTTGCATCGAAGAGTCTCGCAGAAATGGAATGGAACGACGGCAAAAGATAATGCAGAAAATGAAATTCTCTTCAATCATAAAGAATTGGTTCGACCTACAATTTAACAAAATTACTAATTGCAATACTATTTCTCTGAATGTTTAAGATGAGGCTTGATGATTGGTATTTTCTGCGTTATTCGAACTATTGTCCTCATCTTCATTGTTATCTGTACAACGTACAATGCTTAAGGATATAACACTGGTGGCTGGGCAGTCCACTTTGGCCCTTATTTAGGCTAGACGGGCTTTTGGGGAGCCCCGTTCCGATCAATCTATGGGTTAAATAGAACAAAATGAATTCTGAAAATATGTTTAAAAAATAAGACTGAGTACCCATCAAGAATGAATAAAACAAAATGTCTTCAACGTAAAATAACCCAATGGGTTGACATGCCATCAAATCTCACCAAACAACCAACAAAATATATTGCAATTAGTATTATCTGCGTTATTCGGACTATTGTCCTCATCTTCATTGTTATCGGTACAACGTTTCGGCCGATGTGCCCTCCGGCCTTTCTTCAGGTATTTCTGACACATGGCCTAGTGAATAAAGGAGTTATGTTAAGACAGTTCTAAGTGACAGTTATTTCTAGATTGCAGGTTCAGTCATGATCAAGGGCAGCAGTAACATAGAATGATAATTAACACAGCTTAACGCCTCTACCCCAGCTATGGTTAGTGGAATGAGAACAGGATAGCCACCGTGGACTGAATAAAGGGTTAGGTTCAAAGTTCCGTGATGGCTCCTGATTACGACAAGAAGGTTCCCAAGTCCGAAAAGAAGGTTCCCGAGTTCGACAAGAAATACTCAGTCTTATTTTTTAAACAAAAAAAATTAAAAAAAGTACAAAAAATCTCGATACTTTTTTTGACAAAACTCAATCGATAAATCGATCTGAGTTCTATCCCGGCTGTAGGTAGCTTACAAATGTCTAGCCACACTGAAGAGACTTGATAAGTCGAAACACGCGTCTGTGGATGACTATATATATATATATATATATATATATATATATATATGAGGAAAAATGAGTAAAGAAAAGAAAAGTAAATGGATAAAATGAATTTAATCGATATCACATTAATCGATATGACTTACACATGTGTTTCGGTCAGTTTATGTGTGTGAAAATATTTCGCACACATACAAGAATCGACCTTCATCAGAGTGAACATTTATTAAAATTTTTATAAATAAAAAATAAATAAAATTTCATAAAAATAAATGTTCACTCTGATGAAGGTCGATTCTTGTATGTGTGCGAAATATTTTCACACACATAAACTGACCGAAACACATGTGTAAGTCGATTAATGTGATATCGATTAAATTCATTTTATCCATTTACTTTTCTTTTCTTTACTCATTTTTCCTCATAGTGTCGGATTCAATTCCTTTTCCATTTTTACACACGTATATATATATATATATATATATATATATATATATATATATATATATCACGATAATTTACAAAAGTTGTGTGCGACAGCAGCAAGATTTATCTAGAGTTAAGGAATGGCTAATGTCGATGCGAATGCAATGCTTGATTGTCATGTGTCTTAACAACCGTTGGTGGCAGAACCCCCGGTAAACCTCAAATAGTCAATGTGAAAAAGATCACGATCTTCGCTTCCAAAGGAAATTGCCCCTGTAAAGTGACACTTTGATCTCTTGTTAAGATTTCCTTGTTTCCTTAATGGCCTACACAAATTCCACCAACTACTACTACTACTACTACTAATACTACTAATACTACATTTTACAGAGAGAAATCCAGGATAAGGGAAGCCAAGGGCGGGCAGTCTCAGCGTTCTCAGGGTAAATACGATGATTGGACTTTAAATTGAATAAACGCCGTAGGCGTCTTTTAATAATAATAATAATAATAATAATAATAATAATAAATTTAAAAAAATAAATAAATAAAAAATAAAAATAAATTAAAAAAGAATATCTCAGGAGAACTAGAAAACTTCTAGAAACCAAACTTAACAGCAGAAATCTCATCAAAGGAATCAATACCTGGGCTGTCCCCATTATAAGATACTCAGGACCATTCTTAAAATGGACAAAAGAAGAACTCAGACATATTGACCAAAGGACGAGAAAATTAATGATCATGCACAAGGCTCTCCAACCTAGAGATGATAGAGATATATTATATGTGTCAAGAAAGGAAGGGGGAAGAGGTCTTGCCAACATAGAGGAATGCGTAGAAACCACAATCCAACAACTTGAAGATTACACAAGAAAGAGCAAAGACAAACTACTTATGGCGGCCAACAATTGTAGAGGCGACAGATGGACAATCAGAAAAACAACAAAGACTAGAAAGCAAAAATGGGAAGAAAGACAATTATATGGACGCTTCAAACGACAAATTGAAGAGGATGCCCATGAAAAATCTTGGACATGGTTAAGAAAAGGAAACCTCAAAAGAGAAACGGAATCACTTATAATTGCTGCACAAAATAATGCCATAAGGACAAACTACATCAAAGCGAAAATTGATAGGACCCAACAAAATAGTAAATGTAGACTTTGCGGGAATAGAGATGAGACTGTAAACCATATACCCTGCGAATGTAGCAAACTAGCACAACGAGAATACAAAACTAGACACGACTGGGCTGGGAAGGTGATCCACTGGGAATTATGCAAAAAATTAAATTTTGACCATACAACAAAATGGTATATGCATAAACCAGAATCTGTCCTTGAGAACGAAACGCATGAAATTCTCTGGGACTTTGAAATAAAAACGGATCACCTTATCCCAGCAGGAAGACCAGACCTAGTGTTGATAAACAAAAAAGAAAGAACTTGTCAACTGGTGGATTTTGCAGTGCCAGCAGATTACAGGGTGAAGCTGAAGCAAAACGAAAAGTTGGACAAATACCTGGACCTTACTAGAGAACTGAAAAAGCTATGGAATATGAAAGTCAAAGTGATATCAATTGTAGTTGGTACACTTGGAACAGTCCCAAAAAGCTTGGACAAAAGACTAAAAAATCTGCGAATAAGAGGAAGAATTGAGACCATCCAGATTACAGCACTGTTGCAATCTGCCAGAATACTCAGAAGAATCCTGGAGACCTAAGTAGACTTGTTGTCCTCAGACTCCAGGGAAATACCATCAGCTAAGAACCACCGGCTATGGCAGGTGTAAAAAACTCGAATGAAGTGAAATAATAATAATGATAATAATGAGGTGAATGCTGAATTATTCTGAAAATTTTCTTGATTATCTGTTACTTAATGCAACAGGAGGAATCCCCGTGAGGTAGTGGCTAATGTGTAGACTGCGACATTGTAGTAAGTGAGTTCGAACTCCAGTTGGACTAATACGTTCACTTACAGACTAATACCCATGGGAATGTATGAACCCCTTCTCACCGCTTGGTAAATAGTATAGTTAAATAGTATAGTTAAATAGTACCACTACTGTTCTTCTACAAGAACAGTACCAAATAATTCACATTTGGTACCAAATAACCCGAATTAAACAAATAAATCAAATCACATAATACAACGTTTCAACCGATGTGCCCTCCAGCCTTCTTCAGATATATCTTGTCGAACTCGGGAACCTTCTCGAACTCGGGATCCTTCTTGTCGTGATCGGGAGCCATCACAGAAGGAGGCAGGATGGCACATCGGCCAGAACGTTGTATAGATAACAATGAAGATGAGGATAACAGTCCGAATAATACAAATAATACTAATTATCAAGCCTCATCTAAAAAATTCAGAGAAACACTTAATACAACTAATGAAAAATCCTTTTTTTTTTTTTAAATCGTAATAATAATAATAATAATAATAATAATAATAATAATAATAATAATACACGACTGGGTTGGGAAGGTGATCCACTGGGAATTATGCAAGAAATTAAATTTTGACCACACAACAAAATGGTATATGCATAAACCAGAATCTGTTCTTGAGAACGAAACGCACAAAATTCTCTGGGACTTTGAAATTAAAACGGATCACCTTATCCCAGCAAGAAGACCAGACCTAGTGTGATTAACAAAAAAAAGAACTTGTCAACTGGTGGATTTTGCAGTGCCAGCGGATCACAGGGTGAAGTTAAAGGAAAATGAAAAAATTGACAAATATCTGGACCTTGCCAGAGAACTGAAAAAGTTATGGAATATGAAGGTCAAAGTTATACCAATTGTAGTTGGTGCACTTGGAACAGTCCCAAAAGGATTAGAAAAGGGTTTGGAAAGTTTGGATATCAGAGGAAGGATTGAAACCATTCAGAACACTGCACTGCTGCAATCTGCCAGAATACTCAGAAGAGTCCTGGAGACCTGAGGAGACTTGCTGTCACTCAGACTCCAGTGAAAGACCATCAGCTAACACTGATGTGAAAACTCAAATAATAATAATATGGTGCATTTATGAAAGATAAATGTAAAACTGACTTACCAACTGTCGCGTTTGTTCCTTCTAAATCCTCTTGCCCTGGGCAAGGCACACTCACATTTTTATCAGCTGGGGTCCGTGACCAACGAATATTTTCCACGATTTCTTGATTGCATTGTGCACCTGAAAAAGAAAAGAAAAAAATGAACAAAGTTAAAAATTTCGTAGAATTTAATAACAGAATAATAGAATTTATAATAGAATTTAATAATAATAACAACAGAATAATAGAATTTAATAATAGAATAATAGAATTGAATAACAGAATAATAGAATTTAATAAACAGAATAATAGAATTTAATAATAATAACAGAATAATAGAATTTAATAATAGAATAATAGAATTGAATAACAGAATAATAGAATTTAATAACAGAATAATAGAATTTAATAATAACAGAATAATAGAATTTAATAACAGAATAATAGAATTTATCACCTGAAAAGAAAAGAAAAAATGAACAAAGTTAAAAAATTCGTAGAATTTAATAACAGAATAATAGAATTTAATAGAATATAATAATAATAACAACAGAATAATAGAATTAATAAGAATAATAGAATAATAACAGAATAAGAATAGAATTTAATAACAGAATAATAGAATAATAATAATAACAGAATAATAGAATTTAATAACAGAATAATAGAATTTAATAATAATAACAGAATAATAGAATTTAATAACAGAATAATAGAATTTAATAATAAAATAATAGAAGTTAATAACCCTAACCCTGAACCCTAACCCCTAACAACCAACCGGATATTCACGTTATAAATGAAAAACATGTCCTTTCTTAATCGAGATCAAAAAGGGGTGCCTAAAGGTAATATGATCCGAAGATTTAATACCAAGCCAGCTACATTTATATTCTCTAGGCATTTTGAACATTGTAAACTTCTGTGTGAATTCACTTTTAGTATCTTCTTTGTTTATATTAATAATAGTTAAATACATTTGGTTGTCTAAGTTTATTACTGCATTTTCATGTTTCTTCGTAATGTGCTTTCAATAACGCAGCATACAGTTTGAATTAATTAGCTCTGTATTAAAAGACATATAAATTACTCACATTAAGTAATAATTGGAGATACAAATAATAATAATAATAATAATAATATTAATAATAATAATAATAACTAGCAGGACCTATGGATATACTACAGTATGATAATTTAAGTATTACAACATTTGATGTTTACGTAAGAGCTATTGCTAAATAGTTAAATATGTAAAAAATATAGTAATCTTGATTTAACTCTCTCTCTCTCTCTCTCTCTCTCTCTCTCTCTCTCTCTCTCTCTCTCTCTCTCTCTCTCTCTCTCTCTCTCTTATACATTTTTTCTTTCTTTCCTTCTTTTCATCTTTTCGTTACGTCAAATTGAAACAGGCTAGCGTTATCACTTCTGTGCGCCCATCCTATCTTCTCTAGCTTTCCCTACTCTCTTCTTTCTTTCTTTCTCTCTTTCTTTCTTTCTTTTGTGTTATATTTTTCTCTGTAGTATGTACTATTTCTTCCCTTTTTTCTTGATAACAAAAACGGAATGGTCTATTATATAGCTGAGGTGACGATACTAAGAAATAACAATTCAGCATATAGACGAGACCATATAATCAGGATTTAAATTCTTGCTTTTTATCTTGGACAATTTGGACGGTCCCATTTTTAACCAGCGGGTTTTGCAAAATGATAACGGTCGTACAATTGAGGAGCACGAGTATCAATAATAATAATAATAATAATAATAATAATAATAATAATGTACAAATATCTGGATCTTGCCAGAGAACTGAAAAAGTTATGGAACATGAAAGTGAAAGTGATACCAATTGTGGTTGGTGCACTTGGAACAGTCCCAAAAGGTTGGAAAAGGCTTGGAAAGTTTGGATATCAAAGGAAGGATTGAAACCATTCAGAACACTGCACTGCTGCAATCTGCCAGAATACTCAGAAGAGTCCTGGAGACCTGAGGAGACTTGCTGTCACTCAGATTCCAGTGAAAGAGCATCAGCTAATGCTGATGTGAAAACTCAAAAGGAGTTAATAATAATAATAATAATTTTCTGAGAATTAGAGATATAGAAAAATTGATTTTGAAAATAAGATTGAATATCCATCAAGAATGAATAAGATAAAACGACTTCGGCATAAGATAACCCAAAAGGGTTGCCATGCCGTATAAATCAACCAACCAACCAGTTTAATGATTTTACAAGTTTTTTTTACTTTCCAGGGGAGATAATTTGAAATGTTTTCTACTAGTAAACAAAATGATGGACGAACGTCCATCATTTTGTTTACTAGTCGCAAATGATGGACAATTTCGCCGGTCCTTGTTATCGGAAATTACCGGCATTTTGATTTAATGAAATTTCAGACGACAAAAACCAACAGTGGAATGATTCCATTTGTTTGTTGAATGTTTATTTTGTCCGGAATATTTATTTGTTTGTTGTCTGTTTGAAGATTTCGGAATAATGATGACCAATGGCGTCTTATCAATTTTCTCTGCTCGGCTTTCCAGACAGTCGGATGTAATTGAGATTCAATTTTCAGTCAGATAATTAGACTCGCAACTTTTAGGCCTCTTTATTGTCCCACGACGTTATTGTTGTTGTTGTTGTTGTTGTTGTTGTTGTTGTTCTTCTTCTTCTTCTTCTTCTTCTTCTTCTTCTTCTAGTAATTCATCTTGTCATTGTTGTTGTTGTTGTTATTGTTGTTGTTGTTGTTCTTCTTCTTCTTCTTCTTCTTCCAGCAATTCATCTTGTCATTGTTGTTGTTGTTGTTGTTGTTGTTCTTCTTCTTCTCTTCTTCTTCTTCTTCTTTTTCTTCTTCTTCTTCTTCCAGCAATTCATCTTGTCATTGTTGTTGTTGTTGTTATTGTTGTTGTTGTTGTTGTTGTTCTTCTTCTTCTTCTTCTTCTTCTTCTTCTTCTTCTTCTTCCAGCAATTCATCTTGTCATTGTTGTTTTGTTGTTATTGTTGTTGTGTTGTTCTTGTTCTTCTTCTTCTTCTTCTTCTTCTTCTTCTTCTTCTCCAGCAATTCATCTTGTCATTGTTGTTGTTGTTGTTTTGTTGTTGTTTGTTGTTGTTGTTTTCTTTTCTTCTTCTTCTTCTTCTTCTTCTTCTTCCAGCAATTCATCTTGTCATTGTTGTTGTTGTTGTTGTTGTTGTTGTTGTTTCTTCTTCTTCTTCTTCTTCTTCTTCTTCTTCAGCAATTCATCTTGTCATTGTTGTTGTTGTTGTTATTGTTGTCGCTGTTTTTGTTGTTGTTTTTTTTCTTCTTCTTCTTCTTCTTCTTTTTATTATTATTATTATTATTATTATTATTATTATTATTATTATTATCCTTTTACATTATTTCGTCTGATTCTTCTTCTTTCTTTCTTTTTTTGTTTGTTTCTTTTTCTACTTTCTTTCTTTCATTCTTTCTTTCTTTTTTCTTTTCTTTCTTTCCTTTCTTCCTTTCTTATCCCGATTTTCCATCCCCTTCTTATTTTACTAATCTTTCAGTTGCTTTTCTTTCACTTGTTGTTGTTGTCATTGTTGCTGTTGTTGTTGATGTTGCACTTCCTCTTCTTCTTCTCCTTCTTCTTCTTCTTCTTCTTCTTCTTCTTATTATTATTATTATTATTATATATTATCATTCGTCTTCACCGTAATGCCCAATTCTTCTAAGATGTTTGCCTTTTTTGTCTTCTCTTCATTTTGTTGTTGTTGTTGTTGTTGTTGTTCTTGTTCTTGTTCTTCTTCTTCTTCTTCTTCTTCTTCATCTCGCCCTTCTTCTTCTTGCTCTTCTTCTTCTCGCCCTTCTTCTTCTTCTCACCCGATCTCTTCTCATACCCATTATGTCATCATAAACTTTCTTTTTAGATTTTTATTTTGTCCTCTTAGTTCCTTCAACACTTTTCTTCATTTCAAGTAAAACACAACAAAAAAAAAGATCCACGAATAAAGCCGACTAATTTCTCCTCACAAAATTCTCAATGAAACTCTCTCTTCACCGAATCTTTTTTTTTTTTTTTTCCATTTGTCACAAAATTAAAAGACCTTCATTCTTTTATTTCATCTTCACTCAGACTTCCTTTCTTCTTTGTATTTCTTTTTCTGTTTCTTCTTCACATCTTCTATGAAAGACGACAGACAAACGGCCTTGCAATTCGTGCACACTGACATATAATATGTCTGCCAAACGTCACATAAAAGCGACACAATCATTCTACATTGTTTGACCCGATTCCTATTTAAGCGTCAAAGTACAGAATGCCTGAAAATTATATCATTATATTTATTTAGCTGAAAAGCACCTTTAGATATACGCAGTTAAGTTCCTATTTTAATTTCTTTTAGATAGTGACGGAAAATGAATCGGTGAGTTGATTGGTTGATTGATTGAATTCAATGACATGTCAACTCGTCTAGACGTTAGGAAATCGCCTTCATTGTACAATTATAATATTATATACACGTTCGTTATTTGTAGGAATTGCACCAAACCGAATTACTTATGATATGTTAGTTTGTTTGTTTTTCTTGTTTTTTTTTTCTTATTTTTTTTTTTTTTTCTTTTTCTTCTTTTTCCCTTTTCTTTCACTTTTTAAAAATTCTGACAATTAATACTATTCACGTCTTTTAATCAGTTGGAAACTGCGGTGAAATGGTTAGAGTCGTAGGAAATGGACTCATCGACCAGAGTTCAAATCCTGGACTAAGCTACAGAGTTGGGGCTTCTCATAAAGCAATACAGGGCAATCTTATAGGTGCTAGAGCTTGACTTGATCAGAGAGGGCCTCTCCGACCGCCCATCTAGCCTAAATAAGGGTCTAAGTGGAGTGTCTATTTGTCATAACAGAATGGCTTCACTAAAAAGAAATCAGTATCTCCTTCAGGAAAGAAACACGAAGTACTATCGAGTTCATTTTCAGACTAATACCCTTACGAAAAGTATGGATTCTGCATCCACCCTGCTATGAGTTGTGTAGTTCCACTACATATCTTCTACAAGGATGGCTTTAGCATTAAATAACCCCCAATGGTTGATATGCCATTAAACAAAAAAATAATAAACTGGTGGTTGACTCTCACTTACTGCCTTCTATATATATGTTTCTGACAAAAATATATATAACTATAAGATATATATATATATATATATATATATATATATATATATGGGAGTAAATATGGAAAATAAATCCGACAATATAAAGAAAATTTGAAAAAACAAGTGTTCCGAAAGTGGGATGAATTTAACTATCGATGTTTAAAACATTTCGGTTTCATTGAACCTTCATCAGGATGTATCTTAAGGTGAAGAAAATGATGGATGTTTTTATATGTGACAGGAGATGAAAAACTAACTAAACATAACTAAAAAGATTTTCATCTCCTGTCACATATAAAAACATCCATCATTTTCTTCACCCCAAGAGACATCCTGATGAAGGTTCAATGAAACCGAAATGTTTTAAACATCGATAATTAAATTCATTCCATTTTCGGAACACTTGTTTTTTCACATTTTCTTTATACATAAGAAAAGAAAAGTAAATGGATAAAATGAATTTAATCGATATCACATTAATCGATATCACTTACACATGTGTTTCGGTCAGTTTATGTGTGTAAAAATATTTCGCACACATACAAGAATCGACCTTCATCAGAGTGAACATTTATTTTGAATCAAAATGATGAAGGTCGATTCTTCTATGTGTGCAAAATATTTTCACACACATAAACTGACTGAAACACATGTGTAAGTGATATCGATTAATGTGATATCGATTAAATTCAATTTATCCATTTACATTTCTTTTCTTTACTCATTTTTCCTCATATTGTCGGATTCAATTCCTTTTCCATTTTCACACACACACACACACATATATATATATATAAGTCATCCACAGACACCGTGTTTCGACGTTTCACGTCTCATCAGTGTGGCTGAACACAGCAACCACTGGAAGTCTGGGTGTTTGCCATAAGAGCAATTTGAATATGGGAAATCATATCGGTGCTAGGGCTTGACATGACCAGTGGATTAATCGGTTGGGGTCTCTTCTACTACCCGTTTAGCCCATTAGGGTCCATGGGACCATTTATTATCCGGTTCTTGATTCGCTAACCCACCATGATTCTGTCTTTATGCATTACAGGTAAACATCCACGGTCATTAGGAGGAGGGTTGGGCTTACCCCCTCTGCAGAGGTGCAGTCGTTTTATTTTACAGCCTCAGCCGACAGGGTGGTGTAATGGAACTTAGACTGCAAAATATAATGTTATTTTTGGCGCCATTGTTGCATTGTAATGAGACACCTAGCGAGAATTAAGCAAATTACACTAACGAGTATTCTGCTAGGCGAGCTCGTTAATCATTACGCACTGGCAATCGTCTAGTTCCCGCCATTTTCAAATCAGCACTATGGCCGCCGAAATATTTAATTAATGGTGCCTCTAATTATTAACAATTAGCTGGCAAGTTTGTTGCCAAGAAAATCGAAAAGTTATGTCCTTTGAGTTTTTGCTAAAAACACCAAATCAATTTTTGTTTGTGAAAACTTTTTAGAACATTTATATTTACGCTAGCAGGACCTGTGGATATACGACAGTACGATAATTTGATATGTTTACGTAAAAACTATTGGCAAATAGTTCAATATGTAAAAAGTATAATAATCTCAACTAGCAGACCTGGGGTATACCATAGTATGAAAATTCAGTTATTACAAAAGTTGATATGTTTACTTACAAGCTATGCGAATTAGTTCAATATTAAAAAGTATAATAATCTTGATTTAACCCTCTCTCTCTCTCTCTCTCTCTCTCTCTCTCTCTCTCTCTCTCTCTCTCTCTCTCTCTCTCTCTCTCTCAAATCTATTAAGTAAGAATTGACGCTTTTTTTTCATGAG
>CM042153.1:85711807-85713836 GCA_023376005.1 Doryteuthis pealeii
CTTTCTTTCTTTCCATCCTTCTTCTTCTTTCCTTCTTCTTTCCTTTTTTTCTTTCTTTCTTTTTTCTTTTTTTTTTTTCTTCTTCTTTTTTCCTTTCTTCTACTTTAATTCTTTCCTTCCTTCTTTCTTTCCATCCTTCTTTCCTTCTGTCTTTCTTTCTTCCTTCCTTTCTTTCCTTTTCCTTCATTTCTTTCTTTCCATCCTTCTTTTATTCTTTCCTTCTTTCTTTCTTTCCGTTTTCTTCTTTCTTTCTTTCCTTTGTTTTTTCTTTCTTCCTTCTTCATTTCTTCTTTCTTCTTTCTACTTTCATTCTTCCTTCCTCTTCTTTCCATCCTTTTTTCTTCTGTCTTTCCTTCTTCCTTCCTTTCTTTCCTTCTTCCTTCCTTTCTTCTTTCCATCCTTCTTCATTTCTTTCCTTCTTTCTTTCCTTTTTTTTCTTTCTTTCTTCTTTTCTTTGTTTTTCTTTCTTTCCTTCTTTCTTTCCTTTGTTTTTTTTTCTTTCCTACTTTCATTATTTCCTCCCTTCTTTTTTCTCCTTCTTTCCTTCTGTCTTTCCTTCTTCCTTCCTTTCCTTCCTTCTTTCCTTTCTTTCCATCCTTCTTATTCTTTCATTCTTTCTTTCTTTCTTTCTTTCTTGATGAAACACCAAATCCGATTCGTGGTGATCTGAGAGTTACCGGTTGTCAGGGGGAAAATGGTTTGATTGGTCACGTGCTAGTGAAGAGAGAGGAAATTCCTGTCGAAGAGGAAATCGAATTTCTTGATCAGCAAGATTTGATGTTGCCTAACTTTGTCGATATTTACTTTTTGTTGTGTAAGTTAATTCCGATGTCAACACGGCAACACGAACGACGATTGTCGCTTAAACAGAGAGAAAACGAAAGGAACCAGAGAAGATAAACGTAAAAATGAAGACCAACTTATCGTATAATAATTATATATATATATATATATATATATAATATAATATACCAAGCGTGTTTGGTAATTTCGCGGTGAGAAAGCAAATAGTTTGATTGTAGAAAATAACTACCAAACATCAACGGGGGGAAAATTGTTGAAAAAAAGAAAAAGCCAAGATAGTCGTACCAACAAAAAGTATCTATTGGTACAGTATTTGACCAAAAGAAAAAAACAATTTATGTATATATTATGTATATAAGTATAATATATATATATATTCATAAAACGCTAGGAGAAAGCTTATATGCATAAAAGCTGCTCGGATACCTAAGTAGAGCCAGATTTTGCCCTGAAGAGCTTTGCGAACTAATAGTGGTTCGTCTGACTATTCAGATTATCTTTCATTACATATTATATATATATATTAGTTATTTTATATATATATCAACCAGCGTGTTGGTAATCTTCGCGTGTGAGAAAAAAACAGAGCGGGAGGGCGGGCGGGCAGGCGGAGCGGAGGCAAAATTTAGTTTGATTGCTAAAATTTATACCAAACATTCACCGGGGAGAAAAAAATTGTTAAAAGAAAAGACCAAGTAGTTCGTACCACAAAACGTAATCTATTGGTTACAGTATTTGACCAAGAAAAAAAACATTATATGTAATATATATGTATATAAGATATATATTATTATATAGTTCATAAACCGCTTGGAGAAAGCTAATATGATAAAGTGCTCGATACCTAAGTAAGAGCCAGTTTTAGCCCTGAAGGCTTTTGGCGGAACTAATGTAGGTTCGGTACTGACTCATTAGATTATCTTTATTACTTATTAATATATATATACCAAGCGTCGTTGGTAATCTTCGCGGTTTGAGAAAAAAACAGCAAATAGTTTGATTGTAAAGACTTATATACCAAACATCAACCGGGAGAAATTTTTGGAAAAAAAGAAAAGACCAAGATAGTCGTACCGACAAACATAGTAATCTATTGGTACTAGTATTGGCAAAAGAAAAACATATATATATATATATATATATATATATGTCTATCAGATATTATATAATATATATATATATATATATATCATATATTCATATAACGCTAGGAGATCTTCTCTTT
>CM042153.1:85713936-85718936 GCA_023376005.1 Doryteuthis pealeii
GAGATGTCGAAGAGGAAATCGAATTGTCTTGATCAGAGAGACAGAAGATTGACTGTTGCCGTAACGTCTGGGGTTCGATTATTTACTTTTTGTTGTGATGTGTAATTCCGATGTCAACCAGGCACACAGACGACGATGGAGAGTCGTGCTTAAGACAGGAGAGAGAACATCGAGAAGTGCAGGGTACCAAGAGAGATAAACGGATAAAGATATGAAGTACCGGAGACTTTATCTTCGGTATATATTATATTATATATTATATATATATATATATAATATATACCAAGCGTGTTGGTAAATCTTCGCGGTGAGAAAAAAAAAACAGCAAATAGTTTGATTGTAAAAATATACTACCAAACATCAACCGGGGAGAAAAAAATTGTTGAAAAAAAAGAAAAGACCAAGATAGTCGTACCAACAAAAAAGTAATCTATTGGTACAGTATTTGACCAAAAGAAAAAACAATTTATATGTATATATATGTATATAAGATATATATATATATATATTCATAAAACCGCTAGGAGAAAGCTAATATGTAAAAAGTGCTCGATACCTAAGTAGAGCCAGATTTTAGCCCTGAAGAGCTTTATGCGAAACTAATAGTAGGTTCGTCTGACTCATTAGATTATCTTTATTACATATATATATATATATATATATATATATATATATATATATATATACCAAGCGTGTTTGGTAAATCTTCGCGGTGAGAAAAAAACAGCAAATAGTTTGATGTAAAAATATACTACCAACATCAACCGGGAGAAAAAAATTGTTGAAAAAAAGAAAAGACCAAGATAGTCGTACAACAAAAAAGTAATCTATTGGTACAGTATTTGACCAAAAGAAAAAAACAATTTATATGTATATATATGTATATAAGATATATATATATATATATATTCATAAAACCGCTAGGAGAAAGCTAATATGTAAAAAGTGCTCGATACCTAAGTAGAGCCAGATTTTAGCCCTGAAGAGCTTTATGCGAAACTAATAGTAGGTTCGTCTGACTCATTAGATTATCTTTATTACATATATATATATATATATACCAAGCGTGTTGGTAAATCTTCGCGGTGAGAAAAAAAACAGCAAATAGTTTGATTGTAAAGATATACTACCAAACATCAACCGGGGAGAAAAAAATTTTTGGAAAAAAGAAAAGACCAAGATAGTCGTACCAACAAAAAGTAATCTATTGGTACAGTATTTGGCCAAAAGAAAAAAACAATATATATATATATATATATATATATATGTATATAAGATATATATATATATATATATATATATTATATATATATATTCATATAACCGCTAGGAGTCAGATCTTAGCCCTGAAGAGCATTAAGCGAAACTAATAGTAGGTTCGTCTGACTCATTAGATTTATCTTTTATATATATATATATATATATATATATATATATATGGGAGAAATGTGAGGAGGTTAATCCGACAATATGTGGAGAAAAGTAGACACACACGGGATGTTATGGAAACTGGATGTTTATTGTCGACGATGCAACGTTTCGGCCATTTAGACCATCATCAGGACCAAAAGCCCAGTTCTAGCTTCAATGAAGGACATTTTCAGAATGGTGAAAAACAGTAGGTTGTCAGTAGGGGCAAGGGTGGCTGGGGGATGGGTAGTGGATTTTCTAACCATTTTTGACCCATCCCTTATCATCCAACATTCTGACCAAACACCTGCATCTCCATATAACACTCCCCATTTAGAGGGTAGTTTTGATAATATATATATATATATATATATATATATATATATATATACTATCAAAAGTACCCGGTCCATGACTGGACTTTTTGTTCATTATAATTTTGTTCACAAAACTGCTGGTATCGCTATAATAGAAAGCAAGCAGCAAACAATATTTTATTAGCAGCAGGAGCTAGTAAACGGACAGTTCCGCAAATTGGTTGATTTTGGTTTAATCAATTAATTATATCCCTTAATCAGTAAAAATCTATAACCAAATTTGGCGTGTTTCTTAGTTAGAAGAATATTAATGTGTATGCAAGATTTCGAATTTGAGTTACCTCCTGTTTTGGAGTCATACGTCGATACGTACATACCAAACTTCCTTATATATATATATATATATATATATATATATATATATATATATATATATATATATATATATATATGCAGGGTGACTCCCCCAAAACAGCCCTGTATTTTGGGTCGCCCTATATAATAGCTGATTTCAAGGTAGTTTTTTTATGCTGACTACAAAAATCATACTCATTTTTTCTAATCTGATCAAATTTTAAAAATACAAGATTTACTTGCAATATATAGAACAGTATTTTATCTGTGACAAGTAGAGTCCACAGGCTTTACAAATTTACAAATAAATGTTATTATTATGTACAATTTGTTAGAAAGTATTCAGGCACATCTTAAAAGCCAGATTTGACCTGACACAATGAATGGTATTTTTTTATAAATTTTTTGATAAAATGGCGATCGTATATCACCTGATAAACATTTGACCTTTGGAAAAAGAATTTAACGCAGGCTATTATTGAGCATTTTTAACTCGCTTATTAAAATTTTTGCTATTATTATAACATTCATTGCAAGTTTTCATAACACACACAGGCATACATATATGTATATATATATATATTCTAGAACACACACACATACACGCACACACACATATATATATAAATATATATATATATAAATATATTAATAGGTATTGAGCACTTTTTACTTATTAGCTATTCTCCTAGCGGTAATATGAATATATATATCTTATATACATATATATATACATATAAATTGTTTTTTTATTTTGGCCAAATAATATACCAATAGATTATTTTTTGTTGGTACGACTATCTTGGTCCTTTCTTTTTTTCAAAATTTTTTTTCTCCCCGGTTGATGTTTGGTAGTATATTTTTACAATCAAACTATTTGCTGGTTTTTTTCTCACCGCATGGATTTACCAACACGCTTGGTATATTAAATATATATATATATATATATATATATATATATATCCTAAGATAAATATATAAAGGTTTTACATATCTATTTATTAGGTGACAAAGGAACATTCACAACCATATTGGTTTCATGCGATGCAGTCATCAGGTGAAGAGGTTTCAAAACATCAGCAAAAGCTGAAACAGTGACCATCTCACACTATATATATATAATATATATATATATATATATAATATATATATGTGTGTGTGTGTGTGTGTGTGAGAGAGAGAGAGAGAGAGAGGAGAGAGAGAGAGAGAGTGTGTGTGTGTGTGTGTGTGTGTGCAGAAAATGTAGAAACAAACACGAGATGTTATAATGGATTGAACATTTATAGTTGATCTTGGAACATTTCGAGTTACAAAGGAACCCTTCTTCAGGACTATGAAATTATTTTAAAAGAAACAAGGGTTTATCTGGATAAATGATGATGGATGTTTTGTATTGAATTTGGAAATAAAAATATCCATTATATTTTATCCACGTAAACCCTTGTTTCTTTTAAAATAATTTCATAGTCCTGAAGAAGGGTTCCTTTGTAAACTGAAATGTTCGAACATCGACTATAATTTTTCCATCCATTATAACATCCCGTGTTTTTTCTACATTTTCTTCACATACTGTCGAATCAATTTCCTCATCTTACTTCCATATATATATATATATATATATATATATATATATATATATATATAAGTAATTGGTAATTTGCTTGAAGCAATTATGTTATTATATATTAATGATTTGAAGGCCAATACAATGCACATAAAAAATAAAAAACAAAAAGATCTTTTTTTTTCAAAAAAAGTAAAGTAAGTCGTCAGGGTGGCCTAAAGCTGGTATCAGCCAGACAGCGAGGAAGTCGATCACCTTTTCTCTAGCGTTAGATCAAGGAGATAATTTCAGCGTCTGAGGTGGAGCGCCACACCTATCATCAGCTCCTTACTTTACCACACAGATCCCTGTGCTACTCATACGCTGAGTTGGCGAGGGACGGTATCGAAACAGGAACCTTGTGGTTCCTAGGCGGACGCTCTACCGACTGAGCTAAACCGGCCCTTATATATATAAATATATTCTACAGGCATTGTTGTCATAAAAAGATTAAAATTTTCATAATGAATCAATAAGCTAATCAGAAATTGAAAACATAAATTTCATTAATTTCTTTTTAGAACAAAGAAAGTGTGATGAGAGAGAGAGAGAGAGAGAGAGAGAGAGAGAGAGAGAGAGAGAGAGAGAGAGAGTAAAAATCATTTCCAATGCATTTTATAGTAAAAATCATTCCCAATGCATTTTAATAGTAAAAATCATTTCCAATGCATTTTTATTGTAAAAATAATTTCCAATACATTTTTATAATAAAAATCATTTCCAATGCATTTTTATTGTAAATATAATTTCCAATGCATTTTTTATAATAAAAATCATTTCCAATGCATTTTTATAGTAAAATCATTGTCCAATGCATTTTATGGTAAAAATCATTGTCCAATACATTTTATGGTAAAATCATTTCCAATGCATTTTTATAGTAAAAATCATTGTCCAATGCATTTTATGGTAAAATCATTTAAAAATCATTCCAATCATTTTTATAGTAAAATCATTGTCCAATGCATTTTTATAGTAAAAATCATTTCCAATGCATTTTATAGTAAAAATCATTGTCCAATGCATTTTTATAGTAAAAAATCATTTCCAATGCATTTTTATAGTAAAATCATTGTCCAATACATTTTTATGGTAAAATCATTTCCAATGCATTTTTATAGTAAAAATCATTTCCAATGCATTTTTATAGTAAAAAAGGTGATGAGAGAGAGAGAGAGAGAGAGAGAGAGAGAGAGAGAGAGAGAGAGAGAGAGAGAGATAAAGAGAGAGAGAGGAGAGAATGTGTGTATGACACTGTGATCAAAAGCTCTTTCAGAAAATCAAAATAAATGAAAGACCTTTAATGAGGCTCACCG
>CM042153.1:85723936-85728936 GCA_023376005.1 Doryteuthis pealeii
TTGTTAAGAACAAATGGGGTAAACCAGAGAGAAAAAAAAAAGAGGGACAAAAAAAATGGGGAAAGAGGGATTGTTGCCCAGGTTATGTTATGTTATGCCCCCCAACAGATGCTCGGTGTTTCTGCACAGAGTAGGTCTAAGAAAAGAAACAGCCTCAAGACTACTAGATGTTGTTTAGATCTAGCTCTGGAGTGTGTAATATAATATATATATATATATATATATATATATATATATATATATATATAGGAAGTACTTTAGTATATTAACGGATGTGGAGACTGGAAGTACTTCGAAGTGCCGAAAGTACTCAGGATACGAACTTCGGTGGACTAATCCACGGATTCCATCCAAATGTTTAAAAAAGTTGACCAGAAAGCTTGAAAAGATCATCAATAAAATTGTTAAACAGGAGACGTGCCTTTTGTTTAATGCTACACACACACACACACACACTCTCTCTCTCTCTCTCTCTCTCTCTCTCTCTCTCTCTCTCTCTCTCTCTCTCTCTCTCTCTCTCAATATGGGGCAGACATCTTGAGCCTTGCGGAAGTCCGCTTCAGCGAGGAGGATCACCGACAGGAGTGGGGTCCGCGTACACATTCTTTTGTATAAGCAGGCTCATGGTAGCTGTATGGAATTGAGGTAAAGCAGCTCGAGCACCCCATCCTAAAGCGGCCTCTGTGTAAGCGGCACATGACGGACGGCATAGAAACATCTCCTACATCTGGGACTGACCTATGTGGCAGGGCTTGCTTGTCGAGGGTTGGGCTTCTCGGTCACATACGGTCGCATGCGAGTGGAAACCTCGAAAGGGGTTCATGTGTTACAGGAAAGAAACAAACTTGAATCAAGGGACACTCGGCGTGCTCACGTCCGAACTACTTGTAGAAATGGCCTTATTCTGTGAAGAAGTGTCAATCACCATATATATATATATATATATATATATATATAATATATATATATATATATATATAATGAAAATCTTCTTTATGTTCCTATGCGGGTAATTATGTAGGTTTGTAAGACTAATTTTTCTTTTATAAAAATATTCGCTATGAGAAAAAGAAGAAATTTAAACTGCGAAATATTTTCCATATATTCTGATTCACTCACACCATTTCATTATTTTTAGTTATTTTGATACATTGAAATAAAACAATATGTTCTTTGGCGAATTCTTCGTCTTAACAGACAGACAATCAGAGTACAGACTGAAGGACGCTTGCACCGAGAAACCAATGTATTACGATATCTGTTTTTTTGTCTCCAGTAACGAGAGTTCCACTGACGTCATATCGAAATCCACCAATCATCTTTAGAGAACGAATTGTATTGACTGTGAGCTGTTAAATACATGTTTATTGTTGCCTGAAGCCCATAGATCCCGAGATTAATTCCGTTTAAAAATCCACGATTGTTTTGTTTTTTGTTTTGTTATGGTTTTTTGTTGCATTTTATTTATTATGTTTTGTGGCTTTTTTTTTTTTTTTTTTTTTTTTGTTGTTATATCTTAATCTTTTCTTTCGTTCATTTTTTTCATCTGTTTCCACTTTTCCGATATTTCTGCACATTTAATGAATGTTTTTATTATTATTATTTTTTTTTTTTTTTTTTTGCAAATTGTGGATTACCAACAAAGAAAATTTATTTTCTCCCCCCTCCCCACTAGTTTTACGCCAGACTCTAGTATCAATTTGTACAAAGAATACTGATCAGCCCCAAACATTAGAATGACCCCCCCCTATTTTGACTAGGTTTCGTCCGTCGTGTTCTTAAGACTTTACCTAGGTGTATACAAGGACCATTAAGTACTTTTTCTTTACAATAGATTCAGTGATTGATTTTAACGTCATGTCAACTACAAGGTGTGTCAAAAAAGTATTGAGATTTTTTTGTACTTCTTGACACACCTTGAATTCTGAAAAAAAATTACGTCATGTCAACTACAAGGTGTGTCAAAAAGTATTGAAGTTATTTTGTACTTCTTGACACACCTTGTATTCTGAAAAAAATAATGAATGGAACGTCATTTTTTTTTTCGAATAAAAGGTGTGTCAAAAAATACAAAGAATTCCGATACTCTTTTGACACACTTTGTATTCTGAAAAAAGTTAATGAATGGAACGTTATTTTTTTCAGAATACAAGGTGTGTCAAAAGGTACAAAAAATGTTTCGATATTTTTGACACACCTTGTATTCTACAGTTATTTTTTACCCAGAGTTTACAGAATCGCATTCATTATACCTCATATTTACATTTTTTTTGTTTTTTTTGTAGACGATTCTGAAGATTTCTCTTTTTTGCACACAATCCTATTGAATACACATCTATATACCAATACCAGCGAGTGGTGTAAAAGTTAAAGTTATGGGAAATGGATTCGTCGCCCTGAGTTCAAATCCTGGGCGTGGTAATTGAATTTCACTTAGCGCTAATACACTTGGGAAATGTATGAATCCTGCTCTCCCTCCAGCTATGGATAAATAGTAGGGCAGACTGGGCTCTTTAACCTTGGTTAGGCAACCGGTCTAGGAGACGGAAAACTCTGAATTCAAAACCTGTTGAACTCCGCTTAATAAATTGACCTTATGTCACATCCTGCCCGTGCGGAGGGGTTGGTAAATATATATACCAATACCATTAGCAGGAAGTTCAAATCATAGACAAGCAGTTTGCAGCGGCTCTCCCACCATAGCAATCCTACTGTAAAACTCTACCAGTGGCACTCGCATGTGTCACTTGTTCAAACCGAAAAACCGCTACGTACCATCTTTTGTTTTGTCTGTGAACCAACCAAATTGAAATTGAAATTAAATTTGCAAGAACTGACAAAGGTTAATCTCGGTTTGGCTAATAGACAATTTGAGCAAATCACCCTGGATATTGTGATGGAGAAAGGGAGGCAACTTCCTCTACCTGTACTATTGGATGCGGAATTTGATATCAAACTAAGAAACTTACTGCCTTTAATGGCGGAACTAAGTGAGAAATGGCCCCCACCACCAGCACGGATGAAATGCTTCGTCCTGGGCATTGACGTTAAACTGCAACCGACTACATATTAAATCTACCACACCAGCTAAAGATGATTTCCCAGATGTAGGTTCATGATACACAAATACCTTTTGTATTATTAAATGATTTTTTTTTAAAATAGAAAAATTATATTAGAATGGGTAAGAATCCCCATTTTCTTCTTTTTTTTTTTTTTTTTTTTTTTTGTAACCCACCATTCTTATCAGTGAGAAATTTAAATACTTAAATTTAAGAAATTGGTACTTGATCTTTTTGCAATAGATAACCAGTTGAATCATGCAGGTAAAACATATCTAGAAAATTTGTTCAGTCGTTGAGGTAAATCTGTTAAATAAGTGGAATAAACGGAAAATAAAATACTTAATGTATGTTTCTCGTCTGTGCGATCTTCAGACAAGGTGCACTTGGTCTGAAGATCACGTAAGCGATACCTGGCCAGTAACCAGGTACCGTGCACTGATTGTTCACGCTACCTTAACTTATATAAATGCTCTATCCATGATACTGAGCACACATTATCTATCTATCTATCTAACTCTCTCTCTCTCTCTCTCTCTCTTATATATATATATATATATAATATATATATAATATATATATTATATTTCTCTCTATATACATAATCTATTATCTATCTATCTACCTATATATATATATATATATATATATATATATATATATATATATATACGCGTGTGCATATGTGTATGCATATATGAATATATAACTGAATAACTGAATATAAGAGAATTTCACTGAAGTGTTGACATGCCATAAAATCCAACCAACCAACATCTCTCTCTCTCTCTCTCTCTCTCTCTCTCTCTCTCTCTCTCTCTCTCTCTCTCCACACACACACACACACACACACACAACTCTCTCTCTCTCGCTATATTATATATATATATATATAGATAGATAGATAGATAGATAGATAGGGGTAGATATATTCAAAGTGATTTGTCTTAAGAATAAGCGACTAATACACTGCTTTGAAGCCAATGGTAACAAACAATTTTAATGGTATAGGATTTCATATAACCGTGAATTTTTGATGTCATTGGGTTTTTTTTTCAAATATTTTTATATCAAAAATGTTATATATTCGAGGCAGAATATTGACAACTAAGCACCAGAAAAAACCACACACAAAAAAAAAAATAAATAAAAAAAAAAACAAAACAAACAATGAACCGTAAATGAAAAAATAATATAAGAACTTTTTGAAAACGCAAAGCCATGTAGAACTGGTTCAAACCGACAGCTGTGTTGATGTAAGCCTCCTTGGGGAAAGCAAATTAAGCGATAAAGAAAATAAAGGAGAGAGAAACAAACAAGTGACTGCTTCAATGAAACGGGGGATATCCAAGAAGATTTCTGAATCACTGACTGATCGATGACTGTGGATAACTCACTGATCGATTGCTACGGCTTTCACCCAAGGGGACGGGTCACTCGAGGATCCGCCCTGTCGATGGTCGGTTAAATGCTTATTGTGGTGACTACGGATAACGGGCAATCGGGTTCGATTACGGGAAGTTCTGAACTTTACATTTATTTATTAATTAATAATTTTTTTAACCATATGACCTTTAGGCACCCCTTTGGCTTTGCTGATTCATAAGTACATTTTTTCATTTACACCGTCAACATCTGATTGCTTGTTAACAGACAATTTTTAGAGTTTTTTTTAATTATAAAACTAACCCCTAACCCTAACCCCTAACCCCTAACAAACAACTGGATGTTGACGGTGTAATTGAAAAATATGTACTTATGAATCAGCAAAGCAAAAGGGGTGCCTAAAGGTCATATGGTCCAATTTTTTATATACATAAATTATTATAATGTCATTATTTTGTGCAGCAATTCACCCAAAAAATCTTAAAAGAAAAGAAAAAAATTTACACTACATACAGAAAATACCTAATTAATCGCTAAAAATTAATTTGAATC
>CM042153.1:85733627-85766127 GCA_023376005.1 Doryteuthis pealeii
TATCAGATGGAGCTGTATTTACCAAATAAAAATTATCAATTAATGTAACGTTATTTTTTCAGAATAACAAAGTGTGTCAAAAAGTACAAAAAATCTCAAACTTTTTGACACACATTGTAATATATATATATATGTATGTGTGTGTGTGTGTGTGTGTGTGTGTGTTCAATAATGCGTGTGTGTAATAATGTGTTCTTATTATTTACTTGAGAAAATACCATTTTCAGAAAGAAAAATGCGTACGAAGGGACTTTAAAATTTCAATTCAAATTCTTAGATTACAACGCTGAATTTGAATTCGGCGAACATTTTTAAAAAATGAAAAAAAAAAAAAAGCAGTTAGTTGAGACTTTCCTTTGAATACTTAAAAAATTTAGTGAATACATCGAATTTTTGGGTAAAATTAGGAAAAAGAACATCTATTAAACAATGAGGATTATTGACTAATCCTTAAAAATCGGTTTCATTAACAACATAAGATTAATTCTCAGGATTAAAAACATTAATCGTTTAAATCCATTGTTTCACAACACACACACACACACACACACACACACACACATATATATATATATATATATATATTATATATATAATATTATAGTAAGAGTAAGGAAGATAATCCGACGGTATGAAAACACACAATGTTGTTAAAATGAATATATGGTTAATATAATTTTCATTGCTGTAATATTGAAAATATTTCGAATTAATAAAAAAAATCATTCATCAGAGCATAATGATAATTAGGTCCGTTTTAGATGTATATGTCGTTTAATCTCGGACTCATCGAGAGAGAAAAACCGAGAATCCGAATTAAAAACATATACATCTAAAAACGGACCTAGCTATCATTATGCTCTGATGATTGATTTTTTATAAATCGAAATATTGTCAATATTGAGCAATGAAATATTATACTAAAGATATAGTCTATTTCTCTGGAATGTTTGAGATGAGGCTTGAAGATTAATACTTATTTGCATTATTCGACTATTGTCTCATCTTCATTGTTACTTGTAGAACGTTTCAGCTGATATACCCCGGCCTTCTTCAGGTATTTCTTGTCAGACTCGAGAACATCTCTCGGACTCGGGAACCCTTCCTCGAACTCGGGAACCCTCCCGTCGCACTCGGGGAGCCATCACGGAAACTTTAAACCTAAAGAAGGTTCCGAGTCCGAAAGGTTCTCGAGTCCGACAAGAAAATACTTGAAGAAGGGCGAGGGTATATCAGCCGAAACGTTGTGCAAGTAACAATGAAGATGGGGACAATATCCAGAAACGCAGATAATAACTAAAAATATAGTCATTTTAACAACATAGTGTGTTTCCAATAACCTTTCATCTACACACACACACACAGCGACGACACACACACACACACATATATAGTAGTATTGATATTATATATAATATAAAGAGTGACCTCTTTTATGAAAACCCTTATTAATATACTATATATATATAATATATATATATATACTATATATATATATACGATGTTCATTCAAGAAATAAGGGGAAATCATTTTTAAGAATTTTTTAAAGAATTTTAACTGTTTTGTTTGGAATTGGTTTATTGCAATTTTTTTTTAAATTTGCCAAAAATGTTTGTTTTGACGCTATTCAAAATTGTGGCAAATCATAACAAAGTATTTAGTCTTGATAAGATATCTGTCATCAAGTTCATGGTGGCTGAAATGTGTAAACCATATGACATTTAGAGAAGAATGTGTGATGTGTATAGAGAAGCATGTTTTAGTCAAAAATGTTTACACATGGTTAAACAGGGCTTAGCCACTACCAACCGGAGTCGAAAAGAGAGTGGAAACTTACTGACTCTCAGGTAAAGAAAAAGGGCGCAGCGCTCGGTAAAAGTCATTTTGATAGTTCTCTAGGAAGTGTAAAGACCCCTCATTATTTTTTTATTTTTATTTTTTTTTGCTTTGCTTCTTTTTTTTTTTTTTTAATTCCCTTATTTGTAAAACCCGTCTGATGAGGCTAGACACTTTTTTTGAGTTTCTGGTCGAAATAAAAATATTTACGGGATGACGGTTTGATAAATTTTCTTTCTTTGAAAGTTATATATATATATATATATATATATATATATATATATATATATATATATATATATATATATAAAGGTTTTAATGAGCATCTACCTAAGGTTTCAGGCTTTGCCCTCGTCAGGATACCATTTAATCCCTCTGATGTGTCTGCAAGTTCACATTTTACGGTTATATATTTGTAAACAACCTCTTAATAAAGCTCTTACATTTGTAATTGAGCACTTTATTTCCTTTATTCATCCCGGAAAAATTACCAATATATATATATATAATATATATATATATATATATATATATGAATAAATGGTTAACTTGGTTCAGATATGAATTTGTTTCGGCATATCTTTCCCTCCCCATTTATTTATATTTATTTGATTCCTTATTTACAATACTCAGTTTATATAAAAATATATACGCCAATTCTTATATCTTTGAGTTCTCAATTTTGGCTGAACACTATCAAGGAAACTCTTGATATCATCCACACACACACACACACACACACACACACACAATATATATATATATATATATATATATTATATATATATAAAGATAAATCTAATGAGTCAGACGAACCTACTATTAGTTTCGCTTAATGCTCTTCAGGGCTAAGATCTGACTCTTAGCCCTGGGTCAGATCTTAGCTCTGAAGAGCATTAAGCGAAACTAATAGTAGGTTCGTCTGATTCATTAGATTTATCTTTATTATTTGCTCTACTGAGGTATTGATCACTTTTTACTTATTAGCTATTCTCCTAGCGGTTATATGAATATATATCTATCTTATATACATATATATACATATAAATTGTTTTTTCTTTTGGCCAAAATACTGTACCAATAGATTATTATTTGTTGGTACGACTATCTTGGTCTTTTCTTTTTTTCAAAAATTTTTTTCTTCCCGGTTGATGTTTGGTAGTATATTTTTACAATCAAACTATTTGCTGGGTTTTTTTCTCACCGCGAGGATTTACCAACACGCTTGGTATATTATATATATATATATATATATATATATATACACACACACGCACAACACACACACGCACATATTATATATATATATAGATATATGTGTGTGTGTGTATATTTATATATACCTGGATATACACATAAGTAAATGTTCATCAATTCATTCAATATACAGCTTTTCGTAGAAACTTTTTCCCATAGTGATTAATCAATACCCAAACATGGTCACGGAAAAGATCGAAGCCGAGAAGGTTTGAAGAAGAAGAAGAAGAAGAAGAAGAAGAAGAAGAAGACTCACAATATTCAGAAGAAGAAGAAGAAGAAGAAGAAGAAGAAGAAGAAGAAGAAGAAGAAGAAGAAGACTCACAATATTCAGAAGAAGAAGAAGAAGAAGAAGAAGAAGAAGAATATATCAACAACAACAACAAAAATTAAAATAATGTGTAGTAGTAGACGGAGGTGAAGGTGTGGGAACAGAATCATCATCGCCATCATCATACCGGCCCTCGCCAACTCAGCGTATGAGTAGCACAGGGACTTGTGCCGTAAAGTAAGGAGCTGACGGTAGATGAGACGTTCCATCTCAGACAAAAATTCAATCTCCTTGATCTAGTGCTAGTGAAAAGGTGATAGACTCCCTCGCTGATTGGCTGATCCGACTTTAGGCCACCCCGACGGCTTTACAGGAACTGAACGAGACTTTGTGAGACACACATACACATCCTCCTTGAGCCTCGTTTTGAATGTTGAAAGTTGCGTGGAAATAGAGGATGAGTCCTTAGCAGACTCAATCCGCGCTGAATAAAACTAAAATGTAATAAAACAGAGCAAACAAACAAAAAAAAATAGCGTATAACACGTGACCCTTCTTTACAAAACAACTGATTTATCTAAACACACCTTCCTGAATGAATACGCATGCGCACTGTCAAAACATTGGCATTCGTGAAAAGCCATGCCAATATCGGAACGGTAACTCTCGCTGCTATTTTTTTATTTTTTTTTTTACATTTGTAATTGTTGTCGCGGGATCAATGCGCGTGAAAAGACGTGAGTTGTGTAGTAGACTGCGAAAGAAATAATTGGTAGCTTCATACGGATCGGGTGGGGGAGTAGTGGATAAGCGGGCGGGGGGGGGCTATGATCGGAAAGAAGATATACGACAAATATTAGTTTTATTGAATATATTTTTGTGTGTATGTATTGGCGTGTGAGAGGAGGGAATAGTGAGGTGGGTTAAATCTGAGGTTGAGAAAAAGGGATCTTTCCTTTTACTGAGAGTGTTGGTGGGGGAGGGGGTATTTATACAATGGGTGTGGCTGGTTGTTGAAATTGGGGGGGGGGGGCTCAGAACAACAACAAAAAAAGAGTCAATGGTCATCGACCCCTACCGAGCGTTCATTTCATTGGATAGGAAATGGAAATAATTCATTCCTTTCCAGTTTTCTTCCGTTTGCTTCAGCTTCCTTCTTTTTCTTTTTTTTCTCCTTCCATTTCTTTCATTCACTTTCATTTTCTCGTTCTCTACTCTATATCCGCCCTGTCGGTTGAGGTGTTAGAATCCACCGACTGCACCTCTGCATAAGGGCAACAGCTCTAAAAGTAAACATGGAATCCCTCGTCTATTTCGATGCATGGTGTTCATCCAATAAAAAAACCTACACAGTGTTTTTGTTTATAGAGGTGAAGGTTCGTGTTGGACCATCCGCACTTTTTGGCACAGTCGATAGGAAAGAATTGGTGCACAAGGAATGCCACAAATCCAATCAACGACTGACCTCACCTTTTTCAAACTCACAGTTTCTCCTTCTCTTAGACTGGCTACCTAATCCAAGGTTAAAGAGCCCAGTCTGCCCTACTATTTTTCCCATAGCTGGAGGGAGAATATATGGATTCATACCTTTCACTATGTGAAATGCAAACAGCCTTGTCTAAGATTTGAACTCTGGTCGACGAGTCCATTTCCTAAGACTTTAACCCTTATGCCACGCGTCTCCATGAAGTAAAAAGTAAAGTCGTCGGCATCAGCCAATCAGCGAGGGAGTCACCACACCTACCATCAGCTCCTTACCATACCGCGGAGATCCCTGTGCTACTCATACGCTGAGTTGGCGAGGGACGGTATCGAACTAGGAACCTTGTAGTTTGTCGCCGAACGATCTACTGGCTGCGCTAACCCGACAAAACGTTTGATAAGTAAGCATATCAACCGTTGTATTAATCAAATTGTCATACTGTGGTATATACCCATTCCCCATGTGCTGATAGTAAATTATAATTTTCATTGATTTAAAAAAAAATATCTTCGCAAATAAATAAAATATTCATATTTTTTAAGACCCGGTGATATTTAATGTGTACATATTTGTTGTTAATTGTATTATTTTCGTAGTTTCAGCCGGACATACATACATACATACATACATACATACCAATTGTCCTTTATATGTGTATAGATGATCAGAAAAGATAAGAAAGTATAAAGAAATCAAGAAATATTTCATTATAAGGAAATGCCTTGGAGAACAGACACTCATTTACGTCTGCCCTATTCCAACACTTAGCCCAGACTCCCAACTCATCTCTCTCTCTCTCTGTCTCTGTCTCTGTGTCTCTGTCTGTCTGTCTGTCTCTTTCTCTGTCTCTCTCTCTCTCTCTCTCTTAATTCCTTTGTTTGAACGATTACTCAATAAGCTATTTGTGCTAAGTTTTACGGGATGCAATAGTGTGTACGTTTCATTGTGTTAGGGCTTTGAGGGACGGGGAAACTTTTTCAGCCCTACTTACCAACATTCTTCGTTCCAGCTTGCCTCACACTACCAAACCTCACTGACCCACACCTCGCAACCACGCCTTGTCGCTAGGAATGAGAAATAGAGGGTTGGGCCGCTAACAATAAATTTCAACTATAGCCATTGTCAGTCACGACAGAGTTTAACTGAATGTTTCCGTCTAGTTGAAATATTTGTTTAACTTTCTTTCGCTCGCAGACAACCTGAAGTGTGTTTCAAGAAACTCACCGGAGTATTCTGGCGCAACCACAAATTCTTACCCGCCCCTACCCCCCCCCCCCCCCCTAGGCTGTGAGAAGCCCATTTTCTCGGCATCCTTTAAAACAATGGTAATTTCTCTGACAGGAATTTCATCGCAAAAACAATAAACGGTTTTTTTTGTTTGCTTGTTTGTTTGTTTGTTTGTTTGTTTATTTTTTTGTTTATTTTTTATTTTTGTGTTTATTTTTTAATCTTTTATCTTTATTTATTTATTTGTTTATTTATTTATTCATTGCCTTTGGGTTTCATTTTTTCGATTTCGTCTGGCGAACTAATCAATGAAAATGTCTGACGTAATTTTTAACAATTTTCTCCCTATTCGCAAAATGAAGTATTTAAAATAAACTTGAATCTGAACCCAACCCCCACCTCATCCTCTCTCTACTCTCTTTCTCACCCTTCTCTTCTCTCTTCTCTCTCTCTCTCTCTCTCTCTCTCTCTCTCACACACACACACACACTCTCTCTCTCACTCACGGTCTCCTCTCTCTCTTTCTTTCTCTCTCTCTTATTCTCTTTCTCTTACTCACTCTCTCTCTCAATCATTCTCTCTCTCATACACACATACACATACTCTCTCTCTCTCTCTCTCTCTCTCTCTCTCTCTCTCTCTCTCTCTCTCTCTTTGGTTCTCTTTCTCTCTGTTTCGTTTTGTCTGTGTGCGCACATGAAGTGTCTAAAATAAACTTGAATCTGAACCCCCATCTCTCTCTCTCTCTCTCTCTCTCTCTATATATATATATATATATATATCATACTCACACACATGCACATGCTATCTCTCTCTCACAAATACACACACACACACACACTCTCTCTCTCTCTCTCTCTCTCTCTCTCTCTCTATTTCTTTTCATATGTGTGTGCACATGATGTATTTAAAACAAACTTGAATCTAAAGCCTCCACCTCTCTCTCTCTCTCTCTCTCTCTCCTCTTCTCACACACACACACACACACACACACACACACTCATACAGACACTATCTCCCTCTCTCAAACACACATCTTCTCTCTCTGGGTCTCTTTCTATCTATTTCGTTTTCTCTGTATATGCACATTTGTACGTACCTGTGTATATGCCTGTGCTCGCATGTGTCTGAGGAAATGTATACATGTGTGTTTAGGTATGTTAGAATGTGTATGCCCATGTGCATATGCGTGTGTGCTTATGGTACCTCTATGTATCAAACTGTCTGACCGTCTGTGTGTCTGTGTGTGTGTGTGCGTCTGTGTGTCTGTGTGTGTGTGTACCTCTGTACGTGTGCGTTGGAGGTGGGTAGAAATGTAAAAATAAAAAGTTATATTTAGACACGCTTATAATTGTGTTCAATCGCTTGGACCTCGACGATATTTAACTATTACAGTTTAAAATGGAAATAATTTCGGCTTGAATATCTTTTTGACCAACCGCAAACTTATTATATTATTATAATTATTGTCTTACGTCCTTTCATAACAGGATAAATGTAGCTTCAATACTTACATGTATACATCTTTTATCTAAAGCATTGTACAGTATTATATTATATATATATATATATATATATATATTATATATATATATATATATATATATATGTGTGTGTGTGTGTGTGTGTGTGCGTGCGTGTGTGTGTGCGTGTGTGTGTATAATCTGGTGTGTGGTCTGTTGTCGTGGTGTCTTTTAATAATATTGCATCTCTTTGTAGTTTCGAAATCTTTCTAACCTGATTTCCCAAGCCGTCTTGTTATCCAAAATGGTCTTCCATTATCAACTTTTTATAAACAATCCGGTCATTCTTTTGTAAATTGATCAGGTCAAATGCACCAATTAAAATTGGTATCACTTTCACTCATATTCCACAGCTTTTTCAACTCTCTGGCAAGGTCCAGGTATTTATCCATCTTTTCATTTTTCTTCAGCTTCACACTGTGATCTGCTGGAACCATTATTATTATTATTTGAGTTTTCACATCAGTGTTAGCTGATGGTCTTTCACTGGAGTCTGAGTGACAGCAAGTCTCCTCAGGTCTCCAGGACTCTTCTGAGTATTCTGGCAGATTGCAGCAGTGCAGTGTTCTGAATGGTTTCAATCCTTCCTCTGATATCCAAACTTTCCAGACCCTTTTCTAATCCTTTTGGGACTGTTCCAAGTGCACCAACCACAATTGGTATCACTTTCACTTTCATATTCCATAACTTTTTCAGTTCTCTGGCAAGGTCCAGATATTTGTCAATTTTTTCATTTTCCTTTAACTTCACCCTGTGATCCGCTGGCACTGCAAAATCCACCAGTTGACAAGTTCTTTCTTTTTTGTTAATCAACACTAGGTCTGGTCTTCTTGCTGGGATAAGGTGATCCGTTTTAATTTCAAAGTCCCAGAGAATTTTGTGCGTTTCGTTCTCAAGAACAGATTCTGGTTTATGCATATACCATTTTGATGTGTGGTCAAAATTTAATTTCTTGCATAATTCCCAGTGGATCACCTTCCCAACCCAGTCGTGTCTAGTTTTGTATTCTCGTATAGTTTGCTACATTCGCAGAGTATATGGTTAACAGTCTCATCTCTATTAGGTCTTATCAATTTTTCCTTATGGCATTATTTGTGCAGTAAGTGATTCTGTTTCTCTTTTGAGGTGTAAGTCTTTCCATGTGCAACCTCATCTATTTGTCGTTTATTATTATTATTATTATTATTATTATTATTATTATTATTATTTCAAAGAATTTTAGCATTAGACTTCTTGTCAGCCATTTTCTTTTCTCATCTCATTTTTTAAAGTAGTTATTGTGTTAAAGTAAAGGAAAACTCTTTTTTTTTTGAGTGACAGTGGAAGTGGGAATTGGCACTGTCCGCGTTTTATTAAATGTTGACTAGTGAAAGTCTAGA
Organism: Doryteuthis pealeii; assembly: GCA_023376005.1. Classification (NCBI taxonomy): domain Eukaryota; kingdom Metazoa; phylum Mollusca; class Cephalopoda; order Myopsida; family Loliginidae; genus Doryteuthis; species Doryteuthis pealeii. The sequence continues at coordinate 85,742,605 of CM042153.1, forward strand.
CCAAAACCAAATCAAGATGGACGTGGTTGGAGAAGAAACAAAGGGTTAAAACATGGCGGGAAGGCGAATTGCCAAAGGAATTGCCTGGTTGACTTTGAATGCATTTCAAATAAAGATGCTTCTGGCCGGCCCCGTCTTCTAAGCCTCAGAGATGACTTCAAGTGAAGCCATTGATTATTGTTTATTGTTAGAGATCCTCTCACCTTGATGAACCCTTTTTCCCGCGTGGCGAACGCATTTGTCAATCTCAAAACATTCGCCCGTGTCCTTAAGTGTGCATACCAAATTTTGTCGCTCTTCTTTCTCAAAGCCTTTGTCAGTTATAACATACAGATGATTTAATAACGAGACCAATTCATGGTATAAAAGGTGTGTCAAAAAAGTATCGAGATTTTTGTACTTTTTGACACACCTTGTATTCTGAATAAAAAAAACTTTCCATTCATTCTTCATTGTATCTTGGTAAATTCAGCTTTAAACTTTGTATTTTTTGACACGTCTTGTATTCTGAAAAAAAAAATGAATGGAACGTCATTCTTTTCGGGATACAAGGTGTGTCAAAAAGTACAAAAAATATCGATACTTTTTTGACACACCTTGTATGTACAACTGTGCAGAAGAGACATACGCATACACACACGCCCATCCCCCACAGATACACACATATATATATATATATATATATATATATTTGTATATGTATAAGTATTAACTTACCGGTGGGTATAAGAACGATCAGCGCACAATCTCCAGAGGTTAAGGTTGAGAAAAAACCAAAGTGCTCAATACAGCAGTAACCTACTCTAATTTAAATAATTTAAAAGTAACCCTGAAGAATCTATCGATGAAACTCGAGTAGGTTACTCATTTCCATTCTTATATATATATATATATAATATATATATATATATATATATATATATATTGAGCTAAGGTAGCCTGAAGGCTAGAGAGTCAGTAACCTGTTGTTGATTCCATGTCCACGATACCATATCTCAAATATAAACGCTCTAGCAATAATATTGAGCACTATCAACCGAGAAATATATTACCCATATTATCCACAATATATATATATATATATATATATATATATATATATATATATGTGTGTGTGTGTGTGTGTGTGTGTGTGAATTGTATCAGGTGTTTCCATGGTAGGATTGAACCAAAATTCAAAACTCAAACGTATATCTAAGGATTTTACGTATATATGAATATTACAGTAAGTATATATTGAGTATATATGGAGTATATTATGAAATATATATGGAGCTTGTTATATATATATATATATATATATATATATATATATTCCTCCATATCCACCAGATTTAGCGCCTTCAGACTATCTTCTCTTCGGCTCCATGAAAGAGGGTTTGAGAGGCAAACATTATTCCAGTGACGCGGAAGTGAAATCTGTTCTGAAGACGTGGCTCAAAAAACAGACAACAGAATTTTACGGGGTAAGAATAACTGCTCTCATTCGAAGGTAGAACATTGCTATTGAGAAAAAAACGGTGACTATATGGAGAAGTAGGGATGTGATCCACAGAGGACCAGCTTCATTTTTGCTGTATGGTACAGTTTCCTGTGTTTGTAATTATATCTGTCCTAAACAAAATGGCCTTACTTTCTGACTAACACCGTATATATATATATATATATATATATATATATATAAATATATATATATATATATAACTTCTGCTAACTGGTCCTGATGACCTACCTACCTCGCTACCAAATGATATACTTCCCCTTACAATGATCCACCCGACTATCAAATTCCCTCTGATACACATCAACACATTTGACCCACACTCCATTATCAAAGTCCTCTTCTAAGTAAACCGACTGACCCCATAGAAAAATACAAATCCCTTCCCACCAACCCCACCCAACTTTTCTTCACCCCTCACCCATTCTCCTTTTCTCTATAAAAGAGAATGTACAAGTACTTATGTCAATAAAACTCTGAAGAAGTTTCATACAAAATGAGTCGAAATATCAATTGAATTTATGCTGTGTTGTTATATCCACACTTTCCTCTTTCTCAACCATATATATAATATATATATATATATATATAAAGTAAAGTAAGTAAAGTCGACGGGGCGGCCTAAAGTCGGTATCAGCCAGTCAGCGAGGGAGTCTATCCCCTTTTCAATAGTGCTAGACCAAGGAGATTGTTTTTAGCATCTGAGGTGGAGCGCCACACCAACCATCAGCTCCTTACTTTACCGCACAGATCCCTGTGCTACTCATACGCTGAGTTGGCGGGGACCGGTATCGAACTAGGAACCTTGTGGTTTCTAGCCGAACGCTCTACCGACTGAGATGGCGCAATTGATATAAAGGTTGAGTTAATACAGTTCCAAGTGATATATCTATTTATTTATATGCATATATGAAATATTAGTAATAGTAAGTAGAATGGTTGGAATAGACACAGTTCTATGCATTTATTTGTATCGATCCGACACTCAATAAAAGACAATATGAACCGAAGCCATTTATTTGGCATCAGTTCGGAAGAGAATTTTTGTCCAAGACTCGTTCGACAATCTGCAAAGCAAGAATCAGCTTCCGAAGAAGAAATCCACAAATAGCAACATTCTTAGATCCATCCTGCCAGACGGAAAAATTTCTTCAAATCAAGAGAATTCTTAGAATGCATACGGTAAGTCGGTAACAAAAGACATTCGGTCCTGATCAAATCCTAAATATATATTTAGAAATAAATAGGCATACATAGGTAAATAAAATTGTTTCCTCCTGCGCAGTGTGCATTTTATAACGCACACAGACCCAGACACATAAACACACACACACACACACACATATATATATATATATATATATATATATATATGAGAAGTAAACACGCGGTGTGTTTATGATATGGCTTTTTTTAGCTGACAATTTTTGGGAGAATATGTGCTTAATTGAAGTCGTACCTAATTTTGAAAGTTAATTAATTAATAATTAATTAATTAGGCGGGCCTAACTATTTAAATATAAGGCTAAACAAATAGAGAAAAATCAATCTCTGTATGTACATTTCGGCCTATTAGGCCTCCTCAGCAGAGCTATAGATAGGAAGACCGCCTTGTGCGTGATTCGAAACCCGACTGTCAAGCTGACAGGCGAGTATCGTACCCTCTACACCAACCGGACTTTCTTAGATTTTTCGTTTTTTTGTTTAGAAGTAGGTTTGTATATATATGTATATATATATATATATATATATATATACAAACCTATATATAATATATATATATTATATATATTGAACACACCACACACATATATATATATATATAATATATATATATTGCACACACACATATGTATATACGTATATGTATTAATGTTATCCTTATCGGTGTGTGAGGGAGAGACAGAAATAGACATTGTGTGTGTTAATGTATGTGTGAGAGGGACGCTGTGTGAGAGGGTGTGTGTACGTACGTGTGTGTATGTGTGCATGTATATATATATATATATATATATATATATATATATTATATATATATAAGCGTAGACATAACGCTCTCCTGGAGCACTCTATGGCAGCCCTTACATACATACAGATGTGTGTATTAAAACAGTTAAGATCCCCTTCACATTCTGTGGTTGACGATGGCCGAGCGGTTAAGCTGTCCAACAGATGCTGAATATATTGGAGTTCTATCCCGGCTGTACGTAGCTCACAAAATGTCTAGCCACCCTGAAGAGACTTGATTAGTCGAAACACGTGTCTGTGGATGACTATATATATATATATATATTTGTGTGTGAGTTTGTATGTCTGACCGAGTGTGTGTATGTGTACAAACATGAATGGACACACACTTTGCGTTAAATATAATGAATATATATATGTGTGTGTGTGTGTGTGTGTGTTTCATACCCTTTATCTATACATATACCGTCGGATTCATTTCTTTTACTCTTATATATATATATATATATATATATATATATATATATATATATATATATATATAATATGTAATATATGCAATAGGGTCCTCATATTATGAGGATGGGCCGAGTGTTGCTTTTTAACCGTCAAGAGAATTACGGTTGCACACTTTCTCTTCTGATGAGCCTATTTCAGTTGTCGTTTGTTTTTTCATATATCTTATTCATATATATATGTGTGTGTGTGTGTGTGTGTGTGTGTGCAAATTATAACTTATTTTTTCAGTGTCTGTGACCATACATATACATACTCATACACTCACAACCACACTCACACACACACACACATGTGCATATATAAGTATATGTGTATATATGCGCGTGTGTATGCTTTTCTTCACGCTCTTTGTGTGTCTTTGTATATGTGTGTGCATGCGTGTGTATGTGTGTGAGAGGGAGAGACAGAAAGAGACATTGTGTGTGTGTGTGTATTAGTGTGTTGTGTGAGAGGACACTGAGTGAGGGGTGTGTGTACGTACGTGTATGTATGTGTGCATGTGTGTGTGTGTGTGTGTGTTTAGCTTTTATCCAAAAATGTTCCACATAAACAAATCCGGAGATCTTCACATAAGGAAATGGACAAATCCATAAATAGGGCGACTCAAAGAACAGTCAACGTCAAGACTCATTCTTCTACGGATGAGACTGTCTCGAGTTGCTGCAACAGAATTGTATTTCGGGGCGGGGGGGGGGGTTAAAGCTTTGTAAATATAACGAAAATCAGTCGTTAGGGCTGGGGAGCGTCTTTCAATACGAAGTCATTCGATAAATTGAGTGTTTCGATATCATCGTTACTTGCGTGGAATTTTTTATTTGGGGGGATAGCGATTCAATTAAGTTTTTGGAGATCCGTAACCTTTGTTGTGTGTGTGTGTGTGTGTGTGTGTGTGTTTGTGTGTGTGTGTGTTTGTGTGTGTGTGTGTTATAGATACTTATCTTCGATTATTTCAATGAAATATTAGTTAAATTTTGTAATTTAAATATCCGAGTTAACAGAAAAAAAATACAAAGAGTATTAAAGATAAGGAAAAAGGTTTACTAAGCACAAATGCGCGAACAGAGTAATTAGCAAATTGCTAATACACGAATAGGATAGGCATGGTCAGCCATAAACAAATTATCAGTCATTTGGAAATCCGATCTCAGTGACAAGTTAAAGCGACAATTCTTCGGGGCTGTGGTTATATCAGTACTGCTATATGGCTGCACCACCTGGACCCTAACGAAGCGCCTCGAGAATAAGCTATATGGGAGCTGCACAAGGATGCTGTCTGCGGTCTTGAACAATTCGTGCAAGCAGAACCCCACAAGGAAGCAGCTGTACGGTCACCTGCCCCCATCTCACAAACCATCCACGTGAGACGGACAAGGCATGCTGGACACTGCTGGAGAAGCAAGGACGAGCTCATAAGCGACGTCATCCTTTGGAAGACAACACATGGACATGCTAGTGAGGGCCAGCCAACAAGGGCCTACATTGACCAACTATGTGAGGATACTGGATGCTGCGCGGAGGACCTCTCTGGGACAATGAATGATAGGAAGGGTTGGCGAGAGCTTGTCATAGATATCCGTGCTAATAGCGCGACATGATGCTGATGATGAGGTTGTATTGACAAGTCCATGCACGTCTTTCAATGTGAACAGTCATGCGTGGAAGTTTTTTTGTTTTTTTGTGAGGATAGGAATTCAATTCAGTTTTGGGGGATCTATGACCTTCTGTTGTTTATGTATGTTTTTCCCGGTTAGCTCAGTCGATAGAGCGTTCGGCTAGAAAACCACAAGGTTCCTAGTTCGATACCGGCCCTCACCAACTCAGCGTATGGGTAGCACAGGGATCTGTACGGTAAAGTAAGGAGCTGGTGGTAGGCGTGGCACTCCACCTCAGACACAAAAACAATCTCTTTGGTCTAGCGCTAGTGAAAAGGGGATAGACTCCCTCACTGATTGGTTGATGCCGACTTTAGGCCACCCCGACGACTTTACTTTTTTTTAAAGTTCAATGAAAATATTAGTTAAAAGTTTAAGTATCAGAGTTAACAGAGAAAAAAAATAAGACACACGAAGAGTATTAAAGATAAGGAAAAAGGTTTACTAAGAAAAAATACAATGTGAACAGAATAATTAGCAATTGGTAGGTTGAATTAACAAGTCATCCGATAAATGGGATGTTTCGACATCATCATCACTTGCGTGGAAGAATTTGTCTACATATATATATATATATATATACATATGATGTAGATAGAAGGAAAGTGGTCAAGAAATGAACAACTCAAAACAAGTCACAGGATGAAACAGTTTTGTCCGTATTCACGCGTGAATACGGACGAAACTGTTTCATCCTGTGATTTCGGATCCTAAACCCATCCACCCTACCTTTATATATATATATATATATATATATATATATATATATATATATGAAGGGTAAAATGGATATGAATCCGAAAAAATGTGTAGAAAGTTTTGTAGAAAAACAACAAGATGTTTAAAGTTTTGCTGACAGAAATCTGTTTCAACCATATGCGGTCTTTATCAAAGCAACATTGTAAAAATTATTTCGTTTTTCCGTTTACAATGTTGCTATGATAAATATATATATATATACATATATATATATATATATGGTGAGGACGGTGATTAAATGGATTTTTTGGGGATCTGAGAGCTTTTGTTGTGTGTGTGTTTTTATTTTTGTTATAGATATATATCTTCGATTATTTCAATGAAAATATTAGTCAAAAGTTTTGCAATAATTGTGTTATAATTCAAGTATCAGAGTTAACAGTGAAATAATAGGAAGAAACACAACAAGTATTAAAGATAAGGTAAAGGGTTTACTATGCACAAATGCGTGAACTGAGTAATTACCAATTGCTAGGTTGAATTAACAAATCTGTGATGGGTGCGTCTTTCAATGCGAACAGTCATCCGATAAATTGAATGTTTCGACATTATCGTCCCTTGAGTGGGAGAATTTATCTTGTGCGGGGATGGTAACTATTACTCTATCATCAAGCTAGCTAGATAGATAAATTATTGTTGTTTTCTATCTTTGTCCTACTTTCTTTCTTTCTTTCTTTCTTTCTTATTATATTTTCTGTGTAGCATGTCCTATTTTTCCCTTTCTTTGTTTATAATAAAAAAAACGGAATGGTCCATTATTTAGCTAAGGTGACGACACTAAAAAGAAATAAGAACTCGGTGGATAAGCAACATCAGATAATCAGGATTTACATTTTGTATTTCATCTTGGACGATATGGATGGTTTGATTTTTAACCAAAGGGTGTTTACAAGATGATAGTAGTCGTACAAAATAAGAAGACGAGATTAATATATATATATATATATATATAATATATATATATATATATATAATTACATATTGTATCTATTAAATATTGAACATGTACATTGTACATGCCAGTTAGTTGTTTGTCTTTTCTTATCGAATGTTCAGTGTTAGTGTATCCATAGATGCACTAATGCATTATAAAGACGTAGTGTTGTGTATAATTCGATATGCACCGTACTTGCTACATTTGTGAGACTAGTTAAGCATTTTAAATAACTATATTAAACACCACACATACAACACACACACACACACACACACACACACACACACACACCCTATATATTATATATGAATTAAACATTTTTAGAAAAAACAAACAAATGATGTTATAGTTCGTTGACAGAAATCTACATTCGACCTTTTACATTTTTTTTACAATTATTTCGCTCTTGACGAGACCGCTTTATAAAAGGTCGAAACAGATTTCTGTCAGCGAACTATAACATCATTTGTTTGTTTTCTAAAAATGTAATTTCATACTGTCGGATTCACTTCCATTTACTTTTCATATATATAATATATATATTATATATATATATATTAATCATACGCCAACATGAAGCAATCATAACCAAATTATACCGTAATAAAGAGTTATATACAAAGAGTTATAACCCAATAGGAATAATAATTATAATAAATCATTATAAATAATTGATAAGAAACTTGAAACCATATAACAGTATATAAATTAGTAGTAATAGATAGGAATACTTGAAACCTTCTAACTGTGTACAAATTATTAGTAATTGGTAGGAATACTTGAAGCCATATAACTGTGTATAAATTATTAGTAATAGATAGGAATACTTGAAATCATATACCTGTGTATAACTGTATATAAGCATCTAGTGTTGCTTATTAATTAATTCTATCAGCTTGGCCATAAGTATGCTAAATGTTGTCTGGCCAAGTATTTTGGTTCGTTTGATATATCGATAGATTTTCAATTAGAATATAAAATGATATTATTGAATAACTTACCATGACGTCGCTGCAGTGTTTATCACATGTTGTTTGCAGCCTCAAATTCATCAAGCACGGTCTAGCGTGTAAAATAGAAAAAAATTCCATATCATTCTTGCAATTGAATACGCCTTTCATATATGCAATTATATATAATCTCTCTCCTCTCTCTCTCTCTCTCTCTCTCTCTCTCTCTCTCTCTCTCTCTCTCTCTCATCAGATGAGTCAATTCTTGAGATCAAAAGCCAGTAGTCAAATGCGTTGGGATTTTTTTTAAATTAAAATTTTTTTTAAATCTCAACCATTTGACTACTGGTTTTTTAAGATCTCAAACCATTTGACTATCTGATGATGCATAACCATGAAACTTCAAGTTATGAGTCCAAATCCATAATATTACAATTGATTATAAATCTGCTCTGCTTTATTAGCATTGAGCACCTTTTCAGGCTAATACTTTTCTCATTTTCTCATTCATTCTCTATTCATTATATTATATTATATATATATATATATATATATATATATATATATATATATATATATAGAGTTCAGTCACACGACTCCTCAACAATAAGCCCTCGTGTTATATATCGGAGTGAAAATTGATATAAGCCCTGTCTTATTTTCGGGAAAAAACGGCAGATAGATAAATAAACAACCTTTCCACAGTGTGCCATGAACAAGCATGATTAGATAGATAGATAGATAGATAGATAGATAGATAGATATAGGATAGATAACAGAGTAGATAAACAAATAGATAATAGATAAGTAAGAGAGATATTTGTTTTACTTACTGACGAGTCCAGAAGGCCATCGCAAACGCATGGCGCCGCGAGTCCCACTGTGGAATTGGCCCATTGGCGACGACATTTCCACAGTGCATGAACACGCACGATTTGTACTTGTTCCGTATGACCCTTCCACTCATCACAGCTGTCCCAGATATTGAAGTGACTCAGATCCCCTACAAAGCATACTTTGTATCATCAAGTAGGCGTTTGGCGGAAGATTGTCCAAGGACTAGCTCCCCTCCTGACGGAGCTGAACGATGTTCAGTGGCACCAGTTCCAACTTGGTTTTTAGTTCCATCATAAAAGACTCCAAGAACCATCTGAAATAAAGAATAAAAATTATTTTATAAAAAATAAACAACAACAAAACTTTTAATCACAAAATAGATTAATTCGATAATTAATAATAATCACTCCTCGTTAACGATTTTTATAAAATCAATTAAAATAGATAAGCGTAATCTTTTTATATGCGTTTCTTATTAATTTAATGATATTAGAAAAAAAAATATTTTCTAAAAAATAAACAACATCTTTTAATTACAAAAAATTAATTAAAAGAGAATAATCAATTTATGAATGATGTATATTAAAAAAAACAATTAGAATTTAATAGAATAAGTGTAATCTTTTTACGTGTGTTTTCTTATTTAATTTCGTTAGGTTCAATGAATGTTGTGACACTAAATTCTAACCCAAATGTTCATTATCTATTTTTATTGTTTATTGTTTTATTTGTTTATTGTCATTGATGGTTTTCTTTTCTTTCTTTTTATTGTTGTTACTAGCAAGAATATGCACCGTCTGGGCGTAAGTATTTAAGTTTTAATGTAATCTATATATTAATACAAAGACTAACGAAATTAAATAAGAAACGCATAATAAGATATTGCATTTATTTTAATTATATTTAATTAGTTTTTATATAAAAGCATTCATATGATTGATTTTAAGGCCAAGAAAAATTCATCATACATTCCGAAAATAGATTCATATTGATGCACATCTCTGCAATTAACCTAATCTGATGAAAAAAATGTAAATCGATTACACCCTGTCGCTACAGTGGGTCTAAATATGACCGTATGGTTAAAGAAAGGAAACTAATTAATTTGCACAAGGGTGTAATTTAGTTATTTACTTAGTAACTTTTTATTTTCAGGAGAACAGTTTGGAGGTGGGGTATACTGATTCTTTATGTTTCTGGCATAAGATTTTGGAACAGTTACTTCTCCTACAATTACTTGGCCCTTTGACACCCATGCCTTTCAGAATTTATACTATCATTGTCGCAACTAGCAAATATATGCACCCTCCGGGTGCAAGTATTTCAGTTTTAATGTAATAAAATATTAGATTAGATTATAAAACTCTAATTAAACTAAATAAGAATGCAGATAAAACGATTTGAAACAGAAAGGGTATAAACGAAGAATAGAATAACTGAAACCTACTCTTCCTTCACTCCCCTCTTTCATTGCTAAATTTTTACTAATTTAATTATTTAAATAAAATAGGAAGTAAAGAATAAAATAACAGTTATTTATTCTTGTTAATGGATATCGTTTTAAGATTACTGCACCTATTTATTAAGATAAAACCAAACAATTAGAAATCAAAATACTAAGCACATATTATTAATATCAAATTGCAAATTAGCCTTCCTGTTCAGACTGTAAACTGCTATTTTGTTGTATGTATAAATACAATTGCATTTTATTAGTATGTCGATATGGTCAACAGTAATAATAATGTAAAACAATTTTATTAATAATTGAGGTTTAAATAACAATAAAATCATGGAGAATGTGAAGTAAATAATTAAGGGAATTGTGACTTGAGTTTCGGTTACAGACAGACAAACACACAATCCCCATTCTAATAATATGTTTCCTTAAGGATTTAAAATGACTACATCTTTTATGTATCCCTGTCGGTTGGGGAATTAGAAGACAATTTTTCTCAATAGCAATGTTCCACCTTCGAATGAGAGCATGCCCCGTAAAATGTTGTTGACTGTTCTTTGAGCAACTTCTTCATGACAGATTTCATTTCCTTACATTTTTTCAGACTCAGTTAAGTTTGAACGACGTATTTTTGAGGCATCCACACAGATTTACAAACATACGTGGTTTCAAAGTTAATTAACCTGAAAAGAATGTAAAATTTTTGAAATAAATAACTGATGCCATTATATCTTTATCATGAGAATTTCAGTAAATTCGGTTAATTACCCTAGTACCTATAATGATTTTCCCAACCCTATTGCCCTTATGGCAAGTCCCAACCCCTTTTTATCTATGGGTGCTAGAAGGCGGTTGGCTGCGGTCTACATGTCCTGGGAATGACGTTAAATCTCTATCTGATGGTGAGGTTCGTTTTGGAGGTTTGGGGAATGTGGAGCATCACTTCATCACCATTGCTCCCTGGTCCACTCTGACCGGAGTGGTAGTACCTGTTAGGGTCCCATCTATGGGTTAAATAGAAAAAATGTTATTTATAAAAGCATTGTATTATCCATTAAGAATTGATTTATTTCAAAACTTTATCGGCTTAAATGACCCACTGAGGTTGATATGCCGTAAAACAAAACAAAACAAAAAACAAAAACAAAACAAATTCGGTTAATTCCTTGATTTTTAGTTTGTTTTTTCTTTCGGTAGGATGACATATATGGTGGAATTTATGTCCGTTAAGTAGGATTTAGCCTCTTTCTAGAATTCTTTTTTGTTTGTTTTCCAATGCTCACAACTATGAAACATTAAACTTCTATAGATTTCTCCAAAATCTCTGCCCAGAGATAAGATGACGAATAATCGGAAATAAATTCAACATGGAAATCAATATTTATTTAATTGAATATTGATTAACTGCGAGAAACTTTTTTTCACCGCGTTATCTTTTTCTGCTGACAGTCTTGGCTTATCAAATAAAACCCTTCTATATTTCGCTAGCAAAGACTATCAAATTAGAGACTCTGATTATAGTATTAATTCAACCTAATATTTCTTTCATTTAATCTTATGGTGGTTGGATTCTACGGCATGTCAACCCTTGTTGGGTATTTTATGCCCGAAGATGTTTGTTTTATTCATTCTTGTTAGGGTATTCAAACGTTTTTAAATGCGTTTTTAAAGCTCATGTTTTATCTATTTAACCCAGTGGCTTCTGAAACAGTTGGCCCGGGTGCTTGGTGCGCCCCAGAGCTTTTTTAGGTGCGCCTCCGTAGTATTCCTGGAAAAATCTATCCAGATATGAAAAAGCAAATGACTAAGATTTACTATATTATACCATTTCTTTTACGACCACTCTGCTTTGTAAACCTCCTTCAATGTGAAGTTTGGATTACAAAGTTACAATATTTAGCATCTATTTTTTCAGCATCTTAATATTTAAACTCTAGCATGCAAGGGAAAGAGGAAAATATTTCACATCCACTGACAAAATAAAGTGTTTCAGAAAGCTACAGATTTGGAAAATAAAAACAGTGATGGAAGGCAAATCTGAAATGTTTCCTTTGATAAGTAATAATAGCAAAAACTGAAATTCTGCCAATGAGAGTTGAACATTTATCAACTTTAGAAGAAGGTTGAGTTATTATTATTCCATCAATTAACACTGCGCAATATGACTGGATCGAAACCCTTTTGTAGAAAACTGCAATAGATTCTAGTTTAACGCTAACAGAAAAGAAAGAACTGGCAGCTGTGTCCACTTGTTGTGGATTAATGATTAAATACAAAGAATTGTCTCTTGAAGCTTTTTGGATTCTATCAAGAAACAAATGTGTCGATATCTAAAAAAAGCGTTGGCCATTTTATTGCAATTTTCCACCTCATATTTATGTGAACTGGATTTTTAACCCTCGCAACAATTAAGTGTAAAAAGAGAGGAACTCTTCAATGCATTGATGAGGAAATGGAGTTTGTCTCTCAAACATAAGACCAAACATTTGAAGAAATCGCAAGGGTCTCATCAAGCTCATATTTCTATTAACACAGGAATGAATAAACTTCATAGAGGTATGTTAAGTTGCTTTTGTTAAATGTGTTATGTTATATATATTTAACAGTTAACTTAATAACTTATTAGTCTATTTTTGTGTACAGTGCGTATCGTAGAGTCGACAGATCATATATAGTTTGGAACCACTTGAGTTAACTTCAATAACATATTAGTCCTACAGTGCGGCTATCAATACTGTAGTACTGTAAGTGCGCCCAGACTGTATAAAGTTTGAGAACCACTGAGTTAACTTAATACATATAGTCCTATTTTGTATACAGTGCACTATCAAGTATCTGTAGTACTGTAAGTGTGCCCAGACTGTATAAAGTTTGAGAACACTGAGTTAACTTAATAACATATTAGTCCTATTTGTATACAGTGCACTATCAAGTATCTGTAGTACTGTAAGTGTGCCCAGACTGTATAAAGTTTGAGAACCACTGAGTTAACTTAATAACATATTAGTCCTATTTTGTATACAGTGCGCTATCAAGTATCTGTAGTACTGTAAGTGCACCCAGACTGTATGAAGTTTGAGAACCACTGATTTAACCCATAGATGAGACCCTAATAGGTATTACCACTCCGGGTCACAGTGGACCTGGAACTAATGGTGATAAAGAGTTACCCCACACTCCCCACCTGTAAGTCAGATGACATCCTGGTAACCATGTTCCTGACTTCAAATACTTCTGATTACATCCATCACGTCTAGATCCCAGTGTATCCCCTTTTCCGAAAAGTTTTAAACAATTTGGTGCCCAGCATCACATTTTCGATATACATGAAGAACACCTTTATGGAATGCTTATAGGAATGTTTATAAGAATGCTTTATTTCTTTGAATTTTTTAGATGAGGCTTAATAATTAGTATTATTTGGATTATTCGGACTATTGTCCTCATTTTTATTGTTATCTGTACAACGTTTCGGCTAATGTGCCCCCGACCTTCTTCAGGTTTTTCTTGAACCTTCTCAAACTTGGCAATCTTCTTTTCGAACTCGGTGGCCATCTTGTCACAATCGGGAACCTGCTTGTCGTAATTGGGAGCCATCACGGAACTTTGAACCTAACCCTTTATTCCATCCTCGGGGGTATCTTGTTCTCATTCCACTAAACATAGCTAGGGTACAGGTGTTAAGTGGTGTTGATTATTATTCTATGTTACTATTACCATTGACCAGGATTGAACCTAAAGCCTAGAGATAACTGTCACTTAGAAATACCTGAAGAAGACCGAAGGGCACATCGGCCGAAATGTTGTGCAGATAACAATAAAGATGAGGACAATGGGCCGAATAATCTGAATAATTCATTTTTCTCCTTTTTATTTCTTATATTTAAATCAGGTAAGCTGATAACCGACTGAAGAAGATGCCCCCCCCCCTTCTGTTAGGGCAACCCACAGAATATCCAAGATACCTGAAGATATCAAATGTCACAGGATGCTTTTTATGATACATATATAAAAGGTCATAAGACTTTGATTTGAATATTAAGTTTATCGACTCACCATTTACAACGGTTTTGAATTTAGAGTTTTCCTTTTCCTAGACTGGTTGCCGTACCAAGGTTAAAGACACTCATTAACACACATTATATACATATATTAGAGAGGCGCCTGGTCTAATGGTTAGAGTCGCAGGAAATGGACTCGTCAATCCGATTTCAATTTCTGGACGAAGCTGTTGGCATTCCACATGGCACTATTACCCTTGGGAAAGGTATGAATCAAATTCTAACTCCAGCTATGGGTAAATAGCAGGGTAGACTGGACTCTTTAACCATGGCTAGGTAACCAGTCTAGGAGAAGGGAAACTCTGAATTCAAACCTGTTAAACTCCGCTTAAGAAATTGACATTTGTCGCATCCTGCGGAGGAGTTGGTATATATATATATATAATATATATAATATATATATATTATATATATACGTTTAAAAACGAATGGCTTAAAATTTTCTGACCCTGAAGATTCGGCTACGGCGAGAAACTGCAGTTCGGAGAATTTTAAGAATTCGTTTTTAAAACGTTATATTTATCTCTTTATATTGAGCACTTTTAAATCGGTTTTTAAAGAATCTAGAAGTAAATATATATTTGTTTGCATGGTGGATTTAAAGGTAACTGTGAAATATATATTATAATAATATATATATATTATTATATATATACCTCTCTCCTCTCTCTCTCTCTCTCTCTCCTCTCTCTCTCTCTCTCTCTCCTCTCTCTCTTCCTTTTTTCTTTCTTTTCTTTTTTTTCTTTTTTCTTTGTCTTGTTTTCAAATTCTATTTGATTCTGTCATCAATTTCATGTTGTGGAAAAGATGGTTACATCATTTTTTAAACTCTCAGAATATTATCGCCTCCCCTCTCTCTTTTTTCTTTCTTTTTTCTTTTCTTTTACCGCCTGAGAGACTTGATTAGTCGAATACACTGTCTGTGGATGACTATATATATATATATAAATATATAATATATATATATATATAATATATATTGTGTGTGAGTTTTGTATGTCTGACTGAGTGTGTTATGTGTACAAACATAATGGACCCACTTGCGTTAAATAGTAATGAAGATAATGATATGTGGTGTGTGTGGTGGTGTGTGGTGTTGTTTTCATACCTTTCATCTATACATAACCGGTCCGGATTTCATTTCTTTACTCTTAACTCAATATATATATATATATAATAATATTATGTGTGGTGTGTAGAGTGGGTGTGGTGTGTTGGTGTGGCAAATCTATAACTTATTTTTTCAGTGTCCGTGACCATAGCCATATACATTCTCATGACACTCACAAACCGACACTCACAACACATATCACATGATATGCAATATAAGTATATGTTGTACTATATGCCGTGTGTAGCTTTCTCACGCTCTCGTGCTGTCTTTGTAATGTGCTTCTATGCGTGTGTTTGTGAGAGGGAGAGACCAGAAAGAGACATTGTGTGTGTGTGTAGTGTGTGTGGTGGAGAGAGACGGCTGAGTGAGGGGGTGTGTGTACGTGTACGTGTATGTATGTGTGATGTGGTGTGTGTGTGTGTGGTTTTAGCTTTTTTATCCAAAAATTTCCACATAAACAAACGGAATTTCACATAAGGAATGGACAATGCCATGAAATAGGGCGACTCAAAGAACAGGTCAGATGTCAAAGTCACATTCTTCTACGGATTGAACTGTCTCGAGTTGCTGCAAACGAATGTATTTCGGTTGCGGGGGGGGGGGGAAGGGTAAGCTTGGGAACATAAGCTTTGTAAATATTAACGAAAATCAGTCGTTAAGGCTGGGGAGGTCTTTCATACGAAAGTATTCGATAAATTGAAGTGTTTCGATATCAATTCGTTACTTGCGTGGACATTTTTTTATTGGGGGGGGATAGCAATTCAATTAAGTTTTTTTGGAGATCCGTAAACCTTGTTGGTGTGTGTGTGTGTGTGTGTGGTGTTTATAGATACTTATCCGTTATTTCAATGAAAATATAGTTAAATTTGTAATTAAAATATCCGAGTAAACAGAAAAAAAATACAAAGAGTATTAAAGATAAGGTAAAAAGGTTACTACACAAATGCGGAACAGAGTAATTAGCAAATTGCTAATACCGAATAGGATAGGCCCATGGGTCGGCCCACAAACAAATATCAGTCATTTGGAAATCCGATTCTCAGTGAACAAGTAAAAGCGACAATTTTTCGAGGCTGTGGTTATATGCAGTACTTGCTAATATGGCTGCATCAGCTCCCTGGACCCCTAACGAAGCGCCTCGGAATATGGCGAGCTGCACAAGGATGCCTGTCCTGCGGTCTTGAACAATTCGTGCAAGCAGAACCACAAGGAAGCAGCTGTACGGTCCTGCCCCATCCTCACAAACCATCAGCTGAGACGGACTGGCTGCGGACAACTGCGGGAGAAGCTAAGGAACGAGCCCTCATAAGTGACGTCTCCTTTGGAAGCCAACACAATGATCAATTGCTAATTGGGCCGGCCCACCAAGGACCTAATTGACCAACTTGTGAGGATACTGAATGCTGCGCGGGGACCTCTTCTTGGACAATGAATGATAGAAGGTTAGCGAGAAGCTTGTCATAGATATCCGTGATGCTTGCGCGACATGATGCTTGAGATGAGGTTGGTATTAACGAAGTCCATGCACGTTTCAATGTGAACAGTTCATGCGTGGAAGTTTTTTTTGTTTTTGTTTTTTTTGTGAGGATAGAATTCAAGTTCAGTTTTTTGGGGAATTCTATGACCTTTTGTGTGTATGTATTGGTTTTTTTTCGGGTTAGCTCAGTCGATGAGACGCGTATCGGCTAGAAACCACAAAGGTTCCTAGTTCGATACCGGGCCCTCAACAACTCAGCGTAATGAGTAGCACAGGGATGCTTCGTGCAGTAAAGTAAGGAGCTGATGGTGAAGGTGTGGCGCTCCAACCTCAGATGCCGAAAAAAAGCAATCTGTTGGTCTAGCGCTTAGTGACAAAGGGGAAGGACTCCTCCGCTGATTGGCTGATGTCGACTAGGCACCCCGACGACTTACATTTATTTTTTTTTAGTTCAAATTGAAAATATTAGTTAAAGTTTAAAGTATCAGAGGTTAACAGAGAAAAGAATAGAGACACACGAGAGAAGTTTGAAGATAAGGAAAAAGGTTTACTAAGCAAAATACTAACGTGATATCAATATAATTAGCAATTGGTACGTTGAATTAACTAAGTCATCCGATGAAATGGGATGTTTCGACATCATCATCACTTGCGTGGAAGAATTATGATATAATATATAAATTATATAAGTATATTATATATATATATGAAGGTGAAGAATGGATGTGATATCCGGAAAAAATGTGTAGAAAGTTTTGTTAGGAAAAAACAACAAGATGTGTTTAAAGTTTTGCGACAAGAAAATCTGTTTTCAAACCAATATTGCGGTCTCTTATCATAAGCAACCATTGTAAAAATTATTTCGTTTTTCGTTTACAATGTGTCGCTTGATAAAGACCGCATATGGTTGAAACAGATGTTTGTTGTTTCTGACAAAACTTTCTAACATATATAATATATATAATATATATAATATTTATATAATATATATGGTGAGGATGGTGTTAAATTTTAGGGGATCTGAGGGCTTTCTTATGTGTGTGGTCGTTTTTATTTGTGTTATACGAACTTAATCAAAGTTTTGCAATATTTGTGTTTGTAATTTAAGTATCCAGAGTTACATAGTGAGAAGTAGTAGGAAGAAACACACGAAGTATTAAAGAATATAGGTAGAAAGGTTTACTAAGCACAAATTGCGTGAACAGAGTAAATACGCAACTGCTAAGGTTGATTAACATAATCCCTGATGGGTGCGTTCTTTTCAATGCGAACATCATCCGATAAATTGATATGTTTCAACATTATCGTCCCTTGAGTGGCGAGAATTTATCCTTGGTGGTGGATGTCAACTATTAGTCCTAATCTCAAGCCTAGCTATGATAGATAAATTGTTGTGTGTTTTTCTAATCTTTGTCTCTCCCTTCCTCTTCTTTCTTTCTTTATTTATTTCTTATTATATTTTCTTTCTGTTGTAGCATGTCCTATTTTTCTCCGTTTCTTTCTTTATAATAAAAAAAAACGGATAGGTCCAGTTATTTAGTGAGGTGACACACTCAAAAGAAATAAGACTCGGTGGAATAAGCAACATCAGATAATCAGGATTTACATTTTTGTATTTTCATCTTGGACGATATGTGACGGTTTTATTTTTAACGCAATAGGGTTTACAATGATGAAATGGAGTAGTCGTAACATAATAAAGAAGACGAGTATTAACTATATGTTAATTGATATATATTATCATATATATGTGTGTGGATGTAATGTAGCATATTGTATCTATTAATTATGTGACATTGTCACATTGTACAGCCCAGTTAGTTGTTTTCTTTTTTAACCGAATGTTCAGTGTTAGGTTATCTCATAGATGGCAACTAATGATTATAAAAGGACGTAGTGTGTGTTATATATCTGATACTGCACCGGTACTTGCTACATTTGTGGAAGACTATAGTTAAGCATTTTAATACCTATATTAAACCACACACACATCACACACATACCACACACACACACCATATTATATATATATAATATATATATATTATTATATATATATAAATTAAACATTTTAGAAAACCAAAGCAAATGATTGTTATAGTTCGCTTGACAGAAATCTGGTTCGACCTGTTTACATTCGACCTTTTACATTTTTATTTACAGCTATCTCGCTCTTGACGAAGACCACTTAATAAAGGTCGAAACAGATTTCTGTCAAGCGAACTAAACATCATTTTTTGGTTTTTTTCTAAAAATGTTTAATTCATACTGTGGATTGACCTTCCATTTACTTTTCACAACACACACACATCACACAACACACACACACAGCACACATATAATATATTATATTAAATATACCCAACATGAAGCAAGATCATAACCAAACTGTACCGTATTAAAGAGTATATACAAAGGTTATTATAATATAGAGGATAAAATTAATATCATTATTATAACAGATAAGAAACTGAAAACCATTATAACAGTATATAAATTAGTAGTAAAGATTTGGAAAGACTTGAAACCATAAAGCTGGTATAAATTATTAGTATTAGATAGGAAACTTCTTTAAAACCATATTACTGTGTAATAAATTATTAATAATAGATAGGTAAGATACTTCAAATAATATAACTGTGTAATACCTGTATTAAGTATTTAGTGCTGCTTATTAATAATTCTAATCTACCTTTGGCTCATCAGCATGCTGAATGTTGTCCGCGAAGTATGGTTCTTTGATATTATCGATAGGATTTCAATTAGAAATAAAATAATAATTATTTGAATAACTTACCATGACGTCGCTGCAATGTTTATCACTAATGTGTTGCAGTCCTCAAATTCATCAAAGCACGGTCTAGTGTAAAAATGAAAACCAAATCCATATCATCTGCAATTGAATACGCTTTCACTCATATGCAATTATATATAACCTCTCTCCTCTCTCTCTCCTCTCTCCTCTCTCTCTTCATCTCTCTCTCTCTCTTCTTTCTCTCTCTTCTCATCAGATAGTAATTCGGTTGAGATCTAAAAGCCAGTAGTCAATGGTTGAGATTTTTTTTTTTAAATTAAAATTTTTTTAAAAATCTCAACAATTTGACTACGCGTTTTAAGATCTCAAACCAATTTGACTCATCTGATGAGTGCATAACCATGAAACTTTCAGTAAGCCCATCCCTAATATTACAACAACTGATTATAAATCTGGCTCTGCTTTATAGACTGCACCTTTTCAGCCAATTATTTTCTCATTTTCTTCATTCATTCTCTATTCATTATATTATATATATAATTAATATATATATATAATATATATATATATATATTATATATATATAGTCAGTCACACGACTTCCTCGACAATAACGCCACGTGTTATATATCGGAGTGAAAATTTGATATAAGCCCTGTCTATTTTTCGGGAAAAAACAGCAGAATAGATAAATAACAACCTTTCCCACAGTGCATGAACAAGTATGAATTACATAGATAGATAGATAGAAGATAGATACGATACAGAGAGATAACAAAAATAAATAGATAAGTAAGAGAGATATTTGTTTTAACTTACTGACGAGTCCAGAAGGCCATCGCCAAACGCATTGGCGCCGCCGAGTCCCACTGCGGAAATTCCGGGCCAATTGGACGACTATTTCCACAGTGCATGTAACAACGACACGATTTGTACATGTTCGTATGAACCCTTCCGACTCATCACAGTGTCCCAGATATTGAAGTGAACTCAGATCCCCTACAAAGGCAATACTTGTATCAAGTAGGGGCGTTTGGGCGGGAAGATTGTCCAAGGACTAGCTTCCCCTCCTGAGGGAAACTGAACGATGTTCAGTGGCACCTATCCAAACCTTTGTTTTTTAGTTCCATTTAACATAAAGAGAACTTCCAAGATACCATTTGAAATGAAAAGAAATAAAATTATTTTATAAAATAAACAACAACAAAAAAATTAATGCACAAAATAATTAATAATAATTAATAATAATCAACTCCTTTAACGATTTTTTTAAAATCATTAAAATAGTAAGCGTAATCTTTTATATTGTCGTTCTATATTTATATTTTGATTTATTAGATAATTATATTATAAAATTATTTTTAAAAATATATATACATACATTTTTTATTACATTAATTATTATATAATTAAATAGTAATGTAAATTATTTTATCCAATCTGAATGATTTTAATATAAAAAAAACATTAGAATTTAATAGAATAAGTGTAATTCTTTTACATGTTCTTATTTAATTTCGTTAGTTTCAATGAAGTTGTTACCTAAATTCTAACCAATATGTTCATTATCTATTTTTTTATTGTTTATTGTTTTATTTGTTTAATTGTCTTTGATGGTTTTCTTTTCTTTCTTTTTATCTGTTGTTGACTAGCCAAGAATAGACACCGCCTGGGCGTGAACGTATATAAGTTTTAATGTAATCAAATAATATATTTAATTATAAAGACTCGAAATTAAATAAGAACGTCATATAAAGATTTGCATTTATTTAAGTTAATTTATTAGTTGTTTATATAAAGCATCATATGAATTGATTTAAGGCCAAGAAAAATTCATCATTACATTCCGAAAATAGATTCATATTGACTGCAGCCGATTTGCCTTAAACTAAATCTGATGAAAAAATGTAAATCGATTCCACCTGTTGCTACAGTGGTCTAAATATGCACCCGTGATGGTTAAAGAAAAGGAAACTAATTAATTTTGCACAAGGGTGTAATTTAGTTATTGCTCTTGGTAACTTTTTTATTTTAGGGGAACAGTTGGGGGTGATATACTGATCTCTTTAGTCTCTGGCATAAGATTTGGAAAGTTACTTCTCCTACTATTACTAGCCCTTTGACATCCATGCCTTTCAGAATTATACTATCTATCGCAACTGCAAATTTCACCCGCCGGGTGCAAGTAATTTCCAGTTTAAGTAATAAAATTTAGATTAGATTATATAACTCTAATAACTAAATAAGATGAGATAAAAAGATTGAAACAGAAAAGGGTATATAACGAAGATAGATAATGAAAACCTACTCTTCTTCACTTCCCTCTTTCATTGCTAAATTTTTACTAATTTAACTATTAATATAAATAGGAATAAAGATAAAAATAACAGTTATTTATTCTGTTCATGATATCGTTTGAGATTACTGCACCTATTTATTAAGATAAACAACAATTAGAAAATAATATATCTAAGCACATATTTTATATCAAATTGAAATTAGCCCTTCCTGTTCAGACTGTACAACTGCTTATTTTGTTGTATGTAATATACAACTTGCAATTTATTAGTATGTTCGATAATGGTCAACAGTAAAATGTAAAACAATTTTAATTAATAATTGAGGTTTTAATAAAATAAATCATGGAGAATGTGAAGTAAATAATTAAGGGAAATACTGACTTAGTAGTAATATAGTTTCGCCTACAGACAGACAACATCATCTATCTTCCTTAAATAATAATGTTTCCTTAAGGAATTGAAATGACTAACTCTATTATGTTCCCGTCGGTTGGGAATTAGAATACAATTTTTCCAAATAGCAAATGTCCAACACCTTCGCATGAGAGCAGTTCCTGCCCCGTAAAATTTTTTGACTGTTTTTTGCGCAACTTCTTCCTTCACGCAACAATTTTCATTTTCCTTACATTTTTTCAGCTCATTAAGTTTAAACGAACGTATGCTTGGTGAGGCCTACACACCGATTTACAAACATATCGTGGGTTCAATAGTTAATTAACCTGAAAAGAATGTAAAAGTTTGAAATAAACTAACTGATGCATTATATCTTTTATTCATTAATGTATCAACACTGATTTCAGTAAATTCGGTTAATTCCCTATGCACTATATAATTTTCCCAACCCTATTGCCTTTCATGGCAAGCCCCAAACCCCTTTTTTTCATAGGGGTAGCTAGAAGGCGGTGGCTGCGGGTCTACATGTCTGGAATGACGTTAAAACTCTATCTGATGTGAGGTTCCGAGTTCTTGGAGTTTGGGGATGGAGCACCTTCATCACGCATTGCTCTGGTCCACTCTGACCCGGAGTGGTAGTACCTGTTTAGGGTCCAGCTATGGTAAATAGAAAAAGATTCATAAAAGAATTGTATTATCCATTAAATGAAAAATTGATTTATTCAAAACTTTATCGGCAAGTTAAATGACGCCACTGAAGGTTGAAATATGCCGTAAAACAAAACAAAACAAAAACAAAACAAATTCGGTTAATTCTTGAATTTTAGTATTTTTTTTTTTC
>CM042153.1:85771127-85813627 GCA_023376005.1 Doryteuthis pealeii
TGGGGAGCGTCTTTCAATACGAAGTCATTCGATAAATTGAGTGTTTCGATATCATCGTTACTTGCGTGGAATTTTTTATTTGGGGGGATAGCAATTCAATTAAGTTTTTGGAGATCCGTAACACCTTTGTTGTGTGTGTGTGTGTGTGTGTGTGTTTTTAGATACTTATCTTCGATTATTTCAATGAAAATATTAGTTAAATTTTGTAATTTAAATATCCGAGTTAACAGAAAAAAAATACAAAGAGTATTAAAGATAAGGAAAAAGGTTTACTAAGCACAAATGCGTGAACAGAGTAATTAGCAAATTGCTAATACACGAATAGGATAGGCATGGTCGGCCACAAACAAATTATCAGTCATTTGGAAATCCGATCTCAGTGACAAGTTAAAGCGACAATTTTTCGAGGCTGTGGTTATATCAGTACTGCTATATGGCTGCACCACCTGGACCCTAACGAAGCGCCTCGAGAATATGGGAGCTGCACAAGGATGCTGTCTGCGGTCTTGAACAATTCGTGCAAGCAGAACCCCACAAGGAAGCAGCTGTACGGTCACCTGCCCCCATCTCACAAACCATCCACGTGAGACGGACTAGGCATGCTGGAAACTGCGGGAGAAGCAAGGACGAGCTCATAAGCGACGTCCTCCTTTGGAAGCCAACACATGATCATGCTAATGTGGGCCGGCCACCAAGGACCTACATTGACCAACTATGTGAGGATACTGGATGCTGCGCGGGGGACCTCTCTTGGACAATGAATGATAGGAAGGGTTAGCGAGAGCTTGTCATAGATATCCGTGCTGCTTGCGCGACATGATGCTGATGATGAGGTTGTATTAACAAGTCCATGCACGTCTTTCAATGTGAACAGTCATGCGTGGAAGTTTTTTTGTTTTTTGTTTTTTTGTGAGGATAGGAATTCAATTCAGTTTTGGGGATCTATGACCTTTTGTTGTGTATGTATGGTTTTTTTTCGGGTTAGCTCAGTCGATAGAGCGTTCGGCTAGAAACCACAAGGTTCCTAGTTCGATACCGGCCCTCACCAACTCAGCGTATGAGTAGCACAGGGATCTCTGCAGTAAAGTAAGGAGCTGATGGTAGGTGTGGCGCTCCACCTCAGATGCCAAAAAAACAATCTGCTTGGTCTAGCGCTAGTGACAAGGGGATAGACTCCCTCGCTGATTGGCTGATGCCGACTTTAGGCCACCCCGACGACTTTACATTTTTTTTTTTAGTTCAATGAAAATATTAGTTAAAGGTTTAAGTATCAGAGTTAACAGAGAAAAAAGAATAAGAACACACGAAAGTATTAAAGATAAGGAAAAAGTTTTACTAAGCAAAAATACAACGTACAGATAAATTAGCAATGTAGGTTGAATTAACAAGTCATCCGATAAATGGGATGTTTCGACATC
Source organism: Doryteuthis pealeii (assembly GCA_023376005.1). NCBI lineage: Eukaryota > Metazoa > Mollusca > Cephalopoda > Myopsida > Loliginidae > Doryteuthis > Doryteuthis pealeii. Next base: position 85,772,546 of record CM042153.1, read on the forward strand.
ATCACACTTGCGTGGAAGAATATATATATATATATATATATATATATATATATATATATATATATGAAAGGTGAAATGGATGTGAATCCGAAAAAATGTGTAGAAAGTTTTGTAGGAAAAACAACAAGATGTTTAAAGTTTTGCGGACAGAAATCTGTTTCAACCAAATGCGGTCTTTATCAAAGCAACATTGTAAAAAATTATTTCGTTTTTCCGTTTACAATGTTGCTTTGATAAGACCGCATATGGTTGAAACAGATTGTTGTTTTTCTACAAAACTTTCTACATATATATATATATATATATATATATATATATATATATATATATGGTGAGGATGGTGATTTAAGTTTTGGGGGATCTGAGGGCTTTTGTTGTGTGTGTGTTTTTTATTTTTGTTATAGATACTTATCAAAAGTTTTGCAATATTTGTGTTGTAATTTAAGTATCAGAGTTAACAGTGAAATAGTAGGAAGAAACACAACGAGTATTAAAGATAAGGTAAAAGGTTTACTAAGCACAAATGCGTGAACAGAGTAATTACCAATTGCTAGGTTGAATTAACAAATCCCTGATGGGTGCGTCTTTCAATGCGAACAGTCATCCGATAAATTGAATGTTTCAACATTATCGTCCCTTGAGTGGGAGAATTTATCTTGGGTGGGGATGGTAACTATTACTCTATCATCAAGCTAGCTAGATAGATAAATTGTTGTTGTTTTCTATCTTTGTCCTCCTCTCTTTCTTTCTTTCTTTATTTATTTCTTATTATATTTTCTGTGTAGCATGTCCTATTTTTCCCTTTCTTTCTTTATAATAAAAAAACGGAATGGTCCATTATTTAGCTGAGGTGACGACACTCAAAAGAAATAAGAACTCGGTGGATAAGCAACATCAGATAATCAGGATTTACATTTTTGTATTTCATCTTGGACGATATGGACGGTTTTATTTTTAACCAAAGGGTGTTACAAGATGATAGTAGTCGTACAAATAAAGAAGACGAGTATTACTATATGTATATATATATATATATATATATATATATATATGTGTGTGGTGTGTAATTACATATTGTATCTATTAAATATTGACATGTACATTGTACATGCCAGTTAGTTGTTTGTCTTTTCTTACCGAATGTTCAGTGTTAGTGTATCCATAGATGCACTAATGCATTATAAAGACGTAGTGTTGTGTATATATCGATATGCACCGTACTTGCTACATTTGTGAGACTAAGTTAAGCATTTTAAATAACTATATTAAACACACACACACATACACACACATACACAACACACACACACACCCATATATATATAATATATATATATATATATATATATATATATAAATTAAACATTTTTAGAAAAAACAAACCAAATGATGTTATAGTTCGCTGACAGAAATCTGTTTCGACCTTTTACATTCGACCTTTTACATTTTTTTTACAGCTATTTCGCTCTTGACGAAGACCACTTTAATAAAAGGTCGAAACAGATTTCTGTCAGCGAACTATAACATCATTTGTTTGTTTTTTTCTAAAAATGTTTAATTCATACTGTCGGATTGACTTCCATTTACTTTTCACACACACACACACACACACACACACACACCACACACACACATATATATATATATATATATTAAATATACGCAACATGAAGCAATCATAACCAAACTGTACCGTATTAAAGAGTTATATACAAAGAGTTATTATAATAATAAGAGGAATAATAATTATAATAAATCATTATTAATAACAGATAAGAAAACTTGAAACCATATAACAGTATATAAATTAGTAGTAACAGATTGGAAAACTTGAAACCATATAACTGTGTATAAATTATTAGTAATAGATAGGAATACTTTAAACCATATTACTGTGTATAAATTATTAATAATAGATAGGAATACTTGAAATAATATAACTGTGTATAACTGTATATAAGTATTTAGTGCTGCTTATTAATTAATTCTATCACCTTGGCCATCAGCATGCTGAATGTTGTCTCGCGAAGTATTGGTTCGTTTGATATATCGATAGATTTTCAATTAGAATAAAATAATATTATTGAATAACTTACCAATGACGTCGCTGCAATGTTTATCACATGTTGTTGCAGCCTCAAATTCATCAAAGCACGGTCTAGCTGTAAAATAGAAAACAAAATCCATATCATTCTTGCAATTGAATACGCTTTCATATATGCAATTATATATAATCTCTCTCTCTCTCTCTCTCTCTCTCTCTCTCTCTCTCTCTCTCTCTCTCTCTCTCTTTCTCTCTCTCTCTCATCAGATGAGTCAATTCGTTGAGATCTTAAAAGCCAGTAGTCAAATGGTTGAGATTTTTTTTTAAATTAAAATTTTTTTTAAATCTCAACCATTTGACTACTGGTTTTTAAGATCTCAACCATTTGACTCATCTGATGAGTGCATAACCATGAAACTTCAAGTTATGAGTCCAAATCCATAATATTACAATTGATTATAAATCTGCTCTGCTTTATTAGCACTGAGCACCTTTTCATGCCAATACTTTTCTCATTTTCTCATTCATTCTCTATTCATATATTATATATATATATATATATATATATATATATATATATATATATATATTATATATATATATATAGTTCAGTCACACGACTTCCTCGACAATAAGCCCACGTGTTATATATCGGAGTGAAAATTGATATAAGCCCTGTCTTATTTTCGGGAAAAAACAGCAGATAGATAAATAAACAACCTTTCCACAGTGCATGAACAAGTATGATTACATAGATAGATAGATAGATAGATAGATAGATAACAGAGTAGATAACAAATAAATAATAGATAAGTAAGAGAGATATTTGTTTTACTTACTGACGAGTCCAGAAGGCCATCGCAAACGCATGGCGCCGCGAGTCCCACTGCGGAATTCGGCCCATTGGACGACATTTCCACAGTGCATGAACACGCACGATTTGTACATGTTCCGTATGACCCTTCCACTCATCACAGTGTCCCAGATATTGAAGTGACTCAGATCCCCTACAAAGGCATACTTTGTATCAAAGTAGGCGTTTGGGCGGGAAGATTGTCCAAGGACTAGCTCCCCTCCTGACGGGACTGAACGATGTTCAGTGGCACCAGTTCCAACTTGTTTTTTAGTTCCATTTACATAAAGACTCCAAGAACCATCTGAAATGAAAAGAATAAAAAAATTATTTTATAAAAAATAAACAACAACAAAAAAACTTTTAATCACAAAATAGATTAATTAATAATTAATAATAATCACTCCTGTTAACGATTTTTTATAAAAATCAATTAAAATAGATAAGCGTAATCTTTTTATATGCGTTCTTATTTAATTTAATGAAATTAGAAAATAAAAAAATATTTCTAAAAAAATAAACAACATCTTTTAATTACAAAAAATTAATTAAAAGAAGAATAATCAATTCTATGAATGATTTTATATTAAAAAAAACAATTAGAATTTAATTAGAATAAGTGTAATCTTTTTACATGTGTTCTTATTTAATTTCGTTAGTTCAATGAATGTTGTTACACTAAATTCTAACCCAAATGTTCATTATCTATTTTTTATTGTTTATTGTTTTATTTGTTTATTGTCTTTGATGGTTTTCTTTTCTTTTCTTTTTATTGTTGTTACTAGCAAGAATAGACACCGTCTGGGCGTAAGTATTTAAGTTTTAATGTAATCATATATATTTAATTATAAAGACTAACGAAATTAAATAAGAACGCATATAAGATATTGCATTTATTTTAATTATATTTTAATTAGTTTTTATATAAAAGCATTCATATGATTGATTTTAAGGCCAAGAAAAATTCATCATACATTCCGAAAATAGATTCATATTGATGCACATTCTGCAATTAAACTAATCTGATGAAAAAATGTAAATCGATTACACCCTGTTGCTACAGTGGGTCTAAATATGACCGTATGGTTAAAGAAAGGAAACTAATTAATTTGCACAAGGGTGTAATTTAGTTATTTACTTGGTAACTTTTTATTTTCAGGGGAACAGTTGGGGGGGTGATATACTGATTCTTTATGTCTCTGGCATAAGATTTTGGAACAGTTACTTCTCCTACTATTACTTAGCCCTTTGACATCCATGCCTTTCAGAATTTATACTATCATTATCGCAACTGGCAAATATATGCACCCGCCGGGTGCAAGTATTTCAGTTTTAATGTAATAAAATATTAGATTAGATTATAAAACTCTAATTAAACTAAATAAGAATGCAGATAAAAAGATTTGAAACAGAAAGGGTATAAACGAAGAATAGAATAACTGAAACCTACTCTTCCTTCACTTCCCTCTTTCATTGCTAAATTTTTACTAATTTAACTATTTAAATAAAATAGGAAGTAAAGAATAAAATAACAGTTATTTATTCTTGTTAATGGATATCGTTTAAGATTACTGCACCTATTTATTAAGATAAAACCAAACAATTAGAAATCAATAATACTAAGCACATATTTATTAATATCAAATTGCAAATTAGCCTTCCTGTTCAGACTGTAAACTGCTATTTTGTTGTATGTATAAATACAATTGCATTTTATTAGTATGTCGATATGGTCAACAGTAATAATAATGTAAAACAATTTTATTAATAATTGAGGTTTAAATAAAAATAAAATCATGGAGAATGTGAAGTAAATAATTAAGGGAAATATGACTTGAGTAGTAATATAGTTTCGCTTACAGACAGACAAACACACTATCTCCATTATAATAAAATGTTTCCTTAAGGAATTGAAATGACTACATCTATTATGTATCCCTGTCGGTTGGGGAATTAGAATACAATTTTTCTCAATAGCAATGTTCCACCTTCGAATGAGAGCATGTATCCCTGCCCCGTAAAATTTTGTTGACTGTTCTTTGAGCAACTTCTTCACGACAGATTTCATTTCCTTACATTTTTTCAGCTCAGTTAAGTTTAAACGACGTATCTTTGAGGCCTAACACAGATTTACAAACATACGTGGTTCAAAGTTAATTAACCTGAAAAGAATGTAAAAGTTTTGAAATAAAATAACTGATGCATTATATCTTTTATTCATTAATGTATCAACACTGAGAATTTCAGTAAATTCGGTTAATTCCCTAGCACCTATATGATTTTCCCAACCCTATTGCCTTTATGGCAAGCCCCAACCCCTTTTTTTCATATGGGTGCTAGAAGGCGGTGGCTGCGGGTCTACATGTCCTGGGAATGACGTTAAACTCTATCTGATGGTGAGGTTCCAGTTCTGGAGGTTTGGGGAATGTGGAGCACCCCTTCATCACCATTGCTCCCTGGTCCACTCTGACCCGGAGTGGTAGTACCTGTTAGGGTCCCATCTATGGGTTAAATAGAAAAATGTATTCATAAAAGAATTGTATTATCCATTAAGAATTGATTTATTTCAAAACTTTATCGGCATTAAATGACCCACTGAGGTTGATATGCCGTAAAACAAAACAAAACAAAAAACAAAAACAAACAAATTCGGTTAATTCCTTGAATTTTAGTATTTTTTTTTCTTTCGGCAGGATGACATATGATGGTGGAATTTATGTCCGTTAAGTAGGATTTAGCCTCTTTTCTAGAATTCTTTTTTTGTTTGTTTTCCAATGCTACAACTATGAAACATTAAACTTCTATAGATTTCTCCAAAATCTCTGCCCAGAGATAAGATGACGATAAATCGGAAATAAATTCACATGGAAATCAATATTTATTTAATTGAATATTGATTAACTGCGAGAAACTTTTTTTCACCGCGTTATCTTTTTTCTGCTGACAGTCTTGGCTTATCAAATAAAACCCTTCTTATATTTCGCTAGCAAAGACTATCAAATTAGTAAGACTCTGATTATTAGTATTAATTCAACCTAATATTTTCTTTCATTTAATCTTTGTGTGTTGGTTGGTTGGTTGGATTCTACGGCATGTCAACCCTTGTTGGGTTATTTTATGCCCGAACATGTTTTGTTTTATTCATTCTTGTTAGGTATTCAAACGTTTTTAAATGCGTTTTTAAAGCTCATTGTTTATCTATTTAACCCAGTGGTTCTGAAACAGTGCGCCCGGGTGCATTGGTGCGCCCCAGAGCTTTTTTAGGTGCGCTCTGTAGTATTTCTGAAAAATCTATCCAGATATGTAAAGCAAATGTATACTAAGTTACTATATTATACCATTTCTTTACGAACACTCTGCTTTATAACCTCCTTCAATGTGAAGTTTGGATTACAAAGTTACAATATTTAGCATCTATTTTCAGCATCTTAATATTTGAAACTCTAGCATGCAAGGGAAAGAGGAAAATATCTTCACATCCACTGACAAAATAAAAGTGTTTCAGAGAAAGCTACAGATTTGGAAAATAAAAACAGCGATGGAAGGCAAATCTCGAAATGTTTCCTTTGATAAGTAATAATTGCAAAACTGAAATTCTGCCAATGATAGTTGAACATTTATCAACTTTAGAAGAAAATTAGAGTTATTATTTTCCATCAATTAACACTGCGCAATATTACTGGATTCGAAACCCTTTTGTAGAAACTGCAATAGATTCTAGTTTAACACTAACAGAAAAAGAAGAACTGGCAGCTGTGTCCACTGATTGTGGATTAATGATTAAATACAAAGAATTGTCTCTTGAAGATTTTTGGATTTCTATCAAAAAAACAACATGTGTCGATATCTAAAAAAGCGCTGGCCATTTTATTGCAATTTTCCACCTCATATTTATGTGAACTGGGATTTTCAACCCTCGCAACAATTAAGTGTAAAAAGAGAGGAACTCTTCAATGCATTGATGAGGAAATGAGAGTTTGTCTCTCAAACATACGACCAAACATTGAAGAAATTGCAAGGTCTCATCAAGCTCATGTTTCTCATTAACACAGGAATGAATAAACTTCATAGAGGTATGTTAAGTTTGCTTTTGTTAAATGTGTTATTTTTCTAAATATATTTAACAGTTAACTTAATAACATATTAGTCCTATTTTGTATACAGTGCGCTATAAAGTATCTGTAGTACTGTAAGTGCGCCCAGACTGTATAAAGTTTGAGAACCACTGAGTTAACCAATAGATAAAACCCTAATAGGTATTACCACTCCGGGTCACAGTGAACCTGGAACTAATGGCGATAAAGGGTTACCCCACACTTCCCACCGGTAAGTCAGATGAAGGGCACATCGGCCGAAATGTTGTACAGATAACAATAAAGATGAGGACAATGGTCCGAATAATCTGAATAATTCATTTTTCTCCTTTTATTTCTTATATTTAAATCAGGTAAGCCTGATAACCGACTGAAGAAGACGACGCCACCCCCTTCTGTATGGGCAACCCATAGAATATCCAAGATGCCCTGAAGATATCAAATGTCACAGGATGCTTTTATGATAAATCTATAAAAGGTCATAAGACTTTTGATATCGACTCACCATTTACAACGGTTTTGAATTCAGAGTTTTCCTTCTCCTAGACTGGTTGCCGTACCAAGGTTAAAGACACTCACACACACTTATATATACATATATTATGGAGGCGCCTGGTCTAATGGTTAGAGTCGCAGGAAATGGACTCGTCAATCCGATTTCAATTCCTGAACGAAGCTGTTGGCATTCAACATAGCGCTAATACCCTTAGGAAAGGTATGAATCCAATTCTAACTCCAGCTATGGGTAAATAGCAGGGTAGACTGGACTCTTTAACCATGTCTAGGTAATCAGTCTAGGAGAAGGAAAACTCTGAATTCAAACCTGTTAAACTCCGCTAAAGAAATTGACATTATGTCGCATCCTGCTCGTGCGGAGGAATTGGTATATATATATATATATATATATATATATATATATATATATATATATATATATACGTTTAAAAACGAATGGCTTAAAATTTCTGACCCTAAAGATTCGCGCTACGGCGAGAAACTGCAGTCGGAGAATTTTAAGCAATTCGTTTTTAAAACGTATATTTAGCTCTTTATATTGAGCACTTTTAAATCGGTTTTTTAAAAAAGATCTAGAAGTAAATATATTTGTTTGCTTGGTGGAGTTAAAGGTAACTGTGAATATATATATATATATATATATATATATATTATATATATATATTCTCTCTCTCTCTCTCTCTCTCTCTCTCTCTCTCTCTCTCTCTCTCTTTATCTCTCACACTCTCTCTCTCTCTCTCTCTCTCTCTCTCTCTCTCTCTTCTCTTTTTCTTTCTCTGTTTTTCAAATTCTATTTGATCTGTCATCAATTTCATTTGTGGAAAAGACGGTTACATCATTTTTTTAAACTCTCAGAATATTATCACCACCCCTCTCTCTTTTTCTTTCTTTTTCTTTCTTTTTTCTGCTTTGTCTCGAACAAGGTCATTGTAAGCGAACCAATTCATGATAAAAATAATGAAAAATTTCTAAAAATTATGAAAAATGTTGATAAGCTTTTCTCACCTAAGTCTGACATAAGGATGCATTTAGTGGGAATCTAATTTATTAATCTAAGGAATTAAAGTATGACATAAGTTTTCTAGCTATTGTTACATACTCATACACATATACCCATGTTGGTTATATACACAATGGAAGTTCTTCACTAGAGAGCGGAGAGAGATAGACAGATAGACAGACAGAAAGATGCTATGCATAACTTACTTTCTCTGTCTCTTCGTCTGGCTGTTCGTGTGATGTCTAATTTCTTTCTATTGCGTTGGTTGTACATCTTTGATTCATTTTCTTCTTGGTTAGTCTTTTTGCCAAGACATGCCAAGACATGCATCAACCAACAACACCATGTTATTTCTTTCATCTGATGAGTCGGGAGATTTAGACTATTTGTCTAAGCTCCCTGAAATAGACTATAACGCTAAATCTCTAAGTCTTTTGTTATTTCTTTACTTATATATATATATATATATATATATATATATATATATATATATATATATAACCCAGCTATGGGTTAAATAGTAGGGCAGACTGGGCTCTTCAGCCTTGGGTAGGTAACCAGTCTAGGAGAAGGATAACTCTGAATTCAAAATTCCTGAGGTCGGTCGTTGATTGGGTTTGATGCACCAATTCTTTCCTATCTACTGAGCCAAAAAGTGTGGATGGTCCAACACAAGCCTTCACCACTATAAACAAATCCCTTTGTGGGAGTTCATTGTGTGTATGAACCCTCATACGTCGAAAATCGACGGGAGAGTCCATTATATATATATATATATATATATATATAATATATATATATATATATATAAGTAAAGAAATAACAAAAGACTTAGAGATTGAGCATTATAGTCTATTTCAGGGAGCTTAGACAAAGTGTCTAACTCTCCCAACTCATCAGATGCTCTTATATATTTGATCTGTGACTCTAAAAATCTCCCTCGGGATTCTTGCTTGATAGTGCGGATATTTTTAAGGTTGTTACAATTTAGAAGTATATGTTTGGTTGTAAGTTGTACTTTGCATGTTGGGCACACTGGGGCATCCTCCCCTTTTAACAGTTACTAATGGGTAATGATGGGGAAGCAGCAAGCTCTTTTTGCAATCTGAGTGACCCGTGCCACACTAAACAAAACATAGTGAAGAAAAACTAGGGTATGTGTATCATTGCCAGTAGGCTGTCTGTTTTTAAAGCTTCCATGATGCTTTAATACTTGATAATTTTATCTACAAAAAGGCATGAGTCAATACTGCTTGGCATCAATACCATTCACAAGGAAGTTAAAATTCCCTTTCTTTAAAATCTTACAAAATGATTTTTAATAATATTCTTAATTCTCCGGTCGTATTTATTTCTTTAATCTAATTCGCTTTACCAACTCACTTTTTTTCCTGATCACATATATCTACAAAGCTAAATGAGTGACCTAACGGGTCATGTTTTTTCTAGTAATATATATATATATATATATATATATATATATATATATATATATAAGTAAAGAAATAACAAAAGACTTAGAGATTTACCGTTTCAGGTCTAAATCTCCTGACTCATCTGATGAGCAAAATCTCTAAGTCTTTTGTTATTTATTTACTTATATATTTGCTCTGTGAATCTAACATTAAGAGCACACATTGAGCTCTCAAACTGCGACAGTTTTTTAAATAAAACTATTGTGTCGTAAGGAAGATTTCTTCTCTGGACTTTTGGATTATTATATATATATATATATATATATATATATATATATATATGGAGTTTTTTTGTTTTTTTTCTGAACCAATTATTCCCCCATTTCCCATTTATCTATTCTTTAAGAAAAATCCATTTTCAAAATAGAAAAAAAAAAAGAATAATAATCTTTCTTTCTTTTTGCCGCTTCGTGGTTCTCAGAGTTTTGGCGCCAATTTAAACAGCTTTTCACATTTTCTTTTAAGCCTCGACTTTTTTTTTTCTCCATTCATCTTGACGTACAGCTGCGTTCTTTTCGTTTGTCCATTCGCAGTGCATTTTTTTTCGCATCCTTTTCTTGGATTCCATTATACCGCCCATCCAAATCTTCATTTCCTCTTCATTTTTTTTCTTCTCTCTCTTCAATCTTTTCTGCTTTGAGCCTCGTTTAATTTTTACTTATTCGACTAAGCTTCACTTCAGTTCAATTTTGCTAAAGATTTTTTATATTTCATATTTTACACCATTCACTTCGTTTATTTTTCTATTTCGTTTTGTTAGTTTTTCACTATTTTGTTCTACTCTTCTCACTTGCCTGATTTCTTTTTCTATATGCTGGAAGTATATATATATATATATATATATATATATATATATATATATATATGGATATATATATATATATATATATATATCTGTATATATCCATATATATATATATATGTTTACATATATGGATATATATACATATATATACATATCTGTGTATGTATATATGCATATATATATATATGATACATATACATATATGTGTCTGTATGTGGGTATGAGTGCTTGTGTGTGTGTGTGTATATTTTTCTATATGCTGGAAGTATATATATATATATATATATATATATATATATATATATATATATATATATATATATATATATATGGATATAATATATATATATATATGTTTACATATATGGATATATATACATATATATAATATCTGTGTATGTATATATGCATATATATATATATGGATACATATACATATATGTGTCTGTATGTGGGTATGAGTGCTTGTGTGTGTGTGTATATTTTCTATATGCTGGAAGTATATATATATATATATATATATATATATATATATATATATATTATATATATATATATATATATATATATATATATATATATATATATGTTTACATATATGGATATTATACATATATACATATCTGTGTATGTATATATGCATATATATATATATGGATACATATACATATATGGTCTGTATGTGGGTATGAGTACTTGTGTGTTATATATATATATATATATATATATGTTTACATATATGGATATATATACATATATATACATATCTGTGTATGTATATATGCATATATATATATATGGATACATATACATATATGTGTCTGTATGTGGGTATGAGTGCTTGTGTGTGTGTACGTGTGTGTGTGTGTGTGTGTGTGTGTGTGTGTGCGTGTGTGCTTGCGTGCGTGTGTGTGTGTGTGTGATTCTATCTGCATATATCTGTATGAGCACGAGCCTATCCAAAATGTATCAAGACATTTGGAATATTGCGAGAGCCAGTTGCGCGACTCAAATAGTAGGAACCTTACCGCGTATAAATACGCGAGGATTCTCCCAGAGGGCCACTCAATTGGTTGGTTGGTTGGTTGGTTGGATTTTACGACATATCAGCCCTTGTTGGGTTATTTTATGCCGACGACGTTTTGATTTATTTATTCTTGATAAGTACTAATTTTTCAAAACTCAATATTTTAAAACACATTTTTTAAACTCATTTTTTCTATTTAACCCATAGATGGGACTCTAACACGTACTACCATTCTACAGGGTGTCCAGAAAGTCTTGGAAACAATTTTAAAATTGAACATTTAATGATTTACATTGTACAAATGATAAAATATTTTCGTAAAAAATCATATAAAAGTTCAACTCTTAAAGGTTTAATATTAATGTATTTTTTTATTATTGCACTTCAACATGACCGCCATCTTTGTCATTTTCAACCTGTAGCGGGACTTTATGGACACTATGTAGAATAAATTTGAAAAAAAAGAATTTTAGTTCCTGTGAACTAACAAATGTTTTCTCTCCTCCTTTCATTTCTTTCTCTCTTTTCTTCTCTCTCTCTCCCCCCCCTCTCTCTCTCTCTCTCTCTCTCTCTCTCTCTCTCTCTATCTATCTATCTCTCTCTTCATTCTTTCTTTTTCTTTTCTTCCTCGTCTCTTTCTCTTTTTTCTTTTCATTTCTCTTTTCTTTTCTCTTTTCTTTCTTTTCTTTCTCTTTCTTTCCTTCCCCCCTCTCTCTCTCACTATCTCTCACTCTCTCTCTCTCTCTCTCTCTCATTTCTTAATCTTTTTTCTTTCTTTCTCTTTCTTTTCTTTCTCTTTTCTTCCTTTCCCCCTCTCTCTCTCTCACTATCTCTCACTCTCTCTCTCTCTTCATTTCTTAATCTTTTCTTTCTTTCTTTCTCTCTCTTTCTTTTCTCTCTCTTTTCTTTCCTTTCCCTCTCTCTCTCTCTCTCTCTCTCACTATCTCTCACTCTCTCTCTCTCTTCATTTCTTAATCTTTTCTTTTCTTTTCTTTTCTCTCTCTTTTCTTTTCTCTCTCTTTTCTTCTTCTCTCTTCTCTTCTTCTTCTTCTCTCTTCCATTTTCTCCTTCTCTTTCTTTAGTCTTGAGTCAAAAAAGATTACTCAGTTGAACATTAAATCCAGAATCGACAGGAAGTTCCTTCATTGCAGGAAACAGTCCACATTCTTCGATGGCTATCTATTCCAGACAGGAAGTTGTTTACGGCCCATACCAAAAAAAAAAAAGAAGTTGCTCATCGTGTAATGGTTATCATAGTAGGGAATGAACACTGCGAACTAAGTTCAAATCTTGGAAGAAGCTATTTGCATTTCACATTGAGCTAATACCCTTAGCAAAGGTATGAATCAAACTATTATCCGTCCAAATTGTTACGATTTTATGGGCCATCCTTTGGTCTTCAAGCAAGAGCGCTTGTCCAGTGGAAATCCCTGTTAAAGAATCCTTTGGTTGATCCTTGGTGCTACTCGGTATTCTCGGTTCCTTCGTCAATGATTGCAAATGGACGCATGTCAGTATCAGTGATTAAGTAGTCAATTAGCCACGCATTATAGCTGTTGATTGACGGAGGAATAAACCACGGTACCCTGCCTAGTCTATAAATTTAGGTGATGTATTGTAGCACAATTTATATGCCAACATATTCAAACACAAATATGGATAAATAGTAGGGCAGATTGGATTCTTTATCCTTGGTATGGCATCTAGTCTAGGAGAAGGAAAACTCTGAATTCAAACCAGTTAAACTTTGATTCAAAAATGACCCTGTGTCGAATCCTGCCCGTGTGGAAGAGTTAGGTAAATACAAGAGAATAATCTAAATGAAACTTATTGAGGTCCTGATACAGTAAGCCCCGTCGGCTGGGGCACATGTTGGCCGTGAGTGGCGACCCGTGATGCTTAAGAATAGCACACTAGTGACTGAGCAGTCCATGACATGCAACACTTTACATGGGTCCTTACTTAAGGCTAGACGGCCGGCCGGATAGACCTCCTCCGCTCAATCGGCTGGTCACGTCAAGCTCTAGCACCTATATGATTGTCCCATCCCTATTGCCCTTATGGCAAGCCCCAATCCTTTTAATCATATATGTGCTAGAAGGCTGAGGGTATGTCGTCAAACTTTGTCTGATGGGGAGATTCCAATTCTATAGCTCTGGGGATTGTGGAATATCCCTACATTACCATTACTCCCAGTTCCCTTTTGGCCCATAGTGGTAGTACCTGTTAGGGTCCCATCAATTGGTTTCATAGCAAAACATGAGTTTTAAAAAATTGAGTTTAAACAAAAAATATGTACTCATTAAGAATAAAAAAAACAAAACGTTTTCGCCATAAAATGACCAAATGGGTTGACATACCGTAAAATCCAACCAACCAACCATCCAAGCGGGTTCAGTATAATGGTAATGATTTGCGGGATGAGCTTGCTAAACACTACGTTGCGTAGAGGTCTGTTGACATATTTTTTTAATGGAGCTAATAACCAGTTTATCGTGAGGTGATGGCCGTATCCAATTAAAGTCTCAGTTCTTCAAATAAGAATTCTAGACAAAACTCGATTCCTTCATCTTCAAACGCCTGTTACAATGACTTATGAATTTCTATCAGTGTGTTTATATATATATATATATATATATATTATATATATATATATATATATGAAGGGACCGGATTCTAAGAATTCAAGGAATAAGCACGCTAAAACACGACTCAAAGGTGACCCCATCGGTAACCCGAATTTCTGTTTATAAAAAGTCCCGTTATATTGGAAAAAACAATTTTTAGTGCAAAGTTTGCAAATTTAAATTATGTTGTTTACAGGTAATGAAAATGTAGTATTAATTTTGTTGAGTTTTCTAAACGAGTGATGCATTTGTCAACCGGAATACTTGTGTAAAGTGATTTAATATATATATATATATATATTAGCAGGGCCTGTGGGTATGCCACAGTATGATAATCTAATTATTACAACGTTTGATATGTTTACTTAAGATCTATTGCATTAGGCCAACATGTAAAAAGTACAATAATATTGATTTAACTCTCACCCCTCGCTACTCTCTCTCTCTCTCTCTCTCTCTCTCTCTCTCTCTCTCTCTCTCTCTCTCTCTCTCTCTCTCTCTCTCTCTCTCTCTTTCCTTTTTTACGATCTTTTATTCATTATGTCCGTTTGAAAGAGATTAGCGTTATGGCTTTCACGGGCTCACCCCTCTCTCTATCTTATCCTTGCTTTCTTTCTTTCTTTCTTTCTTTCTTTCTTTCTTATTATATTTTTATGTATCGAATGTCGTTTTTCTTTCTTTTCTTTCTTTATAATTAAAATGGGGTGGTACATTATTTAGATGACGAAATGAATTTTATCCTGCATTCATCAATGATGGCTTAAACCTCCTCCTCCTGCTCCTCCTGTTCCTTTTCCTCCTGCTCCCCCTTCTCCTTCTCCTCCACTTCCTCCTTCTTATCCTCCTTTTTTCTCCTCCTTATTCTTCTTTCCCATTTCTCAACTGATTGTTTTAATTTTCAGCTTTTCTTTAAGAATATTTTAATTTCATTTTCATTTGTATTTTTTAAAAATGTTTCATTGTTTTCAAAAAGTATTTTTTTTAAAATCTCTTTCTGTTTTATTTTCCTTCAATTCTTGTTTTGACCTCAAATTGATCTTCAATCAATTTCAGATTTTATTTTTGTTTTTATGTCTAATTCATTATTTTTCTTTGATTTTTATATATATTTTTTACTTTCATATCTTAATTCAAGTTTCTAAAAGTCTTATTCCTTTTTTATTGATATTTCTTTTTATATACTAGTTTATATATGCGTATTCTATATATATATATATATATATATATATGAAATTTAACATTTTGAAAAAACAAATGATGTTATGTAATTGCTGACAGAAATCTGTTTCGACCAAATCGATATAAAAATAAACTCTAGGATAACTCTACGGATTTATCAACACCACAAGTAATTTTGGAACTTTAACATCTTTCTTCAAATGCGCTGTGGACTTGTATATTATTTTAATAGCTGAAATATATCCTAAACAATTGTGATACCCACTTTACGCTTTTATATAATTTTACAACAAACTCTTTTGAGTTTTACTATAAACTATAATGCTTCTGCTTTTTAAAAATTAAAAATAAAATTTATTTTATTTTTAAAACAGAACACGCATTTTTTTTTAAATTTCAGCATTTGAATATAGCGTTCGTTTTGTAAACAGTCTTCTAACGGTTTTTTTCTTTTCCCGTCTATGTTGCTCGTGATGAAGACAGTTTATCGATTTGGTCGAAACAGATTTCTGTCAGCAATTACATAACATCATTTGTTTTTTCAAAAATGTTAAATTTCATACTGTCGGATTAATTTCCATTTATTTCTTCATATTATATATATATATATATATATATATATATATATATATATATATATATAATCCAAAAATCCGGAGAAGAAATCTTTCTTACGACATAGATGTTTTTTTAGAAAGTGTCGTAGTTTGCAGAGCTCAATGTGTGCTCTTATTGTCACACAAAAAAAATATAAGTAAAAAATATAACAGAAGATTTATATTTTTAGCTTAGAGCAAATGTCCAGCCTTTCCGATCATCTGATGATTGGAAAGGCTAGAAATGTGCATAATCGGGAAAATCATAACTTTTCTTAAACTAGATCAACTGTTAGTATTATTTGTATTTTTCGGACTATTGTCCTCATCTTCATTGTTATCTGTACAACGTTTCGGCTGATGTGCCCTCCGACCTTCTTCAGGTATTTCTTGCCGGACTCTGGAAACTTCTTTTCTTGTTGTAATCAGGAACCTTGTCATAATCGGTGCCATCACGGAACTTGAACCTAACCCTTTATTCAGTCCACGGGGGTATCCTATTTTCATTCCGCTAACCATAGCTGGGGTACAGGTGTTAAGCGGTGTTAATTATTCTACGTTACTGCTGCCCATGACAAGGATTGAACCTGCAGTCTAGAGATAGCTGTCACTTAGAACTGTCTTAACCTACCTCCTTTATCCACTACGCTATGTGTCCAACGGGTTAGGTTCAAAGTTCCGTGGTGGCTCCAGATTATGACAAGAAGGTTCCCGATTACGACAAGAAATACCTGAAGAAGGTCGGAGGGCACATTAGCCGAAACGTTGTACAGATAATAATGAAGATGAGTACAATAGTCCGAAAAATACAAATAACAATAACAATTGATCTAGTTTAAGAAACGTTATGACAATTGATGACCTCTAATATTTCGTTGGGCAACCATTAGCATGAATATTTTGTCTGACAATTTGTACAATCGGTGTCGAATAGTTTTTTGGTAAAACATTTAGTATTATTTGTATTATTCGGACTATAGTCCCATCTTCATTATCATCTCTACAACGTTTCGGCCGATGTGCCCTCCGGCCTTCTACAGGTGTTTCTTTTCGAACCCGGGAACCTTCTTTTCTTGTCGTAATCCGGAACCTTCTTGTCATAATCGGGAGCCATCACGGAACTTTGAACCTAACCCGTTGGACACATAGCGTAGTGGATAAAGAAGTTTGGTTAAGACAGTTCTAAGTGACAGTTATCTCTAGACTGCAGGTTCAATCCTTGTCGTAATCAGTAGCCATCACTGAACTTTTAACCTAACCCTTTATTCAGTCCAAGTGGGTATCCTGTTCTCATTCCGCCAACCATAACTGGGGTTGAGGCGTTAAGTGAAACGTTGTACAGATGACAATGAAGATGAGGACAATAGTCCGAATGATACAATTAATACTAATCTAAAAAAATCAGAGTAATAGTAAAACATTTAGTTTCAAATTATCTTTTAGTTATTCTGATATTGTAGTGTGCTTTGCTGCTATACAATCTTTATTTTGTTTGTATATTAGGTGCAGTAGTTTTGGTTAAATCGAACTTAATAGACCTAAATTCCACCATTGTGTGTCGCTCCCGCCGAAAGAAAAAAATACCGAAAATCAGGAATTAATCGAATTTAAGGACATTTTCAGTGTTGATATATTAATGAATAAAATATATAATGCACCAGTTATTTTATTTCAAAACGTATCTTTGAGAATCTGTGTTAAGCCTCAAACATGCGTGGTTCAAAGTTAGCTGACCTGAAAAAAGATCCGTTAAGTTTGATTTAACCATAGTTTTTCTCTTGTAGTGACCACTTAATTTTTGGTAATAATTTCCATTTTTTTATCATTTTTTAAGGAAAAAAAATCAATGGATGAATGATTCAATTATAGCGATTCAATTTCTTTGTAATATCACGAAGTGACACACCAGATTCAGTGTATGTCACAATTTGACCTTTTTTTAAAACTCCGACAACGGCTTTTAGCCATTACCAAATGATTAATCATGAATTACGATACCAAATAAAGCAAAAAAGAATTATTCTCTAAACATTTCATGTATCTATCCTTCTTTTTTTTCATTTACTTCTCGGGTACAAAAATAAGTGTAAGCAATCGATACAACCCGGAATTATTTATATTTAATAGAAAATTTATTTAGTTATAATTATATGAAGAGTGAAGGATTGAAATGAATCCGACAAAATGTGGTTGAGAATAGAGAAAAAATATGGATATAACAACACAACTAAATTCAGTTGATATTTCGCCTCATTATTGGCTATAGCTTTTCAGAATTGTATTTATTTATGTGCTTGTACATTCTGCTTTTATAGTGAAAAGATAAATTGGTAAGGGAAGAGAAAGGTTGTTTTTTTTTTTTTGTAATTTATGAGCAAGTGCATCCCGGTCTCCTGCCTCAGAAATTGCTACCGGTGACTATTCAAATAACGTCCCCAGCTATGTCGTCTCAGCGGTGTTACTTGAAAGAAAACAACCAACTTAGGGCGTTAAATGTATTTTAGAGAGAGGGGCTTCTCTTTATGAACAAATGGAGATGGGTGGGTGGATAGATATATATAAACAAAGTAAAAAATGAACAAATTGAGGTAGATAGATAGATAGATAGATAGATATCCATCTTCATATCTAAACAAGAATTACGACAAATTTCTATAAATAAATTTCTAAACAAATTACGATAAATAAATAAGAATTACGACAAAAAAGAAGCCCCCCCCCCTCTAAGATACATTTAACGCCCTAAGTTAGTTGTTTTCTTTCAAGTAACACCACCTAGACGACATAGCTCGTGACGTTATTTTAATAGTCACCGGGTAGCAATTTCTGAGGCAGGAAACCGGGACGCACTTCCTCATAAATTACCCTTTTTTCTTTTTGGTGTGTACTATAAGAGGAATGAGAATGAAGTGGGCTTAGTATGTGGGAAATTGTATTTTTATAGGGCCAGTCGGTTTACTTTGAAGAGAATTTGATAGTTAGAGTATGGGTCAAATGTGTGATATCAAATGTGTACCTAGGGACCGGGGATATTTTTGTTTGAAAATATTTTAGAAAAATCCTTAAAGATTCTGTTGAGACAAATGCATGTACTTTCTGCTTTTTATATTTATAATTATTTATAATTTATATATATAGCAGTCTCCCATGTCTATAACCTTGCTGATGAGACCTAATAGGTCGAAATGTACATTCAGGGATTGACATTTACTCGATTTGTTTAGCCTTACATTTGAACATATATGCCCGCCTAAATTCATTAATTATTAACTAATTAATTTTCAAAATTAGGTATGACTTCAATTAAGCACATATCCTCCAAAAATTGTCGGCTTAAAATCCATATAAAAATAAACACATTTGTTTGTTTACTTAACCTCATATATATACATATATATCTATATATATATATAACTTATGTATTTATAATTATATTTATAATTATATTTATATCTATAATTATAATTATATTTAATCGAAAATTGCTATAATAGCCGTCTTTTTTATATGGATGTCATATCGATCCGACAACCAATTAATATTTTACTTAGTCTTTATGAAAGACAATACCTTGTCCTATACAAATGTATAAAGGATATATTTACTATTTTATCCACTGGAGTTTTCAATTTAATTTCTTTTATGAAAATTAACTTATTATTATATTATATCTAAATCTATATCTATTCTATCTATCAATCTATCTATTTATATGAGTTTGGCCATGTGCCTGTCTAAATAAAATATATCAGTGGTCTGAAGAAGCCGTGAACATAATCGCGAGTGGAAATGGTCCATAACCACGATACCCATGGTATTTAAGGCCTTTTTATTCCCAAATAGTTATTTACTAAGCTTAGTTTAGGTTTAACACAAGGCCAGAAGTACGGGGCGCTTAATGAGAATCGAACTCACTAACAAAGTTCTGAAAATATCTATCTATCTATCTATCTATCTATCTATATATATATATATATATATATATGTGAGTTAAGGTAGCCTGGTTACAGACAGTTTCTCGGCAATGCGATCTTCTGAACAAATTCAGATTTTGGTCAGACGATCACATTGATCTGAAGGTCGCATTGTGTATATATAATATATATATATAATATATATATATATAATATATATATAGAGAGAGAGAGAGTTTTATAATTTGCTTAAATTGTGTATATATTGGTTAGGAGGTTGATTTAGAAAGGCTATCACAATGCAGGTGTAAAGAAAAAAAATAATAATACGGTAACAATGATGTTGTGTGTTAACCTGTATTTAATTCTTGAATTTTCGAGATAATATCTTTTTCAAAAGATCACTGGAACTGAAGCAGTCTAGTAATGGCATTTCTTTTTAACTGCTTATAGTTTCAGTGATCTTTTGAAAAAGAGATATTATCTCGAAAATTCAAGAATTAAATCTCAGGTTAGCATACAACAACATTGTTATCGTATTATTATTTTTTTCTTTACACCTGCATTGTGATAGCCTTCTAAAATCAACCTCCTAACCAATATATATATATATATATATATATATATATATATATATATATATAATATATATATGTGTGTGTGTGTGTGTGTGTGTAATATGTGTTAATCGATTATTATAGTAGTAGTATTACATTTTACAAACAAATTATTTGCCTTTTTTTCTTACTGCAAAGGTTTACTAATAGAATTAGTATATATATAATACTTCAAAATACCAAAAAAAAACACAACGTTCACAAAACAAAGTTTATACATAACATTATATATATATATATATAATATATATATATATATATATATATATATATATATATTATACATTAGTCTTTTGTATGCGTGTCTACCTTTCCTGCAGAAGTCTGGTTACCAAAATAAAACACAACCTGTTATCTATCTATCTATTTATCTATCTAAATATAAATGATCTATGAATAATATTGAACATTATCTACTTTGATATATATATATATTATCTATCTATCTATCTATTTATCTATTCTATCTATCTATCTATCTATCTCTCTCTCTCTCTCTCTCTCTCTCTATATATATATATATATATATATATATATATATATATATATATATATATATATATAATTTAATATACAAGCGTGTTGGTAGATCCTTGCGGAGAGAAAAAATCCGGCAGAAAGTTTGATTGTAAAAATATACTACCAAACATCAACCAGAAGAAAAAAAATTTTGAAAAAAAGAAACGACCAAGATATTCGTACCAACAAAAAATAATCTATTGGTACAGTATTTGGCAAAAGAAAAAACAATTTATATGCATATATATGTATATAAGATATATATATATTCATATAACCGCTAGGAGAAAGCTAATATGTAAAAAGTGCTCGATACCTAAGTAGAGCCAAGTAATAAAGATAATCACTGATCACGAACCTACTATTAGTTTCGCATAAAGCTCTTCAGGCTAAAATCAGTCAGATTTTAGCCCTGAAGAGCTTTATGCGAAACTAATAGTAGGTTCGTCTGACATCTGACTCATAGATTATCTTATATATATATATATATATATATATGTAACGTAATCCAAATGACTGGTAAGTAAGGCATAATTATATTTGTGATAATCAGATCTCGCTGTACAACCACACTGTCTGCTCTTGTAGGTGTGCCAAACATATATACTCATACAAGGATTTTTAAATCCCTAAAAAGAGCTCAATGTATAATAATCAATAAATTAAATTATATACAGAGCAACATTTAACTTTCAAAGAAAGAAAAACTGAAATATATCACAATAAAATTAACAATATATATGTGTGTGTGTGAGGGCGGGGTTTGTATGTATGATAGACATTTGAAATCTCTTTTTATTTCTCACTTCATCTTAAGTCGTCTCTACATTTTAGCACAGATCAACAATTCGCTGAGAGTGTGGGGGCTGTGTTCCCGCCACTTTCTATCCACCCAATCAAAATAGAAATGGCACGAATGCGTTTCATTCAACCAATCTTTCTAAGCACTGGTTTACGACCGCAGAGTCACCTTGCCGTCGGCCACCAATTCCGATTTGCGTGATTAATGGCCTGGTGTTATCTGTCAATTTTACAGAGTTTCTGTTCATTTACTTACCACCATCCCCCTCGCCCCCCCCACTTCTCGCGCCTCGCACCCCCCCCCACCTCCCACTCCCACTCCGCTTCCCCTTGGCCGAACAGTTCTTCATCGATTTTAATTGAAGAAAACCTCCCATTTATTTTCAGTTTTGTAAACATTCACCTTTTCTTTCTTAACTTCACAACACACACTCAAATTTTCTCTTCTCTCTCTCTCTCTCTCTCTTCTCTCACTCTCTCTCTTTCTCTTTCTGTCTGTCTGTCTGTCTGTCTCGCTCTTTTTCTCTCTCTCTCCTCTCTTTCTCTCTCTTTCTTTCTCTCTTTCTCTTTCTCTCTCTTTCTCTCTCTCTCTCTCTCTCTCTCTCTCTCTCTACGGTATTCTTTCTACGTCTCTGCCTTCTCTTCTGTTCTTCTTTCTCTTCCATTTGTCTGTCTGTTCTGTCTGTCCCCCCCCTCTCTCTCTCTCTCTCTCTCTCTCCCTCTCTCTCTCTCTCTCTCTCTCTCTCTCTTTAACCAAGAAGCTGGCCACAGTTAGCCTACTGACCTGGGGGTATAGCTTTTGCCAAGGAGAAGTGTATATACGTACCGCTCTTGCTGCGCTGAGATTCCAATCCAGAATCCAACGCCGAAGCTGAAAATTAGATAACAAACAAATAAATAAGGAAATTATTAAAAAATGTTTCAAGTGCAATACGAGGAGAAAAATATTAATGATAATAAAATAGATGGAAATGGACTGGAGATATATCGAGTGATAGATAGATAGATAGATAGCATAGATAGAAATGGACTGGAGATAGATAGATAGATGGAAATGTACTAAGATAGATAAGATATAGATAGATAGATTGAAATCGACTGAGATAGATAGATAGATAGATGCGAAATGTTACTAAGATAGATAGATAGATAGAAATGGACTGAGATAGATAGATAGATGGATAAATTGAAGATAGATAGAAATGGACTAAGATAGATAGATGGATGGATAGAATTGATAGATAGATAGAAATGAACTAAAATAGATAGATAGATAGATAGATAGATAGGAAATGGTACTAAGATAGATAGATGTGGATAGATTGTAGAAGATGCACTGAGATAGGTACGTAGATAGATAGATAGATAGAAGAAAATGAACTAAAATAGAATAGATAGATAGATAGAAGATAGCATAGATAGAAAATGGACTTAAAATTAGATAGATAGATAGATTGATAGATAGAAATGGGACTGAGATAGATAAATAATCAAACGAAAGAAAGAAAGAGAAGATGGAGAAAGAGAGAGAGACGAGAGGGCGTGTGAGCGCGCGAAAGTAATAAATGGATAATCTGTTTCAATCGAACATAATGAAAGATGAAAAAAGAAAAAAAAGAGTGAGAGAGAATTAAGTCAAGATATATACACCATTAGTGACACATATAGCCGTAGGGATAAAGGTGTTGGTTTAAGACAGTTCTAACGTGGACAGTTATCTCTAAAGCTGGCAGTTCAATCCTGGTAAAGAGGGGTAACAGTAACATAGAATAATAATTAACACAGCTTAACACCTGTGCCCAGCTATTGGTTAGCGGAATGAAAACAAGATACCCCCGTTAGATTGATTAAAGGTTGGGTTCAAAGTTCCGTATGGCTCCGATTACGACAAGAAAGTTCCTTGAGTTTGAAAGCAAGGTTCCCGAGTTTGAGAAGGCTCCCGAGTCCGACAAGAAATACATTTGAAAGCAGGTCGGAGGGCACATCCGGCCAAAACAGCTGTAAATATAACTATAAATGGTGAGAACATAATAATTCCGATTTAATTTAATCTCATCTATCTATAAAAAATTGCAATAGAAATAAGATTAATGATTACTTTTTAACATATTGAACTCTTTTCAATAGTTCTTTAAGTTAAAACGATATCAAAGGTTGTAAATTTAAATTATCATACTGTGGTATATCCACAGTGTGATATCTCTTATCGAAAAACTGCGTCCCTCAAATACTTTATAATGATATAATCCCACTCGTCTCGAACACACAGTATCTTATTTATAGTATCGATTTTTTTTTGTATTCTTCATTCTCCACCAAGATATTTCCTAACGTTTTAAAATGTCTTGTGTAGTTGTTTCAATTTCTATGTTGAACTTAACGCCTCTTCGTCGACCATCTTCACAAATATTTAAAACTGGAATTTATGTTTTACTTGCAAGGAAATGTGGATATACACCACAGTATGAATGATTTAATATTTTGGTACCATGTCAAATCATGCCAGGCCCAGGTCACCCAATCCCTTCAATTTTCTCTGAAATTTTTGTCCAAAAGTGGATTTTCTGTTAAAGTACAAAATCCCCAAAATGTGGTTTCCGTTGGGAAAAAAATGCTTAATAAACCAATTTTTAGAGTCAGGGAAGCTCTAGGAACTATTTTACAGACAAAAAGTATGATTACAAAAAGTCGCCATTTTTCGCAAACCCCACCAAAATTGGCAGAGCTAAAAATCGACATAAGGTTTCGGCTAATTGTTTTGTGAATTGAAAGCTGACATTTATTGCGGATTGTCTAAACGTTGAAAAGCTATAGTCCAGCACCTGGAAAAAAAAATTCTGAAAAATTAAAGTGGTGGGGGACAATTTTGACTTTTTTTCTGGATTGATTGAACATCGAATTACCCTATAAAACATTTGATTATAACGTTAAGAGATATTTGGCAATATAGCTTTAATGATGTAAACAAGTATTAAATAATCTGATTTAACTCTCCCTCAGCTTTTTCTCCTTTCTATTCCCTTCCTTGTTCATCTTTTCATTATGTTCGATTGAAACAAAATTAGCATTATCGCTTCCCGCACGCTCACCCACTTCGTTTTATATCTTTACCCTAAATCTCTTGTCTTTTTGTTTTCCTCTTATATGATTTTTTCTGTGTAAGATGTCCTCCTTTTTCTTCGCCGTTCTTTGTATTTATGATATAATACGGGAATGGTTCCAATTAATTTAACTGACCGGGACGGGCATCTGAAGAAAATAAGGAATTGCTGGGATAAAGGAACAGATAAATCAGTATTACCATTTTTGGCATTTCACTGTCTTGTACGATTTTGAACCGGTCGAATATTATGAAGCAGGGAGGATGTTGCGCAAGATGATAACGGTCGAGTGGCATTAAATGAACAACGAGTATTAATAATATAGATTTGTTGTCTACATTGTTTACATGATTAACAAGAAATTATCTTTTTCACCAAGAAAAACATAACAAAAACAAACAAGGGAAGAAACCGTCAACAGGATTAAGATTGTATAACATATCCAAACTCGGTCGTACTTTTTTAAGGAAACACGAGATCAGATATAGATTTCATTTTGTGTTAATACCGTTCTTCATTGATATTAACTGAATTCAAAGATTTAAATAATAGTTCATAACGGATCGTACTTTAAGGAACAACGGGTATACTATATAATATATTTTACCCAACCCCTCCCACCGATGCAGGACATGCAAGGATCGACTCAAAGGTCGATTTTTTCAAGCGGGAGTTTAACAGGTGTTGTAAAATCTAGAGTTTTCCCTTCTCCTAGAACTGGTTACCTAGCCATGGTTAAAGAGCCAGTCTACGCTGCTTTATTACCCATAAGCTGGAGGAGAATTGTGATTCATACCTTTCCCAAAAGTATTAGCAACCCGTTGAAAGCCGAGAGCAGCTTCGGGTCCAGAAATTGAACACGGTCGACGAGTTCCATTTCCCACGACTCTAAACCATTAGACCACGCGCAGTTATTAAATAATTATAGAGTTCTTGTCTTAAACGTTCCTATTGATTTACAAGAAATAAAATTACCTTTTTTTACGGAGAAAATATCAAAACAAATACAAAAGGCAAAAGAAAAACTGCATACAGAATTCAAAATTTATTCAACGGTCGTACTCTTGTAAGAACACGTGCTTATTTATAAATAAGCATGTTTCTTTGTCTGAATGACTTCTCATTGATTTACGAAGAAAAAAATTACCTCTTTAGCAAGAAAGATATCCCAAAACAGAAAAAAACAGCGATAATGAACCTTAAACTTAATTCGTATAAATCTTCAACGGTTTTACTTTTAAAGGAACAACGGAGCATTAATATATAGATTTCTTTTGTCTTAAACTCGTTCCCATTGATTTTCAAAGAAAGAAAATTTTACGAGAAAATAATCAAAACCAATAAAAACAGGAGGAAGTGCTTATAAATCTTCAGACGTTTTACTTTTTAAGGAACACGAGCAATTAATATATAGATTTTCTTTGTCTTAAATCTGTTCCCATTGATTTACAAAGAAAAAATATTTACGAGATAAAATATTAAAACAAAAAAACAGAGAGAATCTATAAATCATTCAAACGGTTTTACTTTTAAGGAACCAACGAAGATTAATATAATAGAATTTTCTTTGTTTTTAAATCGTTCCAGTTGATTTACCAAAAAAAATATTTTACGAGAAACATATATCAAAGCCAAAAAAAAACAGGAGAAATTCGCTATAAATCCTCAACGGTTTTTACTTTTTAAGGAAGCACGAGCTAATAATATAATAAAGATTTTCTTTGTCCTTAAATCTTCCCATTGATGTTCTCAAGTAAAAAAATTTTTATACTGATGTAAAATATCTAAACAAAGAAAAAAAACAAGAAAAAAGATAATCTCAACAGAATTGAGAGAATCCGGAGTAATATTCTAAAAATAGTGTTGGTTTAATTTATTCTAAGGTCGGTTGCCAATCTTCAAATTGTTCCAACATCGCTGGTGGTTTAACTATAGTGTTGATTATTTCCCCAGGAATCCGGTGAAAGATTATAAACGCCGATATCACGGGTTATGATTGATTTCATCTGACGAGGACAACGTCGTTGTGTTTATGTCAAGTAGTTTTCGATATAAATGCTTCAAACAGGTGAGTAAACTCCTCTATGGGCAAACAATTTCTTCGCAGTTTGAGAATATAGATACTAATAAATAGGTTAAAGCCTGAGTGGTTTCGTGTTCTGTCGTATACATAGTTTGTGAATAGATGATTATCCGTACAGACTAATTCTAGATATTATCGAGTAGAGTTGCGTCTCAGCTGAGAGTATCGTTCTAGAGTATTTAATTGTAGATTTTGTAATTTTAAGTATAAGTTAAAAGAGTCGGGCGTGGTTGGCCTACATGTCGATATCATTCAAAACTTTACTGCAGCAGATCCTTCCGAAACCCATGAAGCGGGTGTCGGACGCAATTTTCTGGTTCTCTCCCACCGTTAAGCCTGTTCTGGCTTGTCGGTGGGCCCCATCGTTAAAAGACGAGGAGGGCCTTGTGCCTATCCATAAAGGTGGGGTATGACTGAGACAAAACCCCTTCTTTCAAACGTCCTTCGGGACGGGGGTCCGGTGGTGCTATCGGACATGTGAACGTGAGTTGTGTGTTAAATTAACTACGTCGATCCCAGGTGGCTGTCCCCCAGGCAATACCTGTTCCCTGGTGAGGGGCTGGGTTTATTACCTCCAGCGCCTGAGGCGCCCCCTCCTTCGAGGGGGAATGCCGAAGGATCGACGCAAAAGTTTTGTTGTTCTTCTCCCACCATGAGCGTTTCGGTTTTGGGTGGGCCCACGTTATAGCGACGGGCCTTCTCGTGCCCCGAGTCTCCATACACGCTGGGGGTATGATGACAAATTACCCCTTCGAAACCCATGGAGATTTGGTTCCCTAGCCGGGCGCTTACCACTGAGGACATAATTTGTTTTTCTGGTATGCATAATTCCCCGTCCTGCCTGCATAGGAGCATCCCGGAAGAATACTTGTCCAGAGGGAGCATAGAGCGTGTCCAGAGAGGAAACGGTGGAAGTCATCGCACTCGAGAAAAAGACTCACTTTGGTGTCGTGCGCAAGCGCAATAGCTTTGTTGTTTGACTTTACAATGAATTTGTTTGTGACTAGAGTGCTACCTTATTACTTTCAGACACACCTTTAATGGAGTGGTTAAAGACGGGAGAGAGCACAGAGAGACAAGCGAGACCAATATATAAAATCAGATTCATCTAAGCTTTCAGGGGAATAAGAGAGTCAAAAGATTTATTAAATCCACGTAAATTAAATTAACAAATGCACATCGTGTCCATCGTCTCTCCTCTCTGTAGATTATCTATAATATTAATACTATTATTGTCTTCTGTTAATCTAATTCTATCATAATCTTATTCTATCTATCTATCTATACATCGCTCTATCTATCTTAATCTACCTCCAACTATTTATATTCAAACCACAGTGATAGCTATGTCACTCCTACTCTAGATATTGCTCATATCAATGTTGCTCAATGTCATTCCATATATAGTATATACACCTATCCCTATAATCTATTCATTATATATATATATAATATATATATAATATATATTATACTAATATATATATTATATACCTCCGCCTGACTATATAAACCCATGTGTGTCCTGTATCTATCTGTTCTTATATCTTTGTCAATGTCTATTCATTATATGTATATCCCTAGGTTCCGTGAGGTATCTATCTATTTATCCTATCTATTCCCAATTCTCACTTCTTCTATCTCCCGCCTATATTATATAGCAGGGTCCACGTGTGTAGTGTTATGCTATCGATCTATGTTCAATGCATGTAGTTTCATATATGCATCTCGCCTATCCCTATCTGAACTGTCAAAGGTGTTTGACATGTTCCACATTGTGGTTGTTGTTCTTGTTTGAGTATATAGGTGTGCGTTAGTCTTGTATGACCAATGCATAATCGGGACACAATGACTTGTTCCTTTCTAGACTTCCTTAAAGTTGGTCTCCAGCCTCCCAAGGTGGGTTTGATTAGGAAGAGTTTTTTGTGGATGTTGTAATTCCAGTGTTGTTGCCATTTTGTATGAAGGAATCTATTAATTTTAGGTTTCAAATCAGTATATGGTATCTTGAAATTATCGGGGATCAAATCTAGAGCCGATTTAGCTGCGGAGGCTGCTCTCTCATTCCCATTCAATATGACTTGGGATCCAGCATATTATAATCTCCTTAGAGTTAGACATCAAGTCCAGGAGCTTACTGAAGGTTGTGTAAAAACTACAATAAAAAAATGTAAAAACCCTTGGAATAAATGGAAATTTTTCGTCGGAATATAAAGGGAAAAGGGAAAAGTATATTTCGTATGCTTACAGCTCCCGGTTTTCTTTTCATGTCCTTTCTTTTGATATATCAAAAAATCCCCCCCAACACCTTCCAAAAGATTTTTGGAATATTTGGAAATTCTGACCTGTTTGCCAGTCGATGACTACAAAAGCACAACAAGCATCCCATCATGCACTGCGCTAATTATATTACTCCGCAAAGAGAGATCCTAGGAACGCTCCGGGTGGGAAAGTAATTACTCAGTTTGGTTTATTAAGAGCGTGTTGTTTGTACCACCGGAAGGGAAACACAGTGAAATGACCGATCCAATTCCATTTACAAAATGATTATTGTTTTGTTTTTTGTTTTCTGGGATTCTTCTTTGGGTTTTTTTTTTTTTTTTTTGGCGGGGGGGGGGCGTATATTTCTAATTCTATTTTTCTAATTTTTTTGTTGTTGTATTTAATCATGTTAAACTTTTATTCAACAATATGTTTTCATATATTTCTAATGTAAAATTCAGTGTCTCTCTGTAACCGAAACTACGTCTCTGTTCACGCCACAATACCCTCAGGAATTGCGTAAGTTATCAATGAGGATTTCATCTTCTTAACCCTACTTACTCCTCTTCTTTATCAAGAATGATTCGATTTGGTATTAAATTACCAAAAACGCCGGAAAAAATCCAATAGTACGATTAGAATGTGGAATGCAAAATGAATTATAAAATCACTAAGTCAATTAATCCTCTTCTTCAGATATCAGTAGATC
This sequence comes from Doryteuthis pealeii, assembly GCA_023376005.1. Lineage (NCBI taxonomy): Eukaryota > Metazoa > Mollusca > Cephalopoda > Myopsida > Loliginidae > Doryteuthis > Doryteuthis pealeii. Next base: position 85,802,768 of record CM042153.1, read on the forward strand.
ATCGAAGTTGAGCAACGATGAGCCTGTTCAATACTTAATTGGGTGACCACTTAAATAAAAGCAGGTACTCTAAGCAACACGACTTAATTCGGCATTAAATCATAAAAATTCAGTGTCTCTCTGTCTGTAACCGAAACTACGCCACTGTTTACACCACAATACCCTCAGGAATTGCGTAAGTTATCAATGAGGATTTCATCTATAGTCAAAATCATTAATATATAGAATAAATCTTATTTATGTCACTATGAAAATCTGAGTTATATTTGCCTCAGAACAGCCCGTATTAGTGCGTTTGAAATTCTGCAAAGTGTCTTATATATCACTAAGAAATAAAAGTGTACATAATATATGGTGAATTAGATTTGCATACTGGTTTTGACAAAACAGGGTTTAATAAAAATTTCTTGGTGTTATTGATCTATAATATTATTGTTATTCTCCTGTGTATTAAAATCAATCTCATCAATGATTTTATACAGAAACAAAATAAAATATAGTTAAAATAAGGGTAATCTTTTTATTTCTCTGAATGTTTGAGATGAGGCTTGAAGATTAGTATTATCTGCGTTATTCGGACTATTGTCCCCATCTTCATTGTTATTTGTACAATGTTTCGGTCGATATACCCTCCGGCCTTCTTCGGGTATTTCTTGTCGGACTCGGGAACCTTCTTTTCGAACTCGGGAACTTTCTCGTCGTATTGGTTAGCAGAATGAGAACAGGATACCCCCGTGGAATAAATAAAGGGTTAGGTTCAAAATTCCGTGATGGCTTCCAAATACGACAAGAAAGTTCCCGAGTTCGAAAAGAAGGTTCCCGAGTCCGAGAAGGTTCCCGAGTCCGACAAGAAATATCCGAAGAAGGCCGGAGGGTATATCGGCCGAAACGTTGTACAAATAACAATGTAATCTTTTTATATGCGCTCTAATTTAATGTCGTTAGTCTTTCTAATTTGATATATTTCATTACATTAAAATTCAAAAACTTACGCCCAGAGGGCTCATATTCTTGCTAGTATTTGTAATAAATGTAGAAGAATTTAAAAAAAGGTACTTACTGTTTTTAGACCACGTCCACGCAATATGCGTCCATATATCATTTGCGAGTGTCACGTTGGTAGTAATAATTTTACTGAATATTTTAAATATCAGATTGCTTCTACTTGTTATTCTCAAAAGATTTGTGTATTTTTCATGTTTGTAGGAGAGTATGGTGTCATCGTCCAGATGGTTTCCCTTGGCTCTTACCCAAAAGGCCACAGTTAGCCTACTGACCTGGGGGATAGCTTTGCCAAGGAGAAGTGTATAACGTACCGGCTTCTTGCTGCTGAATTCCAATCGAGAATCCAACGCCGAAGCTGAAAATAGATAACAAACAAATAAATAAGGAAATTATTAAAATGTTTCAAGTGCAATACGAGGAGAAAATATTAATGATAAATAAATAGATGGAAATGGACTGGATAGATAGATTAGATAGATAGATAGATAGATAGATAGAAATGGACTGAGATAGATAGATAGATGGAAATGTACTAAGATAGATAGATAGATAGATAGATTGAAATCGACTGAGATAGATAGATAGATAGATGGAAATGTACTAAGATAGATAGATAGATAGAAATGGACTGAGATAGATAGATAGATGGATAAATTGATAGATAGATAGAAATGGACTAAGATAGATAGATGGATGGATAGATTGATAGATAGATATAAATGAACTAAAATAGATAGATAGATAGATAGATAGATAGAAATGACTAAGATAGATAGATGGATAGATTGATAGAAATGGACTGAGATAGGTAGGTAGATAGATAGATAGATAGATAGAAATGAACTAAAATAGATAGATAGATAGATAGATAGATAGATAGATAGATAGAAATGGACTAAAATAGATAGATAGATAGATTGATAGATAGAAATGGACTGAGATAGATAAATAATCAGAACGAAAGAAAGAAAGAGAGATGGAGAAAGAGAGAGAGAGAGAGGGTGTGAGCGCGCGAAAGTAATAATGATAATCTGTTTCAATCGAACATAATGAAAAGATGAAAGAAAAAAAAAGAGTGAGAGAGAATTAAGTCAAGATTATACACATTGGACACATAGCGTAGTGGATAAAGGTGTTGGGTTAAGACAGTTCTAAGTGACAGTTATCTCTAAGCTGCAGGTTCAATCCTGGTAAAGGGTAACAGTAACATAGAATAATAATTAACACAGCTTAACACCTGTGCCCCAGCTATGGTTAGCGGAATGAAAACAGATACCCCCGTAGATTGAATAAAGGGTTGGGTTCAAAGTTCCGTGATGGCTCCCGATTACGACAAGAAAGTTCCTGAGTTTGAAAAGAAGGTTCCCGAGTTTGAGAAGGCTCCCGAGTCCGACAAGAAATACATGAAGCAGGTCGGAGGGCACATCGGCCAAAACATTGTAAAGATAACAATAATGGTGAGAACAATATTCCGAATAATTAAGTCTCATCTCAAAAATTCATAGAAATAAGATTATTATACTTTTTACATATTGAACTCTTTTCAATAGTTCTTAAGTAAACATATCAAAGGTTGTGATAATTAAATTATCATACTGTGGTATATCCACAGGTGATATCTCTTATCGAAAACTGTCTCAAATAATTTAATGATAATCCCACTCGTTCGAACACAGTATTCTTATTTAATATCGATTTTTTTTGTATTCTTCTTTCTTCACCAAGATTATCTAACGTTTAAAATGTCTTGGTAGTTTTTTCATTTCTATTTGAATCTTACGCCTCTTCGTCCGACCATCTTCAAATATTTAACTGAATTTATTTTTACTTGCAGGAAATGTGGATATACCACAGTATGATGATTTAATTATTTGGTACTTCCATGTCAAATCATCCAGGCCAGGTCACCCAACCCTTCAATTTTTCTGAAATTTTGTCCAATAGTGGATTTTGTTAAAGTTACACAATCCCCAAAATGTTGGATTCCTTGGGCAAAAATGCTTTAATAAACCAATTTTTTAGTAGTAGGGAAGCTCTAGAACTCATTTTACAGACAAAAATAGATTGCAAAAAGTCGCCATTTTTCGCAAACCCCACCAAATTTGGAGAGCTAAAAATCGACATAATTTCGCTAATTTTTGGAATTGGAAGCTGACATTTTTGGGATTGTCTAACGTTAATATAGTCCACACCTGGAAAAAAAATTCTGAAAAATTAAAAGTGGTGGGAACAATTTTACTTTTTTCTGGATGATTTGACATCGAATTACCCTATTAAAACATTTGATATACTTAAGAGATATTGCAATATAGTTTAATATGTAAAAAGTATAATAATCTTGATTTAACTCTCCCTCACTTTTTTTCTCCTTTCTTTCCTTCTTTTCATCTTTTCATTATGTTCGATTGAAACAAATTAGCGTTATCGCTTCCGCACGCTCACCACTCTTTTATCTTTACCCTAATCTCTTTCTGTCTTTGTTTCTTATTATATTTTTTCTGTGTAAGATATCCTTTTTCTCGCCGTTCTTTTATTATGATAAAAACGGAATGGTCCATTATTTAACTGAGGTGACGGCATTCTGAAGAAATAAGAATTCCGTGGATAAGGAAAACCAGATAATCAGTATTTACATTTTTGCATTTCATGTTTGACGATTTGAACGGTCTGATTTATAAGCAGAGGGTGTTGCAAGATGATAACGGTCGTACAATTAATGAACAAGAGTATTAATATATAGATTTTTGTCTTACATGTTTACATTGATTAACAAGAAAATTATCTTTTTCACAAGAAAAACATCAAAACAAAAACAAGGGAAGAAACCTCACAGGATTCAAGATTTATAAATATTCAACGGTCGTACTTTTAAGGAACACGAGTATCAGTATATAGATTTCTTTGTGTAATACCGTATTGATTACTGAATTCAAAATTTATAAATATCAACGATCGTACTTTTAAGGAACACGGGTATTAATATATATATATTACCAACCCCTCCACACGAGCAGGATGCGACACAAGGTCATTTTTCAAGCGGAGTTTAACAGGTTTGAAATCAGAGTTTTCCTTCTCCTAGACTGGTTACCTAGCCATGGTTAAAGAGCCCAGTCTCTACGCTGCTATTTACCCATAGCTGGAGGGAGAATTGGATTCATACCTTTCCCAAAAGTATTAGCACCCTGTGAAAAGCCAGCAGCTTCGTCCAGGAATTGAACACGGTCGACGAGTCCATTTCCCACGACTCTAACCATTAGACCACGCGCGAGTATTAATATATAGAGTTCTTTGTCTTAAACCGTTCCTATTGATTTACAAGAAAAATTACCTTTTTACGAGAAAATATCAAAACAAAAACAAGAAAAAGAAACCTCACAGAATTCAAAATTTATTCAACGGTCGTACTTTTAAGGAACACGTGTATTTATAAATAGATTTCTTTTCTAATACCGTTCTCATTGATTTACAAGAAAAATTACCTTTTTTTACAAGAAAATATCAAAACAAAAAAACAGGATAAGAAACCTTACTTAATTCTATAAATCTTCAACGGTTTTTACTTTTAAGGAACACGAGCATTAATATATAGATTTCTTTGTCTTAAATCGTTCCCATTGATTTTCAAGAAAAATATTTTACGAGAAAATATCAAACCAAAAAAACAGGAGAATTCTATAAATCTTCAACGGTTTTACTTTTAAGGAACACGAGCATTAATATATAGATTTCTTTGTCTTAAATCGTTCCCATTGATTTACAAGAAAAATATTTTACGAGAAAATATCAAAACAAAAAAACAGGAGAATTCTATAAATCTTCAACGGTTTTACTTTTTAAGGAACACGAGCATTAATATATAGATTTCTTTGTTTTAAATCGTTCCCATTGATTTACAAGAAAAAATATTTTACGAGAAAATATCAAACCAAAAAAACAGGAGAATTCTATAAATCTTCAACGGTTTTACTTTTAAGGAACACGAGCATTAATATATAGATTTCTTTGTCTTAAATCGTTCCCATTGATTTTCAAGAAAAAATATTTTACGAGAAAATATCAAACAAAAAAAAACAAGAAAAAGAAATCTCACAGAATTGAAGATCCATAAATATTCAAAAATAGTGTTGTTTATTTATTCAAGTCGGTTGCCATCTTCAATGTTCCACATCGCTGATGGTTTAATAAGGTTATTATTTTCCAGGACCGGGACATTATAAAGCCGATACGGTTTGATTATTTCTCCAGGGAACAACGTCGTTGTTTATTCAATATTTTCATATAATCTCAACAGTGCGTAACTCCTCTATGGCAAAATTCTTCCAGTAAAATAATACTATAAATAGGTTAAAGCCTGAAGTGTTTTCTTCGTTACAAGTTTTGATAAGATTATCCAGACTATCTCAGATATTTCGAGTAGAGTTGCGTCAGCTGAGAGTATCGTTCTAAAATTTAATTTAATTTTATTAAGTAAAGTCGTCGGGGTGGCCTAATGTCGATATCATTCAAACTTTACTGCACAGATCCCTTCGAACCCTGAAGGGGTCGACGCAATTTTTGTTCTCTCCCACCCGTTAGCTTTGGCTTGTGGGTGGGCCCACGTTAAAACGAGGCCTTGTGCCTAGTCCATAAAGGTGGGGTATGAGACAAATACCCCTTCTCAAACCGTCCTTCGGGACGGGGGTCCGGTGTGCTTCGGACACTGGACCGGTGAGTTGTGTTAAATTAATAGCGCCGATCCCAGGGGGCTGTCCCCCAGGCAATACCTGTCCCCTTGGTGCAGGGCTGGGTTTATTACCCAGCGCCTGAGGCGCCCTCCTTGAGGGGGAATGCCGAAGGGATCGACGCAATTTTTGTTCTTTCCCACCCATGAGCTTCGGTTTGTGGGTGGGCCCACGTTATAGCGAGGCCTTGTGCCCAGTCCATACAGGTGGGGTATGAGACAAATACCCCTTCGAACCCTGGAATGGTTCCTAGCCGGGCGCTTTACCGACTGAGGACATAATTTTGTTTTTCTTATATATTCCCCGTCCTGCCTGCATGAGGAGCATCCCGGAAGAATACTTCCAGTAGGGCATAGAAGCGTGTCAGAGAAGGACGGGGAAGTGCATTAGACTCGAGAGAAGACTACTTTGGTGGGGAAAGCGATTAGTTTGTTGTTTGGACTTTAAATGAATTGTTTGTGACTAGAGTCTTATTACTTTTCAGACACACCTTGTATATGGAGTGGTTAAGAAGGGAGAGAGACAGAGAGACAAGGAAGACAATATATAAAATCAGATTCATATGTTTAACTTCAGGGATAGAGTCAAAGATTTATTAATTCCACGTAAATTAAATTCACAAATGACATTGTCCATCGATCTCTCCTCTCTGTAATTATCTATATATCTATCTATTGTCTCTGTTTCTATCTATCTATCTATCTATCTATCTATCTATCTATCGCTCTATCTATCTATCTACCTCAACTATTTATATCAAACCCAGTGTGTATGTATCTATCTGTTCTCATATCTGTGTCAATGTATTCATATATGTATATCCCTATCCCTATATCTATCTATATATATATATATATATATATATATATATATTATATATATATATATATATACCTCCGCCTGACTATATAAAACCCAGTGTGTCTGTATCTATCTGTTCTTATATCTTTGTCAATGTATTCATATATGTATATCCCTATTCCTATATCTATTTATTTATCTATCTATCCATCTATCTATCTATCTCCGCCTATTTATATTAAGTCCAGTGTGTATTTATCTATCTGATCTTATTTCAATGTCAATGTATTCATATATGCATCTCCCTATCCCTATTCTCTCTCTCTCTCTCTCTCTCTCTCTCTCTCTCTCTCTCTCTCTCTCTCTATAATATATATATATATATATATATATATATATCTACCTCTGCCTATCAATATCAAACCCAGTGTGTCTGTATCTATCTGTCCTTATATCTTTGTCAATGTATGCATATATGTATATCCCTATCTATCTATCTATCTATCTATCTATCTGTCTGTCTGTCTATCTATCTATCTATCTGATTGTTTCTAGCTATTTCTACTTTACTATTTCTGTCTCCATTGTCTTTATAAACAATTTATCCGTCGCATTTCATGTGTCAACAACAGTTCACCCATGCGTGAAATTAAACGTCGCCAAATACGTCAGCTATTTTTAGACCCCCCCCCTCATCCCGCTACGACTCGTCTTATCATCCTTGTTTATCAATAGCCATGCAAGATTGACAAGATCTGAACTTGGTTGATTGGCTGTTGGTGATTTCGGATCTCACAAATCGCTTTTTCCTTTATTTGTTTTTGTTGTTTTTTTTTGTTTGTATGTTTGTTGTTTTTTTTTGTTTTTGTTTTTTTTTTTCTCTTCGGAATTTACTCTGAGTGTTTCTGTTTTACAAAAGAGGGTCATTCAGTGCGAATCGAACGCACAAGCACTCGTTTGCAAGATAATCCGATCAATCTATAAAACGCGCTTTGCAGCAGATATTAATTTCATCTGGTACATAGCTACGATGCGTTCGTTGTGCAATGGTTATTATTGTAAGAAATGTACACGGTGACCCGAGTTCAAATCCTATACGATGCTGCATTTCACATAGTGCTACGATCCTTGAGAAAGATATGAATCCATTGATTCTCGCGCTAGCTATGCGTTGATAGTAGAACAGACTAGGATCTATCTATCTATCTATCTATCTATCTATATATATATATATATATATATATATATATATATATATATATATATATATGCCTGTTTCTAGTTATCTCTACTTTTCTATTTCTGCCTGATTTGGCAACTGGTCTAGGAAAAGGAAGACTGAATTCAAACTAACAATGCTGGATCATTTTGAGATATAAGGTGTGCTGAAGTCCACCACTTAAACTTATAGACTCTGCGTGGACACGTGGATTAAACCCAGCCAATCAACATCTCGAATACGTGGTTAGTTAACTATTCAATCGCCGATCTTGAAAGCCATTTATTTGCACGTATTCGACACGGACGAACGGATCTGCGGCCAAGGACTCTGCTCACCCAAAGGATTCTACCCAACACTAAGAAACACCGAGGAACAACCAAAAGATTATAGCGAACACTAAGGAATACTTCCCCAAGGGTATTATTCTGAAAGGGAACGTACGTTACGATCTTTGTGGCAATTTTTTAGGCTTCAAGTGAGAGCATTTTACAGTAGAGATCGCTTGTGTTAAGCAGAGGCTGATCTTTAGTGAAGAATCCCTTGGTTGTTCCTCGGTGTCCCTTAGTGTTGGGTAAACTCCTTTGGTTCTTCCTTGGTGTCCCTTACTGTTAATTAGAATCCGTCGGTTGAGCAAAGTCCTTGCAGTCCGTTACGCAATGGCGAATATGTGCAAATGAACGGCTTTCAAGATCGGCGATTGAATAGTTAACTAACCACGTATTCCAGCTGTTGATTGGCTGGCTTTTGATTCCAACAACGTATTAGCACAGCTGGAGTTCGAACTCACTCACTACGATGTCACTGTCCTGAACATTAGCCACTACGCCACGGATAGTTTGAGTTGTTTTATCATTATCGGCATATCAACCTCAGTGAGTCATTTAATGCCGTCAAAATTATGAAATAAAATTCATTCTTAAAGGATACTCAATTTTTTTTATAAACTCACGTTTTTCTATTTAACCCATAGATGGAACCCTTACAGGTACTAGCACTCCGGGCCAGAGTGGACCAGAGAGCAATGGTGATGAAGGGCTGCTCCACATTTCCCAGACCTCCAGAACTTGAATCTCACCATCGGATAGAGTTTAACGTCATACCCAGGGCATGAAGACCCTCAGTCACCGTCTTCTAGAACCCATATGATAAAATGGGCTTGGAGTTGCCATAAGGGCAATAGGGTTGGGGGCAATCATATAGGTGCTGGAGCTTCACATGACCAGCCGATTGATCGGAGTGGATCTCTCCGACCGCCCATCTAGCCTAAATAAGGAGGAGTGTTTCATGTTATGGACTGCTCATCCCCTAGGATTCCATTCTTAAACATCACAGGTCGCCACCCACGGTAAACAGGTGGCCCCATTGTGGAAGTCTTACCCCTCTGCAGAGGTCCAGTCGGGGTATTCTAAGGTTCCAGCCGACAAGGTGACCACGGATAGAAATAGGCAAGGTTGGAGGTAAGAGAGAAATAATAGAATGAACTGAATAAGCCAAGCAAGGTATTTTCAGGACATTGACACAGAAAGATGTTTATAATTATCTAGGAACGCTTGAAGCAGATTCAATCAATAAAAAGGAAAAAATGTTCAGCAAAGAATTGTTTAGCACAAGGGAAAAACCAATTGGAAATTCGACTCAACAGTTAAACGCACAATGGATATGCACGCAATATGCATCGTGTGATATTCAAAACACAACCTCAACGGAAATACAAACCATTGAAATGTTACAAGGATAAGTTATCTAAATTAATAACTCAAATCGGAAGATTTCTCGGAATTTTTTAGATGAGGTTTGATGATTTATATTATTTGTATTATTCGGACTATTGTCCTCATCTTCATTGTTATCTTTACAGCGTTTCGGTCGATGTGCCCTCTGGCCTTCTTCGGGTATTTTTTGTAGGACTCCGGAGTCTTTTTGAACTCGGGAACTTTCTTGTGGTAATTGGGAGCTTTCACTGAACTTTGAACCCACCCCTTTATTCAATCCTTGGAACCTTGTAATTGGGAGCCAAAGTTCAAATCGGGTTCAATATTCTGTGATGGCTCCCGATTACGACAAGGTTTCCGAGTTCGAAAAGAAGGTTCTCGAGTCCGTGATGGTTCCCGAGTCCGAAAAGAAGGTTCCCGAGTCCGACAAGAAATACCTGAAGAAAGCCAGAAGGCACATCGACCGAAATGTTGTACAGATAACAATGAAGATGAGGACAATAGTCCGAATAATACAAATAATACTCGAATCGTAAATTACAACAAAAAAAGCTTAATTTTTATAAGATATACCGGAATGGTGAACAGTAGTATTGTTACATAATTTATAAGCCGCTTATAAATTATGAACGTACCTGTGGTTAGAATTTTGAATAGGGTCCGTTAGATTTAGAATGACGAGGTCCATGGAAAGTTACCCGACAGTTGTTGACGGGTACTAACCTTTTGTTTGACCCCTTGAAAACGCGCGATTGGACACGTGAGATAGTTTACTTGAGATTCGGCAGAGATTTCAAAGCGAACGGACGTGTAGGTCGTCGCTCTGAGCCAACCCCCCCCCCCGCAGCGGAATCAAATGGGCAGGGTTGTGAAATAAAGCTTGATCAAGAAAGCAACCAAGTCTTGTTTGTTAATTGAATATCAAAAACAATGACCAGTCCAGGACGAAGAAGTATCAACAGAAAGAAGAAGAGAGAACCTTAACAAGAAGCCCAGAGAAAATGTGACGTTGGTGGGGACGTAGTTTCGGTTACAGACAGAAAAACACACAATCTCCATTATAATATGATTTGAAAATATTAAGAACTTAAAACAGCTAGACCTTAATAGAGAGACATTGTTAATAAGAAATATGCTAATTAAGGTTAGATAATAATTATTTAATAACCAATGATGATATAATATAAATAACTAAGGGGGTTGCGACGTTGGTGGGGACGTAGTTTCGGTTAAAGACAGACACTCAATATCCATTGTAATATGATTTGAAGATATTAAGAACTTGTAACATAGTACGTTTTATCCAAAGGACTTGTTTCGGCATTAAATGACCCGAAAAGAGTTGGTATGCCGTAAAAAAAAAAACAACCAAATCGTATCCGACGTTCGGTATTGT
>CM042153.1:85823627-85838627 GCA_023376005.1 Doryteuthis pealeii
TAGGCAGTTGGCGCATTCTACAGGCCCAGTCGACAGGAAGGGTTTCAAATAGTGTTAGATAGCTTTATCATTATATCTTCTGATGTGTTTCTTCTTCTCCCTGTTAATGCTTTCTCGCTGGTTTTTAACAGTTTTTGGCATTAAATAACCCACAGGGTTATTATGCCTTTAAGCAAACCAAATCGAACCAAACTGAAACAAATGAAGATAATAAAGACTCTCAGTCGGTAGAGCGTTCGGCTAGAAACCACAAGGTTCCTAGTTCAATACCGGTCCTCGCCAACTCAGCGTTATGAGTTGCACAGAGATCTGTGCGGTAAAGTAAGGAGCTGATGGTAGGTGTGGCGCTCCACCTCAGACGCAAAAACAATCTCCTTGGTCTAGCGCTAGTGACGACTTTACTTACTTATAACAAATTGAAGATATTAAGAACTCGAAACAGTGAGTGTTTTTTCAAAATGACTTGATTCGTCATTAAATGACCCGAAAAGGGTTGATATGCCGTAAAACAAAGTCGTCGATACTCACAAGAAATAAGCAACACCGTGATTTATACTTCCCTATTTCATCTTGGCTGATTTGGACGGTCTCATTTTTAAGCAGAGGGTGTTGCAAGATGATAACTGTCGGAAGATTAAGGAACAAGAGTACTAATATATAAGTAGATTATTCCTGTGTATACCATTATAATATATATATATATACATATATATGAATAAATGCTAATTTATGTGCGCGTATAACAACACATACACACACACACATATATATATATACATATATATATATGTGTGCATATATATATATATATATATATATATATGTGTGTGTGTGTGTGTATGTATAAAGCATTGCAGATGTTAGTGGCTGTTCCTTGTCTTTAGTTTCTGTCAGTCGATGGCAGATAGGTCAGAAATGCTGTAATCTTATTAAACTTTGAATATAAGTTGTCACAATGGCACCATTGTTTGCTAAGAGATTTGATCTTTTTCTCTTTTTCATCTTGTCTCCATGCTTTCACAATTTCTTGCTTGCTTCATTCATATTAATTCCAATCCCAACCTTACCACTATTCGCAGACTGATTGGTCAATGTCAGGAATTCTTGCAAACCATGGAATCCAATTAGATTGGCACTTGTTGAAAGAAGATTCTGTAAGACATCTTGCTCTGTCCACTTTCAATCTGAACAGACTTTAATGGTTTTTCCTAATCTCAGGTGTTGTGAGAATAAGAAATGGAGAAATTGTGTGGTTAAATTTTGATTTGTTTGTAACAGGGACGGTTTCGCTCGGTCGGTAGAGTATCCGACTAGGAGCCACAAGGCTCCTGGTCCGATACCGGTCCTCGAATTTGGGTTCTGTAGCTAAGTCGGTAGAGCGTTCGGCTAGAAACCACAAGGTTCCTAGTTCGATACCGGCCCTCGCCAACTCAGCGTACAAGTAGCACAGGGATCTCTGCGGTAAAGTACAAGGCTGATGGTAAGTGTGGCGCTCCACCTCAGATGCAAAACCAATATCCTTGGTCTAGCGCCAGTGAAAAGGGGATAGACTCCCTCGTTGTCTGGCTGATACCGACTTAAGGCCACCCCAACGACGTAGTTATATATTAGTACTCTTGTTCCTTAATCTTCCGACAGTTATCATCTTGCAACACCCTCTGCTTAAAAATGAGACCGTCCAAATCGGCCAAGATGAAATAGGGAAGTATAAATCACGGTGTTGCTTATTTCTTGTGAGTATCGACGACTTTGTTTTACGGCATATCAACCCTTTTCGGGTCATTTAATGACGAATCAAGTCATTTTGAAAAAACACTCACTGTTTCGAGTTCTTAATATCTTCAATTTACTTATAAGTAAGTAAAGTCGTCACTAGCGCTAGACCAAGGAGATTGTTTTGGCGTCTGGGGTGGAGCGCCACACCTACCATCAGCTCCTTACTTTACCGCACAGATCCCTGTGCTACTCATAACGCTGAGTTGGCGAGGACCGGAATCGAACTAGGAACCTTGTGGTTTCAAGCCTAACGCTCTACCGACTGAGAGTCTTTATTATCTTCATTTGGTTCAGTTTGGTTCGATTTTGGTTTGCTTAAAGGTATAATAACCCTGTGGGTTATTTAATGCCAAAAAACTGTTAAAAACCAGCGATAAAGCATTAACAGAGAGAAGCAGAAACACATAAGAAAATATAATGGTATACACAGGAATAATCTACTCGAGTTTCACCATAAGGATCTTCAGGGTTAAATCCACTGAATTAATCATGATATCTTGATTAATTCAGAGGATTTAACCCTGAAGATCCTTATGGTGAAACTCGAGTAGATTATTCCTGTGTATACCATTATAATATATATATATATACATATATATGAATAAATGCTAATTTATGTGCGCGTATAACAACACATACACACACACACATATATATATATACATATATATATATATATATATATATATATATGCACACATATATATATATGTATATATATATATATGTGTGTGTGTGTATGTGTTGTTATACGCGCACATAAATTAGCATTTATTCATATATATGTATATATATATATATTATAATGGTATACACAGGAATAATCTACTCGAGTTTCACCATAAGGATCTTCAGGGTTAAATCCTCTGAATTAATCAAGATATCATGATTAATTCAGTGGATTTAACCCTGAAGATCCTTATGGTGAAACTCGAGTAGATTATTCCTGTGTATACCATTATAATAATAAATTGGCTCTACTCAAATATTGAGCACTTTGTATTTGTTATATCGCTGTTTTATGATTGTGAAACTTGTATCAACTAACCATTGTGACCAATTTGACCGGTAAGACACTCTTTTCATTTATAAAATCATATATATATATATATATATATATATATATATATATATATATATATAGATACAAGGTTTGTCAATAAAGTATCGAGATTTTTGTACTTTTTGACACACCTTGTATTCTGAAAAGAAATAACGTTCCATTCATTCTTCACATCTATCTTGGTAAATACAGCTTTAAACTTGGTGCTTTTTTGATACACCTTGTATTATGAAAAAAAATGAATGGAACGTTATTTTTTCAGAATACAAAGTGTGTCAAAGAGTACAAAAAGCCCTGATATTTTTTTGCACACCTTGTATATATAAATATAATGAATAAACGCTAATTTCTGTGTGCCTTTACGCATCCACCCAAACATCAAAACAGTCTACATCGTGTTAAATAAGTAATGCAGATGCTCAACGTGCAGTGTGTCTCACTTATAGTAACAAATGGCGTGTTTTACAGTCATGGGATATTCAATGTGCACTGGGATTTTACAAAGAAAGTTTTAATCGATAATGATCCTGTGTTATGCATTTGTAATTTCAATGTTTTATTTTCATATAGACGACGGTGATCTCAAGGTCTCAAAAAATATTTAGAAATTACAGAAACATTTATTGTTTATTATCAATGATATTTACTTCATTTTTCTACAATAGACCACGTTTAGCAATGAACACAATATGGGAACCACTAATATAAAAGTCTAGATCAAATTATTTTTCTGAATTTTTCCAATTTGACTCACGCCGCAACTGATACAGTAAATAGTTCTAAGTAACAGTCATCTGTGGGCTGCAGGTTCAATCCTGGCCAAGGGCTATAGTGACAGAAAATAATTAACACATCTTAACGCTTGTACCCAGTCATGGTTAACGGAATGAGAACAGTCTACCCCTGTGGATTGAATAAAGGGTTCGGTTCGAAGTTCCATAAAGGCTACCAAGTTCGAAGACAAGGTTCCCGGGTTCAAAGAGGTTCCCGAGTCCAACAAGAAATACCTAAAAAAAAGGCCGTGTAGATAATAATATAGATGAGAACAATAGTCTGAATAATCGGTTGAACAAAACGCTCAAACATGTATTTGATTTACTATTAAAAGGCGTTGATAAATTGTCACTCAATTGCTTGTTGGATGTACAGACAAGGATTATACAATTCTTTAACATGAATCAACTGATGAGAATTATGCAATTGTTTAACACCGATCAGCTGACAAGGATCAAAACTGATACTACATTTTACTGCTTTAAGAAAGGTTAAAATTTTGTGCTCCAAGGAATCTCCACAGTAAAATTACTCTCACCAACAACCACAGAATGGCCACACAAATCGTAATAGCTATTATATTTCAAAAGCTTAAAATGTGATTATAGTAAAAAGTAAAGTCGTCGTCGGAGTGGCCTAAAATCAGTATCAGCCAGACAGCGAGGGAGTCTATCCTCTTTTCACTAGCGTTAGACCAAGGAGATTGGTTTTGCGTCTGAGGTGGAGTGCCACATCTACTATCAGCTCCTTACTTTACCGCAGAATTCCCTGTGCTACTCGTACGCTGAGTTGGCGAGGGCCGGTATCGAACTAGGAACCTTGTGGTTTCTAGCCGAACGCTCTACCGACTGAGCTACAGAACCCAAATTCTGTTTTGTTATTTTTTTTTTTTGTTTTTTGTTTTTTTTTCTTTTTTTGGACCATATGACCTTAAGGCACCCATTTTGCGATTTCGATTCGTGGGGACATTTTTTCCATTTATACCGTTAAAATCCGGTTAATTGTTAACAGATGATATTTAGAGTATTTTTTTTTTAATTATAAAACTTACACCTAACCCTAACCCTAACCCCTAACAAACAAACGGATGTTTAAAGTGTAAATGAGAAAAGTGTCCCGACGAGTCGAGATCGCAAAATTGCATATTTAAGGTCATATGGTCCCTTTTTTTTTTTTTTGTCTTTTTTTTGGGGGGGGGGGTTGTCATCCTGAATATATACTATTACTGATGCAGACTACCAGAACCATTTTTTTTGGGGGGGGGGTGATAGGGGTCCCCCTTGCATAATCTCCTCTTTCAGTTCAATTTGGATAAAAATGATAATCAAGAGTTATACTTACACATGCATTTATATTTATTCCATTCGAATCCGGGACCGCATTCACATCCATAGCCCGACGGGTGGTCAATACATTTGGGCTCCGTATAGTACAATGCATGACATTTGTCATTAGGATTCTCTGGAAAGACAACAAAAAAGAACAACAATGAACCACAAGTAAAATTATATAATAGAAAATAACAAATGAAATATTAATTACAATCTTTCTATAATCGATCCAGCGCCACAAAAACACCCTAATTAGCAGCACCTGTGGATATGTCACAGTGTGATAATTCAATTATTACAACGTTTGATATGTTTACTTAAGAGCTATTTCTAAATAGTTCAATATGTTCAATGTATATATATTTATATGTTTGTTTGTAAAACGACCGAACGTATACCCTTTTATAAAGAAACAATTGTTTATATATATATATATATATATATATATATATATATATATATATATATATATAGAGAGAGAGAGAGAGAGAGAGAGAGAGATTGAATGAGAAAAGTATTGGCATATAAATGTGCTCAATGCTAATATAGCAGAACAGATTTACAATCAATAATATATTATATTATGGATATCAATATCTCGTTACTATTATAAGTTTCATGCTTATATTTATATATATTATATATAATTAATGCAATGTTTGATATGTTTACTTAAGAGCTATTGCTAAATAGTTCAATATGTTCAATATATATATATATTTGTATGCTTGTATTTTACAAACAAACATACGCATTTCCTTTTATAAAGAAACAATTGTTTATATATATATACATATATATATATATATATATATATATATATATATATATATATATATATATATATATATATCATCCCAGCAACATTTAAAGTGGAGAAATTCCAACATGTAGTTTATGTGGAAGAGGATGTCTCTCCAGGGCTGGCCTGGTGAGTCATCTGAGAAAACCCAAGGATAGAGTGTCAAATGCTACTGGCACCTAACTATGATGATAATAAAAATAAAAAAATAAATAAATGAACAGGAAATGGTCTTACTCGAACACAAGTTGACAGCAATTATATATATATAATATATTATATATATATATATATATATATATATATATGAGAAGTAAAACAAACAAAAAATGTGTTTTAATATGGCTTTTTTTAGCCGACAATATTTGGGAGAATATGTGCTTAATTGAAGTCGTACCTAATTTTTGAGAATTAATTAATTAATAATTAATGAATTAGGTGAGCATACCTTTTCAAATGTAAGGCTAAACAAATCAAGGCCGAAATGTACACACAGAGATTGATTTTTCTCGATTTGTTTAGCCTTACATTTGAATAGGTATGCCCGCCTAATTCATTAATTATTAATTATTTAATTCTCAAAAATTAGGTACGACTTGAATTAAGCACATATTCTCCCCAAAATATATATATATATAAACAATTGTTTCTTTATAAAAGGACATGTGCCCAGCGTTTTTACAAACAAACATACAAATATACAGACAGAGATACAAAATCTTTCGTATATACATTGGAATTGATATAGGCATTTTTTCCAATAATTCAGGGACTCAAATAAGAGGAAGTGGTACGAATTAACTGGATCTGATAATGTCGTCGTCCTCCTGGTTTGAATATCATGCATCAAGGGCAAGTAACTGATAATGTGTGATTCGATTGTATCTTACCTCGTAGGCGAATTTTAAAATGATTATGCACTCGTCTGCAACACCCCCACACACACACTTTGCTGTGTTCTAGTAGGACAAGTGTGCTTTTCTGTCGTTTCTCTCAAAATTGATTACGTAATTTACAACAACAGCAACAACAACAACAACAAAAGATATAAGAGAAGAAGAAAAATGATGTCGACGGCGAATTCAGCGATTGAGCAAAGATATCCTATTTTGCCGAAGAGTAAGTTAATTAATCGCAAGATAAATTTCCTTCTTATCGATACGGAAGAAGAATTATTAAAAGTCGAGTTTTATTAAAACTTTATCATCCGGAAAAATCATTTCTTTCTTCTTTGACCGCATTTATATATGCATTTGCCTAGTATTTCATATCACTTTAAGTCACCTCCTCCTCTTTATACTACTCCTACTCCTACTCCTACTCCTCCTTCTCTCTGGTTGAACGTATTAGCTGAATACTACAGATAGATGCTGAGAAAGACAAATAGGAACAGAATGATAAGTAATCTGCATTTAGAGCTCAATGTATAATAATTGGATAATTATATACAAAAATAAATAAATAAATAATATATATATATATATATATATATATATATATATATATATATATTTGGGAATAAAAGGCCTTAAATACCATGGGTATCGTGATTATGGACCATTTCCACTCGAGAGCATGCTCAAGAGCTTCTTCAGATCACTGATATATTTTATTATTATTATAAATAAAATATATCAGTGATCTGAAGAAGCTCTTGAGCATGCTCTCGAGTGGAAATGGTCCATAATCACGATACCCATGGTATTTAAGGCCTTTTTATTTCCAAATAACTTTGCTCTGTTTACAATAATTAAACATTGAGCTCTCATACGGAACCTGAACTCTACAACAAACTACGGGTAGAGAATTAGGACCCACCTAGAATCACCTTGTACCAAGAAACTTGGTACCACACCAAAGTATATATATATATATATATATATATATATATATTATGAGAAGTAAACAAACAGACGATGTTTGTGATATGGTTATTTTTAGCCGACAATATTTGGGAGAATATGTGCTTAATTGAAGTCGAACCTAATTTTTGAAAGTTAATTCATTAATAATTAATTAGGCGGGATTTACCTATTGAAATGTACATACAGAGATTGATTTTTCTCGATTTGTTTAGCCTTACATTTAAATAGGTAAATCCCGCCTAATTAATTATTAATGAATTAACTTTCAAAAATTAGGTTCGACTTCAATTAAGCACATATTCTCCCAAATATATATATATATATGTAAGAATGGAAAGGGAATTGAATCCGACAATATGAGGAAAAAATGAGTAAAGAAAAGAAATGTAGATGGATATTTTCAAAAAATAAAAGAAATTCACTCTGATGAAGGTCGTAAAAAATCTCTCTGTGTACGGAATATTTTTAGATTTTTCCTATTATTATTATTATCATCATTTCAACTCCATCTGATTATTTTAATAATAATAATAACGTAAATCCGTATACATTTTGATAAACAGATCGAAACACATGTGTAAATGATATCGATTAAAAGTGATATCGATTAAATTCATTTCTATCCATCTACATTTCTTTTCTTTGCTCATTTTTTCCTCATATATATATATAATATATATATATATATATATATATATATATATATATATATATTTATGGAGAATAGCAAATATTAAAAGAGTTCGCATATAAAATTGCTGAATGTGAAATTAGCAGAGCAGATTCAAAATCTGGACCAGAATGTGACATTAAGAAAAGATCTTCAATAAACACCATGGGATCTAATTTGACAGCCTGATGATTGTGACCTAGCAAGACAACCTGGGTAGCTGTCTATAATAAATATATAGTTTTAAAAACTCAACAAATTAAATAAATATTAGCTCTCACAATTTGTGATTGAGCACTGTATTTTCTTTGTTTCATCACAAAAAAATTGTTTTTATATATACCTATATATATATGTATATATATATTATATATATATATATATGTGTGTGTGTGTGTGTGTGTGTGTGTGTGTGTGTAAGGTATCCAAATGACTGGTAGTAAGGGATGATTCTATTTGGGATCTTCGAAATCTCACTGTATAACCATACTGTATGCTCCTGTAGGTGCAAGCCTATATTCATACAAGGATTTTTATAAATCCCTAAAGAGAGCTCAATGTATAATAATCAATAAACTAGATAAATGTATAATATATATGCATGCCTATGATATATAATATAAAATAATATATATATGCATGCTTATAATATATATATATATATATATATGTGTGTGTGTGTGTGTGTGTGTGTGAAGAAAGGAAGTGAATCCGACGGTATGTAATATATCAAGAAAAATTTAAAAAACACAGGTTTAA
The DNA here is from genome assembly GCA_023376005.1 of Doryteuthis pealeii. Lineage (NCBI taxonomy): Eukaryota > Metazoa > Mollusca > Cephalopoda > Myopsida > Loliginidae > Doryteuthis > Doryteuthis pealeii. The sequence goes on from CM042153.1 coordinate 85,832,668, forward strand.
ATGGGTTAAGTGGTGAGTTTATTGGCCGACGCTGCAGTGTTTCGATCTATTAATTAGATCATCTTCAGGGCATAAGATAAGAAATTATTTATCACAGAATAACGAGAAAAGCGAGTGGTAATGCTTATTATTCAGTCTGTTTAAAAAAAATTTTGAAGTTTGAAAAAGGAGACGGTTTTGAAATATGACATCAAATATTCTATTTTATGGCGTGAGTATGGGACGTTGTAAGTGTGTGTATTGAAAGGAAACATTGTGCATTTTTAGGTATGTGGTTGAGTGTGTGTGTGTGTATACATTTTTTCTGTTGCGATAAACGACAGCGGAAGTAAAACTCAATGTTGTGTGTGTGTGTGTATTGGTAAGAGGTTTGTGAGAGATGTCATGAAAAGAAATTGTTATGTTTTATATTAAGAGAAAAGAAGGAAGTTTGGGTGTGTGTGTGTGGGGTTGGGGATTTAAAAAACGAAAAGTTTGTTTTTTTAGAAAGAGTTCTGTATTGTTTTTGTTTTTTTAGAAAGAGTTCTGTATTGATGTTTTTATATATATATATATATATATATATATATATATATATATATATATATATATAATATACACACACAAGGTGTGTCAAAAAAATACCAAGTTTAAAGCTGTATTTACGAAGATAGAAATGAAGAATGAATGGAACGTTACGTAGGATCTTTTGGTTATTCCTCGGTGTTCCTTTGTGTTGGGTAGAATCCTTTGGTTGAGCAGAGTCCTTTGTTGCAGATCCGTTTGTCCGTGTCGAATACGGGCAAATGAACGGCTTTCAAGATCGGCGATTAAATAGGTAACTAACCACGTATTCGAGCGTGTTGATTGGCTGGCTCTAATCCACGCGCCCATGCAGAGTCTATAAGTTTAAGTGATGGACTCCAGCACACGTTATATACCAAAATATTCCAACAAAATGTAGATCGTTTTTCGTAATTTCTGTTTATTTGGAAATTTCGCAGATGTTTACTCCAGAAGACTAAATAAACTAAAATTCTTATATTTTCATACTAAGTTTTTTTTTATATTAGCTTTTATCCGCTCAATACAAGGGATTAAAGTCGGTTTAAATTTTTTTAAATATATTTGGTTGGTATTAGTTTCTCTCATATTTGGGGTGACTACGTTACAGTTTTCTTTTGTCTATGTGGAACGAGCACTTTCTTTTTTTTTCTTTTACTCTTCTTTCAATACTGATTATGAATTTAGGAACTAAGCTGCATTTTATTTTTATATTCTAAAACTTGAGAAATGAAAATATTCTTCAACCAAATAAAAAAAACCATACAGATCGAACTTCAAAAGGGAATAACACTGAAATTTTCTTAGTTTTTAATACGAAATTTATCGATGAAAAAGATATTTAAATACAAAATCCCTCGGAATACACGAAGAAAAAAACGACATTATTATTATTATTATTATTATTATTATTATTATTATTTATTATTATTATTGTTGTTGTTGTTGTTGTTGTTGTTGTTACTTTTCATCTTTTTCTAATCACGGGATCAGAGAAATATTTGTTGAAAAGGTTTCTTATAGAAATTCAGTACAATAAATGAAAGGTTATTCATAAAATATCTTCAATGTTTTTCTCCATTAGATTACCCGTGTGTGTGTGTGTGTTTGTGTGTGTTTGTGTGTGTGTTTTGTGTGTGTGTGTGTGTGTGTGTGTGTGTGTGTGTGTGTAGCCCAGAAAAAATTGGCACATTATAGTAAGATTTATATTAGAGCAACAGATTTAAAATATGCCAATAAGGGATAAACCAATTTATTTACTTTTTCTTTATTAGATTATATATATATAATATATATATATATATATATATATATATATGAAAATAAAGGAAAGAAAATGTTGAATGGATAAAATAGGATTTATTTTATTTTATTTTACTGTCACGTGTTTCGGCCAGGAGTCTATCCATGCATACATATATTCTATCTATCATTATTTTACATACAAAATAAAATAAAATAACAAAGAAATAACGTCCTTCGCCAAAGTAAATCCTTATTGTTTTAAAACACCAAGGATTTACTCTGACGAAGGCCGTTATTTCTTTGTATACAAAAAAAATTATGTAGTTTTTTTTTTCTATTATTGTTATTTTATTTTATTTTTTATTTAAAATAATAATAGAAAGAATACATATATGCATGGATAGACTCCTGGCCGAAACACGTGTCAGTAAAATAAAATAAATCCTATTTTATCCATTCAACATTTTCTTTCCTTTATTTTTCATTTCAACATACCGTCGGATTCGCTTCCATTTTCAACTTACACACACACACACACACACACACATATATATATATATATATATATATATATATATATATATATATATATATATATATATTTATATATCTTAAATTGGCCAGTGACACGGAACATTTCACTTCAGCATCTATATATATATATAATATATATATATATATATATATGCTGAAGTGAAATGTTCCATGTCACTGGACAATTTAGGACCGCTCAGCAACCAGGATCCTATCCTCAGACATTACAGGTGGACCTCTCTACAAATCTGTATCCCCAAATAATATTTGCCTAGGAATCACAAGTTTCCATTTGCTTAGGAATCACAAGGTTCCGGATTCGATACGGGTCCTCACCAACTCAGCAAATGAACATAACAGCTTGGGTAATCTAATCTGTGCAGCAAAAGTGGGGAGCTGATGGTAGGTGTGTTGTTTCACGTGAGCAAAGTAATCTCTTTGGACAATCGCTAGCGAAAAGGAGATAGACTCCCTCGCTGATAAAACAATTGGCCATTCTGTCGACTTTTCACAATTTAGATAGCGGAATGATAATCATATATAATCCTTGAAAAACAAACACAGTAAACAAAGTGAAATATACGACAATATCCCAGCAACCATGCGCGCCAAGTTAATAAGTGTGTGTGTGTGTGTGTGTGTCTGTGAATCAGTAAGGAACCTATATTTGAACTAAATTGCAAGCAATATTTTATGGGATCAATATTCTGTCTGTTATTATAATTCAATTCAAAATGCATTAAATTCTTAATTCGGGTATTTGTGGAAGCTAATAGGAGTAGCTATCTGTCTTATATATATATATATATATATATATATATATATATAATATATATATATATATATATATATATATATATATATATATATATCCTATGCCTGCATGAACAATTATCAGTAATTAGATTCCCAGATTGGAAAGTATTTTTGAATAAAAGAATTGAATCAATAGGCAATTGTAGGCATAGATTGAGTCGGTCACTAAAATATAATTAGGATTACACTATTAAATTTTAACCATATACATTAGTTATCTTTTTAAATAGTTATTCATTTTAAATAGGAGAGATACAGAGATAGAACAGTGAAACACTATAAATTAATACTATTAAATAGGATTAGAATTATATTCTTAATTTTTGACTATTTACACTAGCTATTATTTGCTATTAGAATTAAGTTAAAAACAATACAGAGATGAGAACTAAGAAGAAAAAAAAAATAAGCGAATAGAATAAAAACCGAACGCAGAAATAAAAATTATAAAAGAAAACATATGAACTGACATAGCATTCAAGCGTCACTGTTGGAAAATACGTTTATCTCAGTTCAACTTATTTTTAAGTTCAACTTAGTCAAATATAAGATAGGGTCCTGAAGACATCGTTTAGATCGAAACCGTGATAGACCCATAATTTATTATAAAACCATATATATATATATATATATATTGATTTTAACGGCTTATCAACGCGTCTGGGATTATGTCATGCCTAACGGTTAGGAGGTTATACATATCGTGTATTTATATTTATACTTGTTAGTAATTGGTTTTAAAAATGTGTTAGCATTATTTGGAATTATGTTGTATGGTATTGATTTGTTTCATGTCTATATTCTATGGTATAATTTCATTTCCCTCAAAAAAGAGAGAATATCCTCCATGTTGACATTTTCAAACAGATCTTTCATATTTGCTTTAAAATAACGGTTTCTGATGTGAGCAAAAAACCTGCATTCCATGAATGTGGTCAGCTAAATAGGGACACAAAATTCCAAATAATACTTATTCATTTTGTGTCTTGTGAAATCTTTCATAAATATCGAGACGCTATAAAAATTTCCTATGATAATCAATTCTGAAAACATGTATCTATTTGTGTCGGGTAAACAAACTTAAACGTCGATTATCCTCGATAATTAATGTATATTTTCCCCTTCAATCGATGAGTGTATTCGAATGATTGAGATAACTGATTGACCTCTAACCTCGTCTCTCTTTTATTACGTTGCCTATCAAGTTGTTGTCTACATTCAACTCGGCCATTCGACTCGGCCGACATGTTCTGAGGTCATCGTTCTTTTATTACAAACAGAACACACTCGATTCATGTGATTTTCCCTAATTCTCTCTCTCTCTCTCTCTCTCTCTCTCTCTCTCTCTCTCTCTCTCTCTCTCTCTCTCTCTCTCTTTTTCTCTGGTTTCTTTTTTTCACTCCCCTTTTAAAACTTTTCTCTATATTTTCTTTCTTTCTTTCTTTCTTTCTTTTTCTTTTTATCCTCTCTATTTATTTTTTTCCTTTCATTTTTCTTTCTTTCTTTTTTCCTTCTATTTTTCATTTTTTCTCTTTTCCTTCCATTTTCTCTTTCATTCGTTTTTTCTTTCTTTCTTTCTTTCTTTGTACTTTCCTTCAATTTTCTCTTTCTTAATTCTTTCCTTCGATGTTCTTTTTCTTTTTTTATTTCTTTCCTTTCTGTTCTTCAAGTTTATCTTTCTTTTTCTTTCTTTCTTTTTTTCCCTCCAATTTTTTTCTTTTTTTTATTCTTTCAATTTTCTCGTTCTTTCCTTCTCTTTTTCCAACTTTCTTTTCTTTCCTTCAATTATTTTCCTTCTATATTTCTTTTCTTGACTTTTCTTTTTCTTTCTGTCTTTCTCTTTTTCTCTCTTTTCTTTCTTTTCTCTACTTTTCTAACTTTCTTTCTTTCTTTCTTTCTTTCTTTCAATTATTTTCTTTATTTCTTTCTTTTCTTGATTTTTCTCTTTCTGTTTTTCTGTCTTTCTTTCTGTCTTTGACCTTTTATCCTCTCAATTTCCATCTCTCTTTCTTTTCCTTCACTCTTTCTTTCTTTGTTTCCTTCAATTTTTTTCTTTGTTTCTTTCTTTCTATCAATTTTCGCTTTCTTTCTTTCTTTTTTATTTTTCTTTCCTTTTGTCCTCTCTATTTCTTTCTTTCTTTACTTATTTACTTCCATTTTTCTTTCCTTCAATTTTCTCTTTTTTTCTTCCTTCAGTTTCCTTTTCTTTCTTTCTTTCTTTCTTTCTCTTTCTTTTTATCCTCTCTATTTATTTATTTCCTTTCATTTTTCTTTCTTTTTTTTCCTTCTATTTTTCATTTTTTTCTTTTTTTTCCTCAATTTTGTCTTTCTTTCTCTTTTCCTTCAATTTTCTCTTTCATACGTTCTTTCTTTCTTTCTTTCTTTCTTTGTACTTTCCTTCAATTTTCTCTTTCTTAATTCTTTCCTTCGATGTTCTTTTTCTTTTTTTTTATTTCTTTCCTTTATTTTCTTCAAGTTTATCTTTCTTTCTTTTTCTTTCTTTCTTTCTTTCTTTCTTTTATTTCCCCCCTATTTTCATCTTTTTTATTCCTTCAATTTTCCCGTTCTTTCCTTCAGTTTTCTCGTGCATCATTCTTCTCTTTCCTTTTTTAATTACACTTTTCCTTCACTAATATTTCTTTACATCATTCACATTTTCATTCTTTTCTTCTTCTTTCCTTCATCCCTTCCTTCTTCTCGGTCAAATATATTTCCCCTTTTTTATTTTCCTAATTTTATCTTCAGAAATGTTTATTTTCAACTCTATAATCATATTAATCAAGCATTCAATCAATCAATCTATCTATCTATCTATTTTCCTT
>CM042153.1:85843627-85848627 GCA_023376005.1 Doryteuthis pealeii
TGATGACAGCGTCCTTGAATATAGGCGATTGCTTATAGTGAATCGAAACGAAGAAGAATTTAACAAAAAGAAAAAGAAAAAAAAGAAAGTGTTAGAAAATGAGAAAATGTTGGATGTTGATAAAATCGAGAGGAGGATTAGAAAAGATTCTAAGCTTCGTCTAAGATTATGATAAGCCCTGACATCTGGAATTCTATCTGCTGTCAGAAACAATTAGAGCAAAAGAGATGCAATTAGTTTTACGTTCAGAAATAGTTTACAATTTCCGCCATTTTGTTTTGTTTTCTTCAAATCTTTCTTTTCTTTCTTTCTTCTCTTTTCTTCCTTTCTTCTTTCTTCCTTTCTTTCCTTCTTCTTTCTTTCTTTCTTCCTTTCTTTCTTTCTCCCTTTCTTTTCTTTCTCCCTTTCTTTTCTTTCCCCCTTTCTTTCTTTCTTTCTTTCTTTCTTTCTCTCGTTCTTTTCTTTCTTCCTTTCTTTCTTTTCTTTCTTTCTCTCTGTCTTTCTTTCTTTCTCCCTTTTCCCTTTCTTTCCTTCTTTCTTTCCTTCTTTCTTTCTTTTTTTCTTTCTCCCTTCTTTCTTTCTTTCTTTCTTTCTTTCTTACTTTCTCTCTTCTTTTTCTTTTCTTTCTCCTTTCTTTCTTTCTTCTTCTTCCTTTCTTCCTTTCTCCCTTCTTTCTTTCTTCCTCTCTTTCTTTTTTCATTTCTTTCTCTCTTTCTTTCCTTCTTTCTTTCTTTCTTTCTTTCTTTCTTCATTCCTTCATTTCCATTTTCATTCTCTTTTCTTATATTTATTCCAAACTTTCAATCCTTCCTTGCTTATTTTTCATTTTCTTTATCTCTCTTTATTTATCTCTCTTTGTCTTTCTCTATCTCTTCCTCTATCTCTCTCTTCCTTTCATTTTTCATTGCTTCCTTCCTTCATTTCCATTTTCATTCTTCTTTTCATCTTTTTTTTCTTTCAAACTTTCAATCCTTCCCCCCCCCTCTCTCTCTTTCTCTCTCTCTCTCTCTCTCTCTCTCTCTCTCTCTTTCTCTCTCTCTCTCTCTTGACAAATTGTCTATTTTATTGTTTGTTTATTTTTGTTCATACGTATATACAAGGTGTGTCAAAAAATATCAAGTTTTTTGTACTTTTTGATACACCTTGTAGTCTGAAAAAATTAAAGTTCCATTCATTGTTCATTTCTATCTTGGTAAGTACAGATTCAATCTCGATACTTTTATGACACACTTTGTATATGTAACTCTCTCTTCTTCTTCTTCTTCTTCTTCTTCTTCTTCTTCTTCTTCTCTCTCTCTCTCTCTCTCTCTCTCTCTCTCTCTCTCTCTCTCTCTCTCTTCTCTCTATCTATCTATCTTTCACTTTTTCTTTCAATACTTCTTTGCTTTTCATTTTTCTTATTATTTCTATATTTCTTTCCATCCCTCTTTCTTTCATCAAAACCTTTTTCATTCCCGGACTTCTTTTATATTCGTACCCTTTTTTTCATTTTTCATTTACTTTTATTTCTTTTACGTTAATTTCCAACTTTTCCTTCTTTTCCACCTTTTCTCTTTCATTTTCCATCTATTTTCTTCGTTCGAAAGTTCCTTCAATATTTTTCGCTTCTTCCCTTTTTCCTTCATTTCTTTTATCTTTCTCTACTTTTGTTTATTTTGTTCTTCATGTCTTAATTTTCTTCTTTTTATTCCATAAAATTATTTAATTTCTATTTTTCTTTCTTTGCGTCTTTTTTCACAGATTGCTACTACATTTCACATTATTTAATCGTTAATTTCATTAGTTACAAATTATTATGATAATTAATCACTAATTATTGATTATTAACTATCATTACTATTAACTGTTAATGGTTTTTGGCTCTTTTCTACAGCTTTATCTACAAAAAATGGAAGATTCTAGTTAAAAATAACAAAAATAATAAATTGATTACTATTGCATAGTTATTTGAGCTAGAATTATCCCATGCTTTATATATATATATATATATATATATATATATATATATATAGTACCATCAGCTTCATATATATATATATATATATATATATATATATATATATATATATATATGAAGAATGTAGAAGGGATAAAGGAGAAATGAACAAAAAGGAATAACTCAAAACAAATAGATGTGGAGAGATATATTTCGTTCTGCGTTCAGCAGTACTTCTTCAGTGAATATATTAAAGCAATGTACATACACTTGTATTTATAGAAGAGAAAGAGAATATATATATATATATATATATATATATATATATATATATATATATATATATATATAATCCAAAGATTGAGTGAGGAAATCTTTCTTACAACGTAGTAGTTTTTAAGTTGTCGTAATTTACAGAGTTCAATGTTTGCTTTATTGTCAGTCACAGAGCAAATTTATATTAGGGAAAATATCAAAGAAGATTTAAGTTGAAACCATAATAGTCTATTTCAGGGAACCTAGAGGAATTATCTTTCGGTCCCCGTATTCAGATGCTAAATGAAGGTTCATCTATCATCTGAAGATATGGATCGAAATATAATTCCTCGAGATCTTCTGAAATAGTCTATAATGCTCTTTACATATTTTTTCCTAATATATATATATATATATATATATATATATATATATATATATATATATACCTTTTACCAAAGGTTGGCTAGTTGGTTGTTTGGTTGGTTGGTTGGTTGGATTTTAAAGCCAAACCATATTGGCTTTATGAAGAAGACATTCTGTTTTTTTCTTTTTCTTTTTTTTCATTCTTGATGGGCGCTCAATCATTTTTTATTTAAACTCAGTTTTTTAGACAATTCTTTAAACTCGTTTTTCTATTAAACCCACTGATGTGACCCTAACAGCTACTACCACTTCGGTTCAGAATGGACCTGGGAGTAATAGTGATGAAGGTTTCTCCACACTTCCCAGAGTTCCTGAATTATAACTTCAACATTAGATTCAGTTTAACGTCATACCCAGGACCCCATTTTCACCTGGTTTTACTTTCGTTTCTTTTTGAGCACCCTTCGCACTTAATATTACTAAACAGGTTTCGCGGTCATAAAAAGTAACGAATTTCGGCTCGGATGGGCCAGACAAAGAACAGTTACTACATTGGGAATCGAAGAAAGTGTAGTATTCGTGGATACAAACAAGCAGAGTAATATGGTAGATCAATTAAAATTACGATAAAGTATTTCCCAATAACTAAGAGATAAAAAAAATTATCTAAAATAAATCCACTCAACGCTCGCGCTGGGTGAATGCAAAACATTCATTTTTCGTCTTTATGTACCATTATTAGAAGATCAATAAGCCTTGCCTCTTCGATCAGGGTCCCCAATAGACTTAATTTGGAGAGAATTATAACCAAGGCAGAAAAAATGGGTTTCTTACTAAAATAAAACTATTTTCTAAAAAAAGAAAGGAAGGAAGAAAGAAAAACAGAGACGCCAACAGATGAGAAAGAAAGAAGGAAAGAAAGAAAAACAGAGACACCAACAGATGATAAAGAAAGAAAGAAAGAAAGAACAGAGACGCCAACAGATGAGAAAGAAAGAAAGAAAGAAAAACAGAGACGCCAACAGATAAGAAAGAAGAAAGAAAGAAAGAAAGAAAGAAAGAAAGAAAGAGTAGATAGAGAAGAATGAAAGAAAAGAAAGAAAAATAGAGACGCCAACAGAAAGAAAGAAAGAAAGAAAGAAAGAAAGAAAAGTAGACAGAGAAGAAAGAAGGAAAGAAAGAAAAACAGAGACGCCAACAGACGAGAAAGAAAGAAAGAACGAAAGAAAGAAATCAATATAGACAGATAAAAAAGAAAGAAAAAAGAAATATAGACAGATAAGAAAGAAAGAAAGAAAGGAAGAAAGAAATATAGATGGGTTAGGAATAAATATAGAAAGAAAGAAAGAAAGAAAGGAAAAAAAGAAAGAAATATAGACAGATAAGAAAGAAAGAAAGAAAGAAAGAAAGAAAGAACCACACCGACAAGATAGAAATGAATGAATGAGAAAATGAATAAAGAAATAGAGAAATAGAAAGAAAAAAGGAATGAAGGTAGGTAGGTGGGTGGGTGATACAAAAAATGCTATTTTGCCGTGTAATAAAAAGATTTCTCTGTTAAGAATGAAATATATTGTTGCGTCAGTTTGTTGAAATGAGATGACAAGACAACACGGATCAATTCAATTGTTATCATCTGTCCAATAGAAAAAGGGGTCAACAAGGACACTTTCTCTCATTTGTCTTGTCGAGTGCATTTCCAAGGTGAAGGTTGAATTCTTTAAAAAGGAAACATTTAAACGAGACAACTTTTCTGTAGCAGCCTGCTGAAATTTTAATATATATATTTACCAACCCCTCCACACGAGCAGGATGTGACACAAGGTCAATTTTTTAAGCGGAGTTTAAAAGGTTTGAATTCAGAGTTTTCCTTCTCTTAGATTGGTTGTAAAGAGCCCAGTCTGCGCTACTATTTACCCATAGCTGGAGGGAGAGTAGGATTCATACATTTCCCAAGGGTATTAGCACTAAGTGAAAATGAAATTAACACGTCCAGGATTTGAACTCGGGGCGACGAGTCCATTTCCCATTACTTTAACCATTACACCTCGCGAATGTTTGTATATAAGGTGTGCTACAATACACCACTTAAATTTATAGACTAAGCGAGGCCACATGGTTTAAGCCTTGGCCAATCAACAGCCCGAATGACTGATTGACTACTTGAACACTGATACTGAGAGTCGTCCGTTTGCAATCATTGATGAAGGACTTGCTAAACTGAGGAGCACCAAGGAACAAACAAAGGATTCTTTACCTGTAGATCGAAAGTACGCTCTGCACAAAGGATCTCCGCAGGACAAGCGCTCTTTCTAGAAGCCTAAATGATGGCCCACCAAATTTTAACACAGCCAACCAACATAAGAATATTTGAGCAAGAGAAAGCCAACACGTTTATTGGTTTGTTTGTCTGTGTTTTTTGTTTTTGTTATTTTTTGTTTTT
>CM042153.1:85853627-85862558 GCA_023376005.1 Doryteuthis pealeii
GAGAAAATAGCGTAAACAAATAATTTATGACGTTGATGGTGACGTAGTTTCGGTTACAGATAGATACACAATCTCCATTAACACACACACACACACATGTCCTGGGACACGTATTTGATTTCAATGAGTCCACAGGAAATTTGATTGGTCCCAACTAAACTTTCTTAATAGATTATAGAGTTTTTATCTATGAACAACTAAAGCCGTCTAACCCCTAACTTGTACCACATACAGTGTAATTCGTTTCCAAGAAAATATTGAAATGGATTTGCAGTTAGCTGGAAATTGTGGAGGAAGAAAAAAAACACTGGGATGCATGATACGATTCTTTGCGTCTTTTTAGATTTTATGCGTCATTGACGCAGGACGCATACCTATCAGCATCTCTGTGTATATATAAGGAAATGTTTAACTGTTTTTTTTAACAAATTGGAATAATTATATATATATATATATTATTATATATATTATGTGTGCTGTGTGTGTGTGTGTGTGTGTGTGTGTGAAGAAAGGAAGTGAATCCGACGGTATGTAGTATATTAGAAAAATTGAAAATACACAGTTTAAATAAGTTGAGTGGTAAGTTTATTAGCTAACGCTGCAGTGTTTCGATCTATTATGTAGATCATCTTCAGGGCATTTGTTGTATAAGGAAGGTGATCAAAATTTTATAAATATATATATATATATATATATATATATATATATATATATATATATATTATATATACTATATATATATATATATATATATATATATATATATATATATATATATATATTATATATATATATATATATATCTATAGTTATTAATATTACCATACCAAAATATATTTATATTCAAAATTTTTAGATCTTCAATCAAACTTTCCCTACTTTTATTTACTATAAATTACCACACCACAAATATTTTATAACTTAATTATTAATTCCACACTTATTATATAACGCAACATTAGTATATACCTAAATCCTCTTTCTCCATATTATCCGACTTAAAATTTCTAGCAATAATAATATCACATTCTTCATTTATACACTGGCAACTTTTAACTTTACACAATCTGTAAATAAAAATATATACACCACTTAAACCGAACCATCTTACCATAACATATTATACAAAATTATCTACCATCATATGTGGTCCTTTTTTAATCGACCACTGTTTTAACATTTCACCGATTTTTTTTCAAAACATAAACTAAGCTCCGAGAAAAATGTTCAACATGTTAATGATAAATAATAACACTTTATTTTTTTTATTTTATTTATTTTTTGTAATAAAAAACTATAAATATATAAATACAAAAACCAAATATCCGAATCATAACGATCTATCTCAACGTTCTATTTTTCAGCGTTCCAAATTTAAAAAAAAAAAAAAAAATCGATTTTCGAATATTTCCAAAAATCTCTGTTGTTTTTTTCCCAACGAATTTTTTCATTCAAAATAAATGTTCACTCTGATGAAGGTCGATTCTTCTATGTGTGCGAAATATTTTCACACACATAAACTGACCGAAACACATGTGTAAGTGATATCGATTAATGTGATATCGATTAAATTCATTTTATCCATCTACATTTCTTTTCTTTACTCATTTTTCCTCATATATATATATATATATATATAATATATATATATATATTTGGGAATAAAAAGGCCTTAAATACCATGGGTATCGTGGCCTTTTTATTCCCAAATAAATTTGCTCTGTTACAATAATTAAACATTGAGCTCTCATACGGAACCTGAACTCTACAACAAACTACGGGTAGAAATTAGGACCCACTAGAATACCTTGTACCAAGAAACTTGGTACCGCACCAAAGTATATATTATATATATATATATATATATATATATATATATATATATTGAGTACATAAAAAATGTTATATATATATTGAGATACATAGACAGATCGATCGGTAGATAGATAAATAATACAACACACACACACACACACTAAATTACATCGATATTCCGTTACAATTTTGTGTCCTTTCTTCCCCCTTTCCGAACTACTCGGTTGTCTTTCCTTTCAACCTTTTCTTCCTTTCTGATCTGATCTCAAAGGAAGGACACGGCGAAACTTTTTGTTCTGCTCTGAATTCAATAGAAAAGATTTGTCCTAGACGTGCCAACTTCCGGGGATAATGGACATTAAAATACACTGACCCACTGACCCAATGACCACTTTGTAAACACAACAACGTTTCAGTTTGAAAGAAAAAAAAGAAAATAAATTTGGGTCTTTGCCATAAATGGATTTGACCTTTGTGCCTCAGATTATTTCTTTGGAAAAAATAACGTCAATCACTAAACAAACACTTCTCTAACCTTAGGCTGGGGATTAAAAGCCAAGCAAAATTATATATATATATATATATATATATATATATATATATATATATCAATCTACAGACGCGCGTTTCGGGGTTTCACCCCTCATCAGTGCAGCTATACTTATTTTTCAGCAGCTATATATATATATATATAATATATATATAATATATATATATATATATATATATATATGGGAGTAATATGGAAATTAAATCCGACAATATAAAAGAAAATTTGAAAAAACAAGTGTTCCGAAAATGGGATGAATTTAATTATCGATGTTTAAAACATTTCGGTTACATTGAACCTCATCAGGATGTCTCTTGGGGTGAAGAAAATGATGGATGTTTTTATATGTGACAGGAGATGAAAATCTTTTTAGTTATGTAACTGTATTTGATCAGCGTTTTATTTTTGAAAGGCAAGTCGCGATCTACTCACGCGAAGGTGTCATGACGCGTGACGCCACTCGAAAAAATGCAAAAGACGAGAAAAAATAAAACGCTGATCAAATACAGTTACTTAACTAAAAAGATTTTCATCTCCTGTCACATATAAAAACATCCATCATTTTCTTCACCCCAAGAGACATCCTGATGAAGGTTCAATATAACCGAAATGTTTTAAACATCGATTATTAAATTCATCCCATTTTCGGAACACTTGTTTTTTCAAATTTTCTTTGTTTGAAATGGTGAAGGTCGACAATTTTTTGGAAGATTATGTGCTTAATTAAAGTCATACCTAATTTGTTAATTAATCAATTATAATTAAATGAAGTAGGCGTTCATATCGGTTTAAATGTAAAGCGTAAACAAACAGGTAGGGTTCGAATCACGCACAAAGCACTGCCCTGTCTATAGCTTAAATTTAAACCTATATGCACGCCTAATTCATTTAAGTATAATTAATTAATTAACAAATTAGGTATGCCTTTAATTAAGCACATAATCTCCCAAAAAATTGTCGGCCTTCGCCATTTCAAACACATTGTTTGTCCACTTCATACTGTCGTGCCATAAGTCACCCAAAAAGTGCGATATACATACCAGTTTTAAAAATAATCGAGAAATTCTGGGGAAACCAGCTAGTGTAATGGTTAGAGTGTCCGCCTGTCAGCCTGACAGGTAGGGTTAGAATCACGCACAAAGCACTGCCCTGTCTATAGCTCTGCTGATGAGGCCTAATAGGCCGAAATGTACATACAGAGATCGACTTTTTCTCGATTTGTTTACGCTTTACATTTAAACCGATATGCACGCCTAATTCATTTAATTATAATTAATTAATTAACAAATTAGGTATGGCTTTAATTAAGCACATAATCTCCCACTCTGTTATTCAGCCTCAAGTGAACCACTGGCTAAGGCAAGTGTGAAAAATCTTATGGAATTACACTTAGTGCTTATTAACAAAGAAAGAAAGAACTTGTCAACTAGTGGATTTTGCAGTTCCAGCAGATCACAGGGTGAAGCTGAAGGAAAACGAAAAGATGGACAAATATCTGGACCTTGCCAGAGAACTGAAAAATCTATGGAATATGAAGGTCAAAGTGATACCAATTGTAGTTAGTGCACTTGGAACGGTCCCGAAAAGCTTGGAATAAAGACTGGAAAATCTGGAAATCACAGGAAGAATTGAGACCATCCAGACTACTGCACTATTGCAATCGGCTAGAATACTCAGAAGAGTCCTGGAGACCAGAGGAGACTTGTTATCACTCCAGTGAAATACCATTAGCTAATGCTGATGTAAAAAACTAAGAACTCTAATACAGAGGAGGAATCGAGACCATCCAAACTACTGCACTTTTAGGATCGGCTAGAGTACCCAGAAGAGTCCTGGAGGTCATAGGAGACTTGCTGTCACTCAGCCTCTAGTGAACCACCAGCTACAGTAGGTGTGAAAACCTCATAATAATAGATAACATATTTCCAGAATAGAAAAGTATGTTATTGTTTCTAACGATTTTTTAGCTAAGAATTTCTATTCTCCGACCCAAGGGAATATTTATCAGTGCAACTGATTTTAAAAAAATCTATGAAGAGGAAGCTGTTCCAAATTTGGAAATATGTTTTTTCAGGGGCCGCCATTTTGAATAAATAACAAGTTAAGGCAATATAATTTGCATAATCTTGTTTTGTTCTTTGATGTGTAAGCTGTGAGCTTTGAGAAAATGTCTAATTTATTTCAGTTTTGTTCTTGTTAAAAAGCATAATATAGAATTGAAATAATTAAAGAAAAGATACGGAGCCAAATTTGTTTTTCAGAATTTAAAGGAAAATTTGTTTTCACTATAATAACAAACTTATTTGGTAAGAGATTCACAGTCGTCATTTGTTTGTTGATTGATTGATTTGAACGACATGTCCACCCTGTAGCGTAATTATTATGGTCTACCGGGAATTTGGGGATTGAAATAAACCGTGATAGCGAACTAAATGTGAAGTACAGATAGATAGATAGATAGATAGATAAGATGAATGGGAAAGGGATTGTGAATAGTTAGCGAACTAAATGTGACAGACAGATCAGGATAGATTGATACGATAGATAGATAGATAGAATGGGAAAGGGATTGGTGTAGTTAGCGAACTAATGTGACAGACACGATAGAAAGATAGAATAGATAGATAGATAGATTAGATAGAATGGGAAAGGGATTTGTGATAGTTTAGCGAACTAATGTGAGCAGACAAGATAGATAGATAGATAGAGTAGATAGAATGGGAAAGGGATTGTGATAGTTAGCGAACTAAATGTGACAGACAGATAGAAAAGGATAGATAGATAGATAGATAGATAGGATAGATGGGAAAGAGGATTGTGGATAGTTGAGGCGAACTAAATGTGACAGACAGATAGATCGATAGTATTTTAAGATAGTGCTAGAATGGAAAAGGGATTGTGGATAGTTAGGCGAAAGCTAAAGTGTGACAGAGGCAGATTGGCCGACAGATAGATAGATAGATAGATAGATAGATGATAATAAACGGGGCGGCGCAAAATTCAATAGGGGAATACCAATTTTGATTGATAGATAGGTAATGAACTAATTTTAATAAGTAGATGAATTCAGGGATAGATCGATAGATGGCCAATGAATTAATTTAATGATACATAGATAGATCAATGGGACGAATTGTATGATAGATAGATGGATAAGATATTTAGTAGCGATAGAGTGACCATGAAACTATTGTCAAATAGATAGAGTAGATAGTGAGCAATTTGGAATAGATAGATAAATAGATAGATAGATAGAAGATTATAGGATAGAAAATAAAGTTGATAGCGAACGCTAATGATTTCTGGGCAAAGGCGAAGAAAGAATAAATAAGAACAAAGAGAAGGTAAAGTTTCAGAAGGATAAACACTCACGGAGTGCAATGAATTGAAAACGCGAAATTGAACTTGAAAAAAAAAAAAAAAAACCCCCCCCCCGAAAAATAGCATTTAAAAAGTAAAAATGTAAGTCCCGGGGTTTTTGACCGGAAGCGGAAGTTAGGTGACGCTCACTACTGGCTGTAACGGAGAAACGGAAGAAGAGGAAAATGCGGCTTTTTTGCGGCTGGGCTTTTGCCTGGGAAACAGACGGGTGCTTTCCTGGTTCCCCCGTATGGGTTTCGCATAGGTAGTAGCCGGAACAGGATTTACGATAGGAGTAATTTGACGCGTGCCCCCCTCTGCTCGTCTCTCTCTCTCTTGCTCGTCTCGTCATGCTCCGTCTCTCTCTCTCTGTTAAAAAGAAGCGCATTAGCGCTAGAAAGAGAAATAAACAGCTTCCCGTTGTGGACTATACGATTGAGTCATGTTGTCTTCTTGAACTAACGACGACTACTACTAAGCAACTTCGAACTTGGGCCCTATGCAACACATCGCGCGGTCGAGGGTCATTGTTATGCCTAGGGATTTAGGGAATGCGTTCATTTTAATGTTCATATTCACATTTTTTGACGCAAATGTTTTGTGATTCCAAGAATCTTTTGTTGGCTATAGCGCGCTTCGTTGTACCGTCACTGAAAATTCGTATATGCTTATTATACTGGGATCAAATTCTATATATGTTATATAGCGGTTCTTTCAAACTCACGCTCCTAAATCGGGCGTACGTATGCGTAGGCGGGTAACGTCACTAAACCCTAGACGATAATATGTAGTGGTCGCTTAATGAAATCACAACACATGGCAGTATAGTAAAAAACTTGCGTTTTATTTCTTCTCCTGTCTGGTGGGGTGGCGAAGTGGGTGACAATGACTATTACTGGCTGCTGGGATGACTAGGCGTTGGTGAGTTGGAAAGGGTGGACGACCTCAACTGCCGCTGGCGAGGCGATGGTTGCCGTGTCGCCGTCGCTGCCTTGTGGCTCTGTTCGCCGTCTCCTATCTGCCGTCTAACTGGTCTGAGCCCTCTGGGCTTTTGTATTGACGGAGATACATGCGCTATACGCAATCTTTTATCTTTTTGATCTGATAACGGGTAAATCTATTTCCGAATTATTGTAGGCCATCTTTCTTTGTTTCGCTTTACCCGGAAAAAAGTCCTTTGTCATTTTGCGTGTCGTCTTTTTTGCGTTGCTTTGTTTAATTTAACCGGGAAATTTCTATTTCCTTTTGTAACAATATACACAGCTTTTTCGTTGTGTGTTGAGCTCCTGCTTTTTAGGCAAGTAAACTTGGTCTTAACGCTGGTGCAACAAATTCAATTTTTGAACAATGCAAAAAACAGTTTCCTTGTTGCCATAAAGTGTTGTATTTCCCTCCCTTGTCTCCGGCATCCAGATGATTTTAGGGCAGCGGGCCTTTTGGCGAAGCGATTCATAAGGGAGCTTTGGGTCGCATTTAACACGGCGTCGAAAATCGCGGGTTGGTTTGTTTAGCGGGTTAGTGTGAGGGGTTAAGGTTAGGGGTTAGGGTTAGGGCTTTAGTTTTCATTAATTACACAAAAAAACTCGGAAAAAATTCATCGGGGTAGCCGACAAGAGGTTGTGGTTCGATACGGCCTGCGCCAATCAGCGTACTGAGTAGCCGCGGGACTCTGTTGCGGTGGAAGTGAGAAGTGATTTGTGGTGTGGCGGGCTCCTACCTCAGACGCCGAAAAATAATATCCTTGTCTAGGCTAGTGAAAAAGGAGATAGACTCCCTTGTTGTTTTGGTTGAATACTGACTTGACGTCAACCCCGACGAAGCGTTTACCTTTACTTTACCGGCATTTGTTTACATAAAATTTTCCCGCTTTACAAATTCTTAATTTTGACATTGATTCAACGCGCAATGCGAAGGAGAATTGGAATAGTGTGCAGATTTAATTAAAGCCATGTTTCGCCCGCCAAAATGCATAATTAGTGCGAGAATGGTTTCCATAGAAACTCAATTAACTTCATGCAATATTTGAGCTGGAAAAATTAAAAGTCTGTGCCCGGGTGAAAATTTTTTAAATTGACATTAAGAATTGTTCAACATTTGACATTTTTGCTACTCTGAAGAGAAAAAGACAATTTTCCTGTTTGCATTTGATTCCAGGACTCGTCCGAGATAAAATACGCCATTGAAATAATGTAGTTGAAGAGAAGAACTATGACTTAATATATGACTGTCTCTATTGGGAACTGAAGAAAAAGACAGTGAAATTTGTCGTTTAGGATATGTTTGGTTAAAGGGATGCTACAATAAGATGTTGGATTGCTACAGTGAATAAGGACTGTGCCTGATTAACAGTTTATGCAGTCGCAGCTGCTTCCATCTTCTTTCAGATTTTTAACTGGGAAAGAGAATTTTATTGATATTGTTTTGTGCATTAAACAAATATTTGCCTGTGCAGCTGTTGATGTCTATTTAAGCACAGAATGGTAAAGTTTATCGCTTTTGAACAAGATAGTCTGATGATACAACAATAAAATTTAGCTGTTGAAGCTGTCCGCTTAAGAAATTGACATTGTGTCACATCCTGCTGGCCGTGCAGAGGGGTTGGTACATATATATATTAAGGTGAATGCAGTCACACACTACCGGACAGGCGGAGAAATGCAAGGCTAGGGCAGCGACTTGGGTAGGAAAGGGTACGCATTGGGAATTGTGGCAAGAATCTAAATTGTTGACCATCAGCAACAAAATGGTATAGTGCACTAAACGCAGCAATCGAGTTCTTGAGAATCGATAAAGACGGATTCACGCTTATCTTTAGGCCAGAAGACCAGACCGTAGTATTGGATTAACAAGGAAAAGGGCACTCGTCAACTGGTAGATTTTTGTTAAGGGGTTCAGCAGATCACAGGGTGAAGATGAAAGAAAACCAAAAATAGAAAGATACGTGGACGGGCTTGCTTAGAGAAGTGAAAACTGACGAAAATATGAGGGTGAAAAGTGGATAACCGCATTGGAGTTTGGTTACACTTGAAAGCGATCCGCAAAATTTAGAAAACAGAATTAGGAACTGGAAATCAAAGGAAGAATGGAGGGCAAGAATACTCAGGAGGAGTCCTGGAGATCTGAATGTCTTAAAACTCTAGTGACGTGGACTATTCAGCAAAGGCTCTAACGCTGGTGGAAAAACTCACAAGGAGGGAAATACTGGA
>CM042153.1:85862658-85900158 GCA_023376005.1 Doryteuthis pealeii
AAGATACTGACTCAGATTAGCCCTAAGAGCATTAAGCGCACTTTAGTAGGTTCGTTGACTATTTGTTTATCCTTTATATATATATATATTATATTGTATATATAGAAAATAGTCGGCGGGAGGCCTAGTCGGGATCAGCCAGACACTTTGGATGACCCTCAAGAACAGCAGGTACTAAAGCAATCTGAATCGTTTGTTCATCAAAACTCGCAAGATGCATCCTTCGGGCGTAAGTATCTTAACTTTTATCTAAATGAAATATATATTAATCAAGAAGACTAACAAATCATAGAGACATATAAAAAGATACACTTATTTTTATATATTTTAATGGTTATCTATTAAATCATCATAGAAATAATTTTTAATACCTTGAGAATAAATTAATTAATTTAGAGATCGATAACACAAAGTAATATTATCTAAACCTGTTCTATCAAAACCAGTGTGCAACTGAACCACACAGTATATTATGTAAACCTTTTCTTCCTTAGTTGATATATAACGACACATTGTGGATTTAAAACGGGGTTTCCTGGCATCTAACTCAGATTCTTCATAGAGCATTCCTTACTGAATATTATTTTAATAGGTATTAAGGATTTTGACTATGAATTGAATACTCATTGATAAACTTACGCAATACTGAGTGTATTGTGACGTAAAAAAGTGACAATAGTTGGGTTAAGACGAGAAGTTTACAAATTCTTATATATAACAAGGGATCAAATAGTATGGGATTTTTTGTTACTTTTTGACACACCTTGTATTCTGAAAAATAACGTTCCATTCACTTCATTTTTTTTTCAGAAACAAGGGTGTGTCAAAAGTACCAGTTGTTAAAGCTGTATTACCAAGATTAGAAATGAACAATGAATGGAACAATTTAATTTTTCAGAAAATAAGGTGTGTTCAAAAAGCACCAAGTTTTAAACTGTATTACCAAGATAAAATGAACAATGAATGGAACTTTTTTTTCATTATATTCGTGTGTCAAAAAGTACGAAAAATCATCGATGCTTTTTGACACACCTTGTAATAGATGACTTGATGTTGGCATTAAATATTCAGAATGGGGTTGATGAATGAATAAGATTTATTACGTATTAATGGATTTGACTATGGAATTAAATACTCATTTGATAAACTTACGCAATTCCTGAGTGAATTGTGACGTAAGCAGTGACGTAGGTGTTTCGTTACAGACACACAGTTACGAATCTCCATTAATATCAGAGATGCTTGAGGCAATTACGAAAATTTGTTTAGAATTTAGGGTGTCCAGAAAAAAAAAGAACCACATTTGTAATAAAAACGTATAATTTAACTAGGGGTTTAGAGTTATGGTTAGGGTTAGAGTTAAGGTTGGGGTTTAGGGTTAGGGTATAGTTTAATGGCAAAAATGAATAAATTGGGTTCTGTTTTTTTCTGAAAAAAACACAAAAACCTAACCCTGACTCGACCCCAACCCATACTCCAAACCTTACATCGCCACCAAACTTAAACCCTAAACTCTAACCTAACGCTAAACCCCCTAGTTAACATAACAGTTTATTACAAAATTTGTGGTTACTGTTTTTTCGGGACACCCATAAATTGTTACTAAACAAAAAAATTCATATTTACACTGCTTTGATTCGGCATTAAATATCCAGAATGAGGGCGTTGATATGCCATAAAACGAAACTTACCAGCCAAACCAACCAACCAACCAACCAACCAACCATTCTTTGTTCAGGTATTTCAAGCGGTCTTCAAAGTTTACTTCAAGCTTTTGTTGAAAACATGTTACTGTCACTTACGCTTTCTCAATGCGAGCATCAAACTCGAGAAACAAGTCATAGAAATTTATGTTCATTCTTGATCTGTCGGTAATCCACTCATGTCTCAACAGAGGTCAGCAGACAGGATTGAATTGGTTCGGATTGTAAGCGGATTATTATGGATGTTTAACGCTTAATGAAAAAAAAGAAAGAAAAAGAGAACCCCCCCAAAAAAAAAATTACTTTACTCTTCTAGATGAAACTTCAATCGGACTTCCTGGTCACTTTTTTGTGTGTGTTTTTATAGCACAAATTATTTCATAGCAAACGGATATATCGATGTTCTGATGATTTGGTTATTGTAATTTTACAAATACTAAAACTGACATTCTTTATATACATTTAGTTGTGTTCGACTATTCGGTTTTTTTCAGCACAGTATTAGAAATCTGATCGTAAACACTCTAGATTCTATGTCGATGTTGATGAAATTCGACCTTTAGCATTTCATGTCGGGCTTGAGGAAACACAGAGAATTTTCGCTATCGTCTAATTTCGAACTAAGAGATGCTCTACCAGAATATTTTCCATTGTAGTTGCAAAACTTCGCT
Source organism: Doryteuthis pealeii (assembly GCA_023376005.1). Lineage (NCBI taxonomy): Eukaryota > Metazoa > Mollusca > Cephalopoda > Myopsida > Loliginidae > Doryteuthis > Doryteuthis pealeii. The sequence continues at coordinate 85,865,033 of CM042153.1, forward strand.
TCGTATAAATGATATTTACCTATCTCGAAGAATATCAGTGTATCAGTTATCACTTTTCTTCTTTTTTTTTTTTTTACAAATTTACACCTCGAGGCCGTAACCCAACATATCATACCATTTTGGAATCAGGCCGATGACTCCGTGAGAAAATTAAAAACATTGCAAACCGAATTCGGATCCGCAATCTAGAAATGTTGGATTCCGTAGTTCTAATGTCGTCAATCAATCAATCAATTTTCTGTCCATCGTATCCGATGATGACACCACGCGAATCATTTTCCTCCAATTTAATTGGTCTCTGGTTGCGTCTTGCCAACTGCCTATGGGGATATTCAAGTCCTTCAGGTTTAATTTTGATGTTGTCTTTGTACCTGAGCTTTGGTCTACCGATTCCACGTGATCCCTCTCTCAGTTAAGAATACAGAATCTGCTTTGGTAGTCTGTCATTCCCAAGTCTGTTTAAGGTGACCAGCCCATCTCAGGTTGCGTTGGACAAGTATTTCGTTCTGATGTTATATAGCCCTTATAAGACATCAGTATATAATGGAGATAGATAGATAGATAGAGATAGAGATAGAGATAGATAGATAAATAGATAGATAGAGAGATAGAGATAGATAGATAGATAGAGAGAGAGATAAATAGAGAGAGAGATAGAGAGATAGGTAGATAGATAGATAGATAGATAGAGAGAGAGAGAGAGAGAGAGAGAGAGGGAGAAGAAAATAGATAAGAGATAGATAGATAGAGATAGATAGATAGATAGATAGAAAGAGAAGGAGAGAGAGAGAGAGAGAGAGAGAGAGAGAGGAGAGAAGAGAGAGAGAGAGAGAGAGAGAGAGAGTTGATTGTCATATTTGCTACACTTCTGTTTCTTCGTCTATTCGTCTGGACGCCATGTTCTCTGGTTGGGCTGACCATTTACGAGTTTGTTCTTCTTCTTCTGTTCTTCTTTATGCTGAGCTGGATATTGCTTGTTTTAACATTTAATTAACACAATAAGACTTGGTTTTTTCTTGATCAAGCTTTTATTTTCAACTCCAATAAACCAAATGGCAAACTTGAGCTATCCTCTCCCAATAGAAAAGGAGGAATCCAAGCAAATGGTCCTCATTCTTATGGGAGACGGATACCCCGGAGACGCAATTGGTTCTAAGATAAAATGTGCGCAAAGTGTTTTGAATTTTTTTCTATTATTTCTACTAGCAAATATATGCACCCTCCGGGTGCAAGTATCTAAGTTTTAAAGTGATAAAATCTTATATAAAATTAGAAAGGCTAATTAAACTAAATAAAAAAGATTTGAAACAAAGAGGAGTATAATCGAAAAATGAACAACTGAAGATTACTCTTCCATCACGTCCGTCTTTCATTTCTAAATTTTTCATAATTTAACTATTTAGTCAGAATAGGAAGTTAAAAAATAAAGTTATTTATTTCGTCTTGTTAATGGATTATTTTTTGATTTATTGAAGAGATTTTTGCTCATGTTTATGAAAATATAACAAAACAATTAGGAACTAATAATACTTAGCACATATTTACTAAATCAACTATCTATAATCAATATGCAAATTAGCCTTCCATTCACGATGTAAACAGTTATTTGTTGCATAATAGAATACAACTGGCATATATTAGCATGTAGATATGGTCAACAGTCTTAATGATATAAAACAATTTTATTAATAATTGAGGTTTAAATCAAATCAAATCATAGAGAATATGATGTAAATAACTAAGGGAATTATGATTTGAGTGATATAGTTTCGGTTACAGACAGACAGACACACAATCTCCCATTATAATAAGATTTAATTGTAGGCGTGACGAATTTCGTATTTTTAATCCATAACACACACACATGCATGCACCCCCCACATACGCCCCCCCCCACACACATATATATATATATATATATTATATATATATATATATATATAATTATAAGGTGTGTCAATAAAAATATCGATACTTTTTATATTTTGACACACCTTGTATTCTGAAAAAAAAATAACGTTCTGTTCATTAATTCTTTTCAGAATACAAGATGTGTCAAAAAGTACCAAGTTTAAAACTCTATTTACCAATATATGAATGAACAATGAATGGAACGTTGATTGTTTTCAGGATACAAGGTGTATCATAAAAGTGCTGAGTTTGAAGCAGTATCTACCAAGATAGAAATGAGAAATGAATGGACGTTAATTTTTTTCAGAATACAAGGTGTGTCAAAAAGTACAAAAAATCTTGATACTTAAAAAGTATCAAGATTTTTACACACCTTGTATAATATTATATACAATATGTGTGCTATATTTATAAGTAAACAGTGCCCAATGTCATGGATAGAGCATTTATATATAAGATAGCGTGGACATGGAGTCAACAGTGCCTGGTTACTGACAGTATCCACCAATGCCATCTTCAGATAATGGGAAAATTGGTCATTAGATCGCATAGGCTAGAAATGTCAGTAACCAGGTGCCGTTAACTCCATGCCACTTCTATGTCTAAGAAGGAGGTGACTGGCGGTCTTATTATCTTGTGTATGACGTTAAACTGCATCTAATGGTGAAGTTCCAATTCTAGGGCTCTGGATAATGTGGAGTACCCCTTCATCACCATTACTCTCAGGTCCACCCTGAACCGTGGGTTGTACCTGTTAGGGTTCTACCTAAGAGTTAAAATAGAAAAAATAAGTTTTAAAATGTTTAAAGAAAACATCAAATTTTTTAAAAATAGTACCTATCAAGAATGAATAAAACAAAACGTTTTCGGCATAAAATAACCCACTAGGGGTTGACATGCCGTAAAATCCAACCAACCAACCAATCAACCATCATATCTATGGGGGAAATAGATAAAAAAAACAAGTATCAAAAATGTGTTTAAAAATTGAGTTTGTAAAAAAATACCCAGCAAGAATGAATAAAACAAAATGTCATCGGCATGAAATAATTCAATAAGGGTTGGCATGCCGTAAAAAAATACAACCAACCAACCAACCAACCAACCAACCAACCTGAGCATTTGATGCCAACTTGAAAAGAAAAAAGTAACAAGAAACAAATTCATTTCTCTTTGTTAATTTCGAACACTGGTCATTTAAATTTTAATTTTGAACCAACCACTTTATTGTTTTGAGTAGTTTTTGAATAAAGAGAGAAAGAGGGAGAGAGAGAGGGGAGGGAGAAATGAAGAGAGAGAGAGAGAGAGAGAGAGGGGAGAGAGGAGGGAGTGAGAAATGAAGAGAGAGAGGGAGAGAGCGAGCGAGAAATGAAGAGGAGAGAGGGGGAGAGAGAGAGAGAGGAAGAAATGAAGAGAGAAAGAGAGAGAGGGAGAGAAGGAGAAATGAAGAGAGAGAGAGAGAGAGAGAGAGAGAGAGAAGAGAGAGAGAAGAGAGAGAGAGAGAGATGGGAGGTAAATTCGTACTTCAAAATAATCAGCTATTTTAATTTTCTTTGTTGTTGACTTTCCTGAATTCTTCTTCTTCTTCTTCTTCTTCTTTCTTCTCTCTTCTTCTTCTTCTTGTAATTAGTCAGAAACAAATGGTTATTGGAATTTGATTGACAAGTTGAGTCCTTTTGGTTAATTAAATAAACGATGAATTATTGGTTTTGATTTTTGGAGCATTTTTACCCGATCTTCTTTATTCTACTCTTCGATACTAATGAAAGCAATTACTTCAAGTTTACAATATGTCATGACACGTGGGCCTGTCACGTGATACGTATTCCTTTTTTTTTTTTTAATTATTCAGAGTTGTTACCAAGCATTTAATTCTTCTTCTTGATTCATTATTATTATTATTATTATTATTACTCATTCTTCTTCTTTAGTTTTCCTCGTTCTTCATTCTTTCTCATTTTCCTTCACCATTCTTCTTCATTATCATCCTTCATTCATTACTATTATTCCTCATTCTTAATTTTTCATCTTCATCATTCTTCTTCTTTTTATTATTATTTCTTCCTCGTACTTCATCAATTTCTTTCATTATCTTTTTTATTTCTTCTTCTTCTTCATCATTAGTGATCATTCTTAATTTTTCATTTTTCTCATCATTCTTCTTCTTGATTCTTTATTATTAATCATGATTCTTCTTCTTCATCGTTATTATTTTTCTTCATCTTCATCACCATTCTTCAATTTCTTTCATCATTCCTCTTCTTCTTCTTAATTCCTCTTCTTCCTTATGCAATTGTATTTATATATACAACAAAATAGCAGTTTACAATGTGAACGGGAAGGCTAATTTGCATATTGATATTAAAAAATTGATTTTAATAAATATGTACTAGTATTATTGATTTGTTTTGGTTTTATCTTAATGTTTGGTTTTACCCTTAATGAATATGAGCAAAAATCTCAGGGACAAATCTTAAAAGAAATCCATTAACAAGAAGAAATAACTGTAATATTATTCTTTACTTCCTATTTTAACTAAATAGTTAATTTAGGAAAATTTTGCAATGGAAGAAGTGATGGAACAATAAGTTTTAGTTGTTCTTTTTTTCGATTATACCCCCCCCTCTGATTCAAATTTTTATCTGCATTCTCATTTAGTTTCATTAAGCGATTCTAATTTAATATATATAATATTTTATTACATTAAAACTTAAATACTTTAACCCGGCAGAGGGTGTTTATATCTGCTAGTTTAACTAACCCAAATAACTAACAGAAAGTGTTGAAAAATGTATTTACCATTAAAGGTCGTATAGAATGAAGATTAAAAGATGAATAAATAGATATATGTTTTGTTGCTATTTATTCGGGGATCCTATTTCTTCAAGTGATAATGAAAAAAAAACCAAAAAACTTTAAATACCATTTTAAAAATCCATGTCGTGGTTGACCAACGCCTGTTATAGTTTTTCTTCTCAGTGATGAAGTGTTAAAAATATAAAATAAACTCTCAACAAAAAAATATTCTGGATATCAAAATCTGTCTCACTCATGTACATTTCCTATAGCCCCGATACCTTCAACTATATTTCCTCCAGCTGTGGGTAAATAGTAGGGCAGACTGGACTCTGTAAACTTGGTATGGCAACAAGTCTAGGAGATGGAAAACTCTGAATTTAAACTTGTTAAGCTTCACTTACAAATTGACTTTGTGTCACATCCTGTTCATGCAAAGAGATTGATAAATACATACATCTGAAACATACAAGAAATTTTACAAGCTTACACAAATGTGTCGTAACTGATGAAACATACACATTCTTCCATGAACTATTGAAGTCAGTCAGTCAGTTAGTCAGTCAGTCAGCAACAACTGGCTAAGCACAACTGAACTAGTACCCAAGAGAGCTGGTACTTATCGAAATCAAGAATAGTCCATTCATATATTTGGGTGATTTTATTCCTTGAGTCCTGATTGGCTGCTTGGTTTCTATGATATTCTGAGGCTTCATAAATACTCTGGTATTCAGGTGGTAGTTGAGACTACTCAGGTGGTAGTTTAAACATCAGTACAGAGATTCTCAAATGAAATATTCAGGAGTTGGATAAATAGTTAGGGATTAACTATAGGGTTAGCCATATTTTTGAGATTCATGTCACCAGAAAAAAACAAAAAACAAAACAATAAAAGTAGTAACGGAAGGAAAAGCCAGTAAGTTGTAAACGGAATGTTTTAAAATGTTTATAAAATGTTTATAAATGTAAGCCCAATGGAGACAAATATATTTCTTCAGCAAAGAAATAGGATTCCTCAGACGGTCAAAAGAGAAGGTGACCCCCCTCTGACAACAAATAATAATAATAATAATAATCAAGAAGAAGAAGAAGAAAGAAGAAGAAGAAGAAGAAGAAGAAGAAGAAGAAGAGAGAAGGCTTTACATGTGTTAACATTGGCGTAGAGGAGGAGGATAAACATAGAGCGAGAGAGAGAAAGAAAGAAAGAAGAAAAGAAGAAAGAAGAAGAAAGAAGAAGAAGAAGAAGAAGAGAAGAAGAAGAAGAAGAAGAAGAAGGGCTTTACATTGTAAACATATGAGTAGAGCAAGATAAAAATGGAGAGAATGTGTGTGTGGCGTGTGTGTGTGTGTGTGTGTGTGTGTGAGAGATAGATAGATAGATAGATAGATAAAGGGACAAAGAAGAAGAAGAAGAAGAAGAAGAAGAAGAAGAAGAAGAAGAGCTTTACATTTGTAAACTTTGCAGTAGTGGAAGATAAAAATGGAGAGAGAGAGAGTGAGAGAGACAAAAAAAGAAAAGAAAGAAAAGAAAGAAAGAAAGAAGAAAGAGAAGAAGAAGAAGAAGAAGAAGAAGAAAGAAGAAGAATATTTGTTGTGAACTTTTATTTGAATTTTGAATTTTGTTTTTGCTACTTTCAATGGCTGTTTTTCTTTCTACTTAGTTTTCATGTATTTTTATATACTTTTTTCTATTCTTTAAAATTGGTTTTGTCATTTTCTTTTGCTATAGATTTGAAAGATTATTGCTGTTTAATATTAGTTTCTATAATTTTTCTATAATTTTTCTAACCATCATTGATCTTTAGTAACTTTCAATGTGTAAGGCACAAGGCCATCGATCCTTTTAATTACTAATTGCTACTAATTGTCAATATAAATTTTCATTGAATGAATACATTATCTCGTCTTTATTTTTTTTACTTTTTTAATATATTTAATGTATAATTATTTCAATGAGTATTACAAATACAAATACAATTTGTATTACAAATGTGTAAGGATATATTAATATCATTAATATTATAACATTATTATTTAATATAATTGAAACTTACATATAATTTATAAATATAGTTATAAATAAAGTTATAAATAAAATTGTATATAATTCATAAATAAAGTCATAAGTAAAGTCGTCAGGGTGGCCTAAAGTCGGTATCAGCCAATCAGCGAGGGAGTCTATCCCCTTTTCACTAGCGCTAGACCAAGGATATTGTTTTTGTGTCTGAGGTGGAGCGCCACACCTACCTTCAGCTCCTTACTTTACCGCACAGATCCCTGTGCTACTCAGACGCTGAGTTGGCGAGGGCCGGTATCGAATTAGGAACCTTGTGGTTTACTCTAAGATTATTATCATAATGTTACTATTATCAATTCTGATGGTAGGTGTGGCGCTCCACCTCAGATGCAAAAACAATCTCCTTGGTCTAGTGCTAGTGAAAAGGGGATCGACTCCCTCGCTGATTGGCTGATACCGACTATTATCAATATTATCAATACTAGCAAATATATGCACCCTCTGGGTGCAAGTATTTAAGTTTTAATGTAATAAAATATGGTATTAAATTAGAAAGGCTAATGAAACTAAATAAGAATACAGATAAAAAGATTTGAAACAGAGGGAGTATAATAAAAGATTTGAAACAGAGGGAGTATAATAAAAAATGGAACAACTGAAACTTACTCTTCCATCAATCTCGTCTTTCATTGTTATTTTTTCTAATTTAAGTATTTAGTTAAAAGAGGAAGTAAAGAATAAAATGACAGTTATTTTATCTTGTTAATGGATTTAATTTCAGATTCATGGAAGAGATTTTTGCTTATATTCATTAAAATAAAACTAAACAGTTAGAAATCAATAATACTAAGCACATATTTATTAAATTTCGATTTTTTAATATTAATATGCAAATTAGCCTTCCCGTTTACACTGTAAACCAGTATTTTGTTGTATATATAAATATAATTGCATGTTGTCAGTATGTAGACATAGTTAACAGTATTAATAATGTAAGACAATTTTATTAATAATTGAGGTTTAGATAAAAATAAAATCATGGAGAATGTGATGTCAATAACTAAGAGAATTGTGACTTGAGTAGGAATATAGTTTCGGTTACAGACAGAAAAACACACAATCTCCATTATAATAAGATTATCATCATATTACAAATGTGTAAGGCACAAGGCCATCGCTCATTTTTTTAATTATTAATTGCCCTTAATTGTCAATACAAATTTCAGTTGAACGACTACATTATCTTCTTATTTCTCTTTTTTTTTCTTTTTTCAGATCATGAACAGATCACGTGTGACTCATCTCATCTTGTAAAATTCAAAAAAAGAAAAAAATAGAAAAAGAAAAAAATACAGAGAAGTTAATCGATAATTGAAAAAAAAAAAAAAAAAAAAGAAAAAGAATCAAATCTTTTTTTTTTTTTTAAACCTCCATCCCAAAATCAATACCTTGGTTATGGGGTGCGATTACTTCCGAAAACTGTCGACTAAACGTGATTGGAGTTCTCAAAGTGTGGCCCAGTGTTTTTTGAGCAATTATTTCACTTACCCCTCTGACGGTCAAACAGTGTGAAGGAAAAACGATAGATTCGACGACACCATGCCGAAATTTTGGCGCTTGTACGACACTAGTAGGCTCCTATTATATGGAGAGTGTAATTTATTGCTGTATCTGTGTACCTCGGAGTGCTTCTCTCAGACCCATCCCTAGGTGAGTAATTTCAAATTGATCATTGCATGTCATTATCGATATTACTGCTTGTCTCATTGATTTGACCTGTGTTAGATAAAAAGAAAAAGAAAAAAAAGACGATTCAGAGAAATTCAATGGACAAGCATCGATTCTTTTTTTTATATTTCTGAGTTTCAGCTAAATTTACATAATCAAGGATACTTGAAAAATTGATTTTTCATATATCGACCCCTTATAATGAAAAAAGAAAAGAAAAGATATCTACTAAGAGGTCAGGCACAAGGCTATCATTATGGTGTTTGTTAAAGTAGTCCAAACTAACGAGTTATCTATATATTTAACCCCCTATCCCTCCGCACGAGCAGGATATGACACAAGATCAGTTTATTAAGTTTAACAGGTTTGAATTTAGAGTTTTCCTTCATCTAGATTTTTTTACCTAACCAAACTTAAGAGCCCACTCTGCCCTACTATTTCCGCATAGCTTGAGGGGGATTAGATAGATTCATACCATTCCCAAGGGTATTAGTGCTATGTGAAGTGTAATCAGTCTCGTAGGGATTTGAACTCGGGTCGACGATTCCATTTCCTGCGACTCTAACCATTACACAAGGTGCCTCCAATTATATATTGTGGCACTAATTTGATTATCACCTCTCTGTGGTGTATACATTTATAAAACTTTATGTAGTCGGACATAAGGCCCCAATAATAATTAACCCAATGAAGATCCCCCTTATCTATATATGAAGGTATATTGCAAAAGAAGCTTTCAAACTATCAGAGGGTCCTGGTAGAGAAATAAAAATAGTTCGATTATCATTATTATTACTAGCAAATATATGCACCCTCCGGGTGCAAGTATTTAAGTTTTAATGTAATGAAATATCGTATTAAATTAGAGGCAGACAAAAAGATATGTAACAGAGTGGGGGTATAATAGAAAAATAGAAATGAAACTTACTCTTCCATCACTCGCGTCTTTCATTGCTGAATTTTACTTATTTAACAATTTAGTTAAATTAGGAAATAAAGAATAAAATGACAGTTATTTTTTTTGTTAATGGATTTCATTTAAGATTCATTGAAGAGATTTTTGCTTATATTCATTAAAATAAAACAAAACAGTTAGAAATCAATAATACTAAGCACATATTTTAATAAAATCACATTTTTAATATCAATATGCAAATTAGCCTTCCCATTCACACTGCAAACCGCTATTTTTGTATATATAAATATAATTGCATGTTATTTGTATGTAGATATGGACAACACTAATAAAAAGGTGAAGCAATTTTATTAATAATTGAGGTTTAAATATAGATAAAATCATGGAGACTGTGATGTAAATAACTAGGTTAATTGTGACTCGATTAGTAATATAGTTTCGGTTACAGACAGAAAAACACACAATCTCCATTATAATAAGATTTCATTCTTTCGAGATTTTCACCCCAGCGTGACAGCAAGTCTCATCGGGTTTCCAGGACCCCTTCTGAGTATTCTAGTCGATCTTAACAATGCTGTTGTTTGCATGATTCTCGATTCTTCATCTGGTTTCCAATTTCTCTAATCTGTTGGGCCCGATTATTATTATTATTAATCATTATTAGTTATTTTCACTTCTTGAGTTTTTCACATCAGCATTAGCTGATAGTGTTTCACTGGAGGCTGAATGACAACAAGTCTCCTCAAGTCTCCAGGACTCTTCTGAGTATTCTAGCCGATTGCAGTAGTGCAGTAGTCTGGATGGTCTCAATTCTTCCTCTGATTTCCAGATCCTCCAGTTCTTTTTTTCAAGTTTATTGGATCGTTCCAAGTGCACCAACTACAATTAGTATCACTTTCACTCTCATATTCCACAGCTTTTTCAATCTCTTGCAAGATCCAGGTATTTCCCTCCTTGTGAGTTTTTCCACCAGCGTTAGAGTTTGCTGATAGTCTTTCACTAGAGTTTGAGACATTCAGATCTCCAGGACTCTCCTGAGTATTCTTGCCTCCATTCTTCCTTTTGATTTCCAGTTCCTATTCTGTTTTCTAAATTTTTGGGGATCGTTTCAAGTGTACCAACTTCAATGGGTATCACTTTCACCCTCATATTTCGTCAGTTTTTTTCACTTCTCTAGCAAGGTCCAGTATCTTTCTATTTTTTGGTTTTCTTTCATCTTCACCCTGTGATCTGCTGGAATTACAAATCTACCAGTTGACGAGTGCCTTTTCCTTGTTAATCAATACTAGGTCTGGTCTTCTGGCTAAGATAAGGTGATCCGTCTTTATCGGATTCTCAAGAACTGATTCTGGTTTATGCATATACCATTTTGTTGCATGGTCAACATTAGATTCTTGCACAATTCCCAATGGTACCCTTTCCTACCCAGTCGTGCCTAGCCTTGCATTCTCGGCTGTGGTAGTGTGTGATGCATTCACTTAATTATATATTTACCAACCCCTCTGCACGAGCAGGATGTGACACAAAGTCAATTTCTTAAGCGGAGTTCAACAGTAAATTTTGTGTATATATAGACCATTCTTGGTCAAGGATAACTTTACCATTTGGTGTTATAGGGACATCAACAGTGCACAGAATATTTGTTAATGGCACAAAACATATCAATAAAATTCTCTTCCAGTAAAATGAATGAGATGGAAGAGCTGGATGCATAAACTTAATCAGCAAGTCCTTATTTCTCAGTATCAATCCAAATCTTATTGTAGCACCCTAACAAACATATCCTGAAACGACAAATTTCACTGTTTTTTTCTTCAGTCCAATAGAGAAGTCATATATTAGGTCATTTTCATCTTCACTACATTATTTCATGGCTATTTTATCTCGGACGAGTGGAATAAATGCAAACAGAAATTGTCTTTTCTTTCAGAGTAGAAAAATGTCAAATGTTACAATTTAATGTCAATTTAAAATTTTCACCCGGAAGACTTTTAATTTTTCCAGTCAAATTGATGAAGTAATGAGTTTCTATGAAACCATTCTCGCATAATTATGCATTTGGCGGCGAAACATGGTTTAATTATAAATCTGCAACATCAATCTCTTCCATGCGGTTGAATCAATGTCAAATTAAGGAATTTGTCGGGAAAATTTTATAAAAATGGGTAAAGTAAAGTAAAGCGTCGGGTTGACTTAAAGTCAGTATCAACCAAACACAAGGGAGTCTATCTCCTTTTCACTAGCGCTGACCAAGGATATTATTTTCGGCGTCTGAGGTGGAGCGCCACACCTACAATCAGCTCTCACTTCACCGCACAGATCCCCGCGCTACTCATACCGCTGAGTTGGCAAGGGGCCGGTATCGAACCCACAACCTTGTGGTACCCCGATGATTTTTCGAGTTTTTTGTTTAATTATAAAACTAAGCCCTAACCCTAACCCTAACCTTAACCCCTCACACTAACCCTAACAAACAACCGGATTTCGACGTGTAATGCGACAAAGTCCTTATGAATCGCTTTCGCAAAAGGGGTGCCTAAAAGTCATCTGGTCCGGAGAAAGGAGGGAAATACAACACTTTATGGCAACAAGGAACTGTTGCATTTTTCAAAATGAAATTTGTTCCAGCGTAGACCAAGTTTACTTGCTAAAGCAGGAGCTCAACACACAAAAAAAGTGTTGTATATTGAACAAAAGGAAATAGAAATTTCCGCCGTATAAATTAACAAGCAAACAGAAAGGACGATACACCTACGCATCTTTATCTTTTGATCTGATAACGGGTAAATCTATTTCCGAACTTATTGTACCCATCCTTCTTTGGTTCGCTTTACCCGGAAAAAAAGTCCTTTGTCATTTTTGTCGTCTTTTCTTTGCTTTGTTTAATTTAACCGGAAATTTCTATTTCCTTTTGTACAATATACAACACTTTTTCTTGTGTGTTGAGCTCCTGCTTTAGCAAGTAAACTTGGTCTACGCTGGTCAACAAATTCATTTTTGAAAAATGCAAACAGTTCCTTGTTGCCATAAAGTGTTGTATTTCCCTCCTTTCTCCGGACCAGATGACCTTTAGGCACCCCTTTTGCGAAAGCGATTCATAAGGACTTTGTCGCATTTACACCGTCGAAATCCGGTTGTTTGTTAGGGGTTAGTGTGAGGGGTTAAGGTTAGGGGTTAGGGTTAGGGCTTAGTTTTATAATTAAACAAAAAACTCGAAAAATCATCGGGGTACCACAAGGTTGTGGGTTCGATACCGGCCCTTGCCAACTCAGCGTATGAGTAGCGCGGGATCTGTGCGGTGAAGTGAGAAGCTGATTGTAGGTGTGGCGCTCCACCTCAGACGCCGAAAATAATATCCTTGGTCTAGCGCTAGTGAAAAGGAGATAGACTCCCTTGCTGTTTGGTTGATACTGACTTTAAGTCAACCCGACGACTTTACTTTACTTTACCCATTTGTTGCATAAAATTTTCCCGACAAATTCCTTAATTTGACATTGATTCAACCGCATGGAAGAGATTGATAGTTGCAGATTTAATTAAACCATGTTTCGCCCGCCAAATGCATAATTATGCGAGAATGGTTTCATAGAAACTCATTACTTCATCAATTTGACTGGAAAAATTAAGTCTTCCGGGTGAAAATTTTAAATTGACATTAAATTGTAACATTTGACATTTTTCTACTCTGAAAGAAAAGACAATTTCTGTTTGCATTTATTCCACTCGTCCGAGATAAAATAGCCATGAAATAATGTAGTGAAGATGAAAACTATGACCTAATATATGACTTCTCTATTGGGACTGAAGAAAAAACAGTGAAATTTGTCGTTTCAGGATATGTTTGTTGAGGGTGCTACAATAAGATTTGGATTGATACTGAGAATAAGGACTTGCTGATTAAGTTTATGCATCCAGCTCTTCCATCTCATTCATTTTACTGGGAAGAGAATTTTAATGATATGTTTTGTGCCATTAACAAATATTCTGTGCACTGTTGATGTCCCTATAACACCAAATGGTAGAGTATATCCTCTGACCAAGATGGTCTATATATACAACAAAATTTACTGTTGAACTCCGCTTAAGAAATTGACTTTGTGTCACATCCTGCTCGTGCGGAGGGGTTGGTAAATATATATATTAAGTGAATGCATCACACACTACCACAGCGAGAATGCAAGGCTAGGCACGACTGGGTAGGAAAGGGTACCATTGGGAATTGTGCAAGAATCTAAATGTTGACCATGCAACAAAATGGTATATGCATAAACCAGAATCAGTTCTTGAGAATCCGATAAAGACGGATCACCTTATCTTAGCCAGAAGACCAGACCTAGTATTGATTAACAAGGAAAAGGAGCACTCGTCAACTGGTAGATTTTGTAATTCCAGCAGATCACAGGGTGAAGATGAAAGAAAACCAAAAATAGAAAGATACCTGGACCTTGCTAGAGAAGTGAAAAAACTGACGAAATATGAGGGTGAAAGTGATACCCATTGAAGTTGGTACACTTGAAACGATCCCCAAAAATTTAGAAAACAGAATAGGAACTGGAAATCAAAGGAAGAATGGAGGCAAGAATACTCAGGAGAGTCCTGGAGATCTGAATGTCTCAAACTCTAGTGAAAGACTATCAGCAAACTCTAACGCTGGTGGAAAAACTCACAAGGAGGGAAATACCTGGATCTTGCCAGAGAATTGAAAAAGCTGTGGAATATGAGAGTGAAAGTGATACCAATTGTAGTTGGTGCACTTGGAACGATCCCAATAAACTTGAAAAAAAGACTGGAGGATCTGGAAATCAGAGGAAGAATTGAGACCATCCAGACTACTGCGCTGCTGCAATCGGCTAGAATACTCAGAAGAGTCCTGGAGACTTGAGGAGACTTGTTGTCATTCAGCCTCCAGTGAAACACTATCAGCTAATGCTGATGTGAAAAACTCAAAAGAAGTGAAAATAATAATAATGATAATAATAATAATCGGTGCCCAACAGATTAGAGAAATTGGAAACCAGATGAAGAATCGAGAATCATGCAAACAACAGCATTGTTAAGATCGACTAGAATACTCAGAAGGGTCCTGGAAACCCGATGAGACTTGCTGTCACGCTGGGGTGAAAATCTCGAAAAGAATGAAATCTTATTATAATGGAGATTGTGTGTTTTTCTGTCTGTAACCGAAACTATATTACTAATCGAGTCACAATTAACCTAGTTATTTACATCACAGTCTCCATGATTTTATCTATATTTAAACCTCAATTATTAATAAAATTGCTTCACCTTTTTATTAGTGTTGTCCATATCTACATACAAATAACATGCAATTATATTTATATATACAAAAATAGCGGTTTGCAGTGTGAATGGGAAGGCTAATTTGCATATTGATATTAAAAATGTGATTTTATTAAATATGTGCTTAGTATTATTGATTTCTAACTGTTTTGTTTTATTTTAATGAATATAAGCAAAAATCTCTTCAATGAATCTTAAATGAAATCCATTAACAAAAAAAAATAACTGTCATTTTATTCTTTATTTCCTAATTTAACTAAATTGTTAAATAAATAAAATTCAGCAATGAAAGACGCGAGTGATGGAAGAGTAAGTTTCATTTCTATTTTTCTATTATACCCCCACTCTGTTACATATCTTTTTGTCTGTCTCTAATTTAATACGATATTTCATTACATTAAAACTTAAATACTTGCACCCGGAGGGTGCATATATTTGCTAGTAATAATAATGATAATCGAACTATTTTTATTTCTCTACCAGGACCCTCTGATAGTTTGAAAGCTTCTTTTGCAATATACCTTCATATATAGATAAGGGGGATCTTCATTGGGTTAATTATTATTGGGGCCTTATGTCCGACTACATAAAGTTTTATAAATGTATACACCACAGAGAAGTGATAATCAAATTAGTGCCACAATATATAATTGGAGGCACCTTGTGTAATGGTTAGAGTCGCAGGAAATGGAATCGTCGACCCGAGTTCAAATCCCCTACGAGACTGATTACACTTCACATAGCACTAATACCCTTGGGAATGGTATGAATCTATCTAATCCCCCTCAAGCTATGCGGAAATAGTAGGGCAGAGTGGGCTCTCTAAGTTTGGTTAGGTAAAAAAATCTAGATGAAGGAAAACTCTAAATTCAAACCTGTTAAACTTAATAAACTGATCTTGTGTCATATCCTGCTCGTGCGGAGGGATAGGGGGTTAAATATATAGATAACTCGTTAGTTTGGACTACTTTACAAACACCATAATGATAGCCTTGTGCCTGACCTCTTAGTAGATATCTTTTCTTTTCTTTTTTCATTATAAGGGGTCGATATATGAAAAATCAATTTTTCAAGTATCCTTGATTATGTAAATTTAGCTGAAACTCAGAAATATAAAAAAAAGAATCGATGCTTGTCCATTGAATTTCTCTGAATCGTCTTTTTTTTTCTTTTTCTTTTTATCTAACACAGGTCAAATCAATGAGACAAGCAGTAATATCGATAATGACATGCAATGATCAATTTGAAAATTACTCACCTAGGGATGGGTCTGAGAGAAGCACTCCGAGGTACACAGATAACAGCAATAAATTACACTCTCCATATAATAGGAGCCTACTAGTGTCGTACAAGCGCCAAAATTTCGGCATGGTGTCGTCGAATCTATCGTTTTTCCTTCACACTGTTTGACCGTCAGAGGGGTAAGTGAAATAATTGCTCAAAAAACACTGGGCCACACTTTGAGAACTCCAATCACGTTTAGTCGACAGTTTTCGGAAGTAATCGCACCCCATAACCAAGGTATTGATTTTGGGATGGAGGTTTAAAAAAAAAAAAAGATTTTGATTCTTTTTCTTTTCTTTTTTTTTTTTTTTTTTTTCAATTATCGATTAACTTCTCTGTATTTTTTTTTCTTTTTCTATTTTTTCTTTTTTTGAATTTTACAAGATGAGATGAGTCACACGTGATCTGTTCATGATCTGAAAAAAGAAAAAAAAAGAGAAATTAAGAAGAGATAATGTAGTCGTTCAACTGAAATTTGTATTGACAATTAAGGGCAATTAATAATAAAAAAAATGAGCGATGGCCTTGTGCCTTACACATTTGTAATATGATGATAATCTTATTATAATGGAGATTGTGTGTTTTTCTGTCTGTAACCGAAACTATATTCCTACTCAAGTCACAATTCTCTTAGTTATTGACATCACATTCTCCATGATTTTATTTTTATCTAAACCTCAATTATTAATAAAATTGTCTTACATTATTAATACTGTTAACTATGTCTACATACTGACAACATGCAATTATATTTATATATACAACAAAATACTGGTTTACAGTGTAAACGGGAAGGCTAATTTGCATATTAATATTAAAAAATCGAAATTTAATAAATATGTGCTTAGTATTATTGATTTCTAACTGTTTAGTTTTATTTTAATGAATATAAGCAAAAATCTCTTCAATGAATCTGAAATTAAATCCATTAACAAGATAAAATAACTGTCATTTTATTCTTTACTTCCTCTTTTAACTAAATACTTAAATTAGAAAAAATAACAATGAAAGACGAGATTGATGGAAGAGTAAGTTTCAGTTGTTCCATTTTTTATTATACTCCCTCTGTTTCAAATCTTTTATTATACTCCCTCTGTTTCAAATCTTTTTATCTGTATTCTTATTTAGTTTCATTAGCCTTTCTAATTTAATACCATATTTTATTACATTAAAACTTAAATACTTGCACCCAGAGGGTGCATATATTTGCTAGTATTGATAATATTGATAATAGTCGGTATCAGCCAATCAGCGAGGGAGTCTATCCCCTTTTCACTAGCACTAGACCAAGGAGATTGTTTTTGCATCTGAGGTGGAGCGCCACACCTACCCTCAGAATTGATAATAGTAACATTATGATAATAATCTTATAGTAAACCACAAGGTTCCTAGTTCGATACCGGCCCTCGCCAACTCAGCGTATGAGTAGCACAGGGATCTGTGCGGTAAAGTAAGGAGCTGAAGGTAGGTGTGGCGCTCCACCTCAGACACAAAAACAATATCCTTGGTCTAGCGCTAGTGAAAAGGGGATAGACTCCCTCGCTGATTGGCTGATACCGACTTTAGGCCACCCTGACGACTTTACTTATGACTTTATTTATGAATTATATACAATTTTATTTATAACTTTATTTATAACTATATTTATAAATTATATGTAAGTTTCAATTATATTAAATAATAATGTTATAATATTAATGATATTAATATATCCTTACACATTTGTAATACAAATTGTATTTGTATTTATAATGCTCATTGAAATAATTATCCATTAATTATATTAAAAAATAAAAAATAAAGACGAGATAATGTATTCATTCAATGAAAATTTATATTGACAATTAGTAGCAATTAGTAATTAAAAGGATCGATGGCCTTGTGCCTTACACATTGAAAGTTACTAAAGATCAATGATAGTTAGAAAAATTATAGAAAAATTATAGAAACTAATATTAAATAGCAATAATCTTTCAAATCTATAGCAAAAGAAAATGACAAAACCAATTTATCTAAAAATACATGAAAACTAAGTAGAAAGAAAAACAGCAATTGATAACAGCAAAAACAAAATTCAAAATTCAAATAAATGTTCACAACAAATCTTCTTCTTCTTCTTCTTCTTCTTCTTCTTCTTCTTCTTTCTTTTTTTCTTTCTTTCTTTCTTTTCTTTCTTTCTTTTTTGTCTCTCTCTCACTCTCTCTCTCCATTTTTATCCTCCACTACTGCAATGTTTACAAATGTAAAGCCCTTCTTCTTCTTCTTCTTCTTCTATGTCCCTTTATCTCTCTCTCTCTCTCTCTCTCTCTCTCTCTCTCTCTCTCTCCTCTCTCTCTCTCTCTTACACACACACACACACACACACGCACACACACATTCTCTACATTTTTTATCTTGCTCTACTCATATGTTTACACATGTAAAGCCCTTCTTCTTCTTCTTCTTCTTCTTCTTCTTTCTTTCTTTCTTTCTCTCTCTCTCTCTCTCTCTCTCTCTCTCTCTCTCTCTCGCTCCATTTTTATCCTCCTCCTCTACGCCAATGTTAACACATGTAAAGCCTTCTTCTTCTTCTTCTTCTTCTTCTTCTTCTTCTTCTTCTTCTTCTTCTTCTTCTTCTTCTTCTTCTTGATTATTATTATTATTATTTGTTGTCAGAGGGGGGGTGTCACCTTCTCTTTTGGCCGTCTGAGGAATCCTATTTCTTTGCTGAAGAAATATATTTGTCTCCATTGTGCTTACATTTATAAACATTTTCTAAACATTTTAAAACATTCCGTTTACAACTTACTGGCTTGTCCTTCCGTTACTATTTTTAATGTTTTTTCCCCTGGTGACATGAATCTGAAAAATATGGCTAACCCTATAGTTAATCCCTAACTATTTATCCAACTCCTGAATATTTCATTTGAGAATCTCTGTACAGATGTTTAAACTACCACCTGAGTAGTCTCAACTACCACCTGAATGCCAGAGTATTTATGAAGCCTCATAACATCATAGAAACCAAGCAGCCAATCAGGACTCAAGGAATAAAATCACCCAAATATATGAATGGACTATTCTTGATTACCATAAGTACCAGCTCTCTTGGGTAATAATTCAGTTGTGCTTAGCCAGTTGCTGCTGTCCAAACCAACAGTATATTGACTGACTGACTGACTGACTGACTAATTTCAATAGTTCATGGGAGAATGTGTATGTTTCATCAGTTAGGACACATTTGTGTAACCTTGTAAAATTTCTTGTAGGTTTTAGATGTATGTATTTATCAACCTCTTTGAAGCTTAACAAGTTTGAATTCAGAGTTTTCCATCTCCTAGACTTGTTGCCATACCAAGATTACAGAGTCTAGTCTGCCCTACTATTTACCCACAGCTGGAGGAAATATATTTGAAGGTATCGGGGCTATAGGAAATGTACATGAGTGAGACAGATTTTGATATCCAGAATATTTTTTTGTTGAGAGTTTATTTTATATTTTTAACACATCATCAATGAGAAGAAAAACTATAACAGGCGTTGGTCAACCACGACATGGATTTTTAAAATGGTATTTAAAGTTTTTTTGGTTTTTTTTCATTATCACTTGAAGAAATAGGATCCCCGAATGAATAGCAACAAAACATATATCTATTTATTCATCTTTTAATCTTCATTCTATACGGCCTTTAATGGTAAATACATTTTCCAACACTTTCTGTTAGTTATTTGGGTTAGTTAAACTAGCAGATATAAACACCCTCTGCCGGGTTAAAGTATTTAAGTTTTAATGTAATAAAATATTATATTATATTAAATTAGAATCGCTAATGAAACTAAATGAGAATGCAGATAAAAAGATTTGAATCAGAGGGGGGGGGTATAATCGAAAAAATAGAACAACTAAAACTTATTGTTCCATCACTTCTTCCATTGCAAAATTTTCCTAAATTAACTATTTAGTTAAAATAGGAAGTAAAGAATAATATTACAGTTATTTCTTCTTGTTAATGGATTTCTTTTAAGATTTGTCCCTGAGATGTTTGCTCATATTCATTAAGGTAAAACCAAACAATAAGATAAAACCAAACCAAATCAATAATACTAAGTACATATTTATTAAAATCAATTTTTTAATATCAATATGCAAATTAGCCTTCCCGTTCACATTGTAAACTGCTATTTTGTTGTATATATAAATACAATTGCATAAGGAAGAAGAGGAATTAAGAAGAAGAAGAGGAATGATGAAAGAAATTGAAGAATGGGGATGAAGAATGAAGAAAAATAATAACGATGAAGAAGAAGAATCATGATTAATAATAAAGAATCAAGAAGAAGAATGATGAAGAAAAATGAAAAATTAAGAATGATCAATAATGATGAAGAAGAAGAAGAAATAAAAAAGATAATGAAAGAAATTGATGAAGTACGAGGAAGAAATAATAATAAAAAAGAAGAAGAATGATGAAGATGAAAAATTAAGAATGAGGAATAATAGTAATGAATAAAGGATGATAATGAAGAAGAATGGTGAAGGAAAATGAGAAAGAATGAAGAACGAGGAAAACTAATAAAGAAGAAGAATGAGTAATAATAATAATAATAATAATAATGAATCAAGAAGAAGAATTAAATGCTTGGTAACAACTCTGAATAATTAAAAAAAAAAAAGGAATACGTATCACGTGACAGGCCCACGTGTCATGACATATTGTAAACTTGAAGTAATTGCTTTCATTAGTATCGAAGAGTAGAATAAAGAAGATCGGGTAAAAATGCTCCAAAAATCAAAACCAATAATTCATCGTTTATTTAATTAACCAAAAGGACTCAACTTGTCAATCAAATTCCAATAACCATTTGTTTCTGACTAATTACAAGAAGAAGAAGAAGAAGAAGAAGAGAAGAAGAAGAAGAAGAAGAAGAATTCAGGAAAGTCAACAACAAAGAAAATTAAAATAGCTGATTATTTGAAGTACGAATTTACCTCCCCATCTCTCTCTCTCTCTCTCTCTCTCTCTCTCTCTCTCTCTCTCTCTCTCTTCTCTCATTTCTCCTTCTCTCCCTCTCTCTCTTTCTCTTTCATTTCTTCCTCCTCTCTCTCTCCCCGTCTCTCTTCATTTCTTCCTCCTCTCTCTCTCCCCCTCTCTCTCTTCATTTCTCCCTCCCTCTCTCTCCCCTCTCTCTCTCTCTCTTCATTTCTCCCTCCCTCTCTCCCCCTCTCTCTCTCTCTCTCTTCATTTCTCCCTCCCCCTCTCTCCCCCTCTCTCCCTCTCTCTCTCTTCATTTCTCCCTCCCCCCTCTCTCTCTCCCTATTTCTCTCTTTATTCAAGAACTACTCAAAACAATAAAGTGGTTGGTTCAAAATTAAAATTTAAATGACCAGTGTTCGAAATTAACAAAGAGAAATGAATTTGTTTCTTGTTACTTTTTTCTTTTCAAGTTGGCATCAAATGCTCAGGTTGGTTGGTTGGTTGGTTGGTTGGTTGGTTGGTTGGTTGGTTGTTTTTTTTACGGCATGTCAACCCTTATTGAATTATTTCATGCCGATGACATTTTGTTTTATTCATTCTTGCTGGGTATTTTTTTACAAACTCAATTTTTAAACACATTTTTGATACTTGTTTTTTTTATCTATTTCACCCATAGATATGATGGTTGATTGGTTGGTTGGTTGGATTTTACGGCATGTCAACCCCTAGTGGGTTATTTTATGCCGAAAACGTTTTGTTTTATTCATTCTTGATAGGTACTATTTTTAAAAAATTTGATGTTTTCTTTAAACATTTTAAAACTTATTTTGTTCTATTTAACTCTTAGGTAGAACCCTAACAGGTACAATCCCAACGGTTCAGGGTGGACCTGAGAGTAATGGTGATGAAGGGGTACTCCACATTATCCAGAGCCCTAGAATTGGAACTTCGCCATTAGATGCAGTTTAACGTCATACACAAGATAATAAGACCGCCAGTCACCTCCTTCTTAGACATAGAAGTGGACATGGAGTTAACGGCACCTGGTTACTGACAGTTTCTAGCCTATGCGATCTAATGACCAATTTTTCCCATTTTATCTGAAGATGGCATTGGTGGGATACTGTCAGTAACCAGGCACTGTTGACTCCATGTCCACGCTATCTTATATATAAATGCTCTATCCATGACATTGGGCACTGTTTACTTATAAATATAGCACACATATTGTATATAATATATACAAGGTGTGTAAAAATCTTGATACTTTTTTAAGTATCAAGATTTTTTGTACTTTTTGACACACCTTGTATTCTGAAAAAATTAACGTTCCATTCATTTCTCATTTCTATCTTGGTAGATACTGCTTCAAACTCAGCACTTTTATGATACACCTTGTATCCTGAAAACAATCAACGTTCCATTCATTGTTCATTCATATATTGGTAAATAGAGTTTTAAACTTGGTACTTTTTTGACACATCTTGTATTCTGAAAAGAATTAATGAACAGAACGTTATTTTTTTTTCAGAATACAAGGTGTGTCAAAATATAAAAAGTATCGATATTTTTATGACACACCTTATATATATATATATATATATATATATATATATATATATATATATATATATATGGGGGGGCGTATGTGGGGGGTGCATGCATGTGTGTGTGTTATGGATTAAAAATACGAAATTCGTCACGCCTACAATGAAATCTTATTATAATGGAGATTGTGTGTCTGTCTGTCTGTAACCGAAACTATATCACTACTCAAATCATAATTCCCTTAGTTATTTACATCATATTCTCTATGATTTGATTTGATTTAAACCTCAATTATT
The DNA here is from genome assembly GCA_023376005.1 of Doryteuthis pealeii. Lineage (NCBI taxonomy): Eukaryota > Metazoa > Mollusca > Cephalopoda > Myopsida > Loliginidae > Doryteuthis > Doryteuthis pealeii. Next base: position 85,887,785 of record CM042153.1, read on the forward strand.
AATAAAATTGTTTTATATCATTAAGACTGTTGACCATATCTACATGCTAATAATATGCAGTTGTATTTATATATGCAACAAAATAACTGTTTACATCGTGAATGGGAAGGCTAATTTGCATATTGATTATAGATAGTTGATTTTAGTAAATATGTGCTAAGTATTATTAGTTCCTAATTGTTTTGTTATATTTTTATAAACATGAGCAAAAATCTCTTCAATAAATCAAAAAATAAATCCATTAACAAGACGAAATAACTAACTTTATTTTTAACTTCCTATTCTGACTAAATAGTTAAATTATGAAAATTTAGAAATGAAAGACAGACGTGATGGAAGAGTAATCTTCAGTTGTTCTATTTTTCGATTATACTCCTCTTTGTTTCAAATCTTTTTTATTTAGTTTAATTAGCCTTTCTAATTTTATATAAGATTTTATCACTTTAAAACTTAGATACTTGCACCCGGAGGGTGCATATATTTGCTAGTAGAAATAATAGAAAAAAATTCAAAACACTTTGCGCACATTTTTATCTTAGAACCAATTGCGTCTCCGGGGTATCCGTCTCCCATAAGAATGGAGGAAACCATTTGCTTGGATTCCTCCTTTCTTATGGGAGAGGGATAGCCTCAAAGTTTGCCATTTGGTTTATTGGAGTTGAAAATAAAAGCTTGATCAAGAAAAAACCAAGTCTTATTGTGTTAATTAAATGTTAAAACAAGCAATATCCAGCTCAGCATAAAGAAGAACAGAAGAAGAAGAACCAACTCGTAAATGGTCTGCCCAGCCAGAGAACATGGCGTCCAGACGAATAGACGAACAAGCAGAAGTGTAGCAAATAAGACAATCAACTCTCTCTCTCTCTCTCTCTCTCTCTCTCTCTCTCTCTCTCTCTCTCTCTCTCTCTCTATCTATCTATCTATCTATCTATCTCTCTCTCTATCTATCTATCTATCTATCTATTTCTCTCTCTCTCTCCCTATCTCTCTCTCTCTCTCTCTCTCTCTCTCTCTCTATCTATCTATCTATCTATCTATCTATCTATCTCCATTATATACCTGATGTCTTATAAGGGCTATATAACATCAGAACTAAATACTTGTCCAACGCAACCTGAGACGGGCTGGCCACCTTAAACAGACTTGGGAATGACAGACTACTAAAGCAGATTCTGTACTCTTAACTGAGAGAGGGATCACGTGGAATCGGTAGACCAAAGCTCAGGTACAAAGATAACATCAAAAGAAACCTGAAGAACTTGAATATCCCCATAGGCAGTTGGCAAGACGCAACCAAGGACCGATTAAATTGGGGGAAAATGATTCGCGTGGTGTCATCATCGGATACGATGGACAGAAAATTGATTGATTGACTGACGACATTAGAACTATTGAATCCAAAATTTCTAGATTGCGGATCCGAATTCGGTCTGCAATGTTTTTAATTTTCTCGCGGAGTCATCGGCCTGATTCCAAAATGGTATGATATGTTGGGCTACCGTCACGAGGTGTAAATTTGTAAAAAAAAAAAAAAAGTGATACACTTGATACACTGATATTCTTCGAGATAGGTAAATATCATTTATACGAAGCGAAGTTTGCAACTACAAGTGAAAACATTCTGGTAGAGCATCTCTTGGTTCGAAATTAGACGATAGCGAAAATTCTCTGTGTTTCCTCAAGCCCGACATGAAATGCTAAAGGTCGAATTTCATCAACATCGACATAGAATCTAGAGTGTTTACGATCAGATTTCTAATACCTGTGCGTGAAAAAACCGAATAGTCGAACACAACTAAATGTATATAAAGAATGTCAGTTTTAGTATTTGTAAAATTACAATAACCAAATCATCAGAACATCGATATATTCCGTTTGCTATGAAATAATTTGTGCTATAAAAACACACAAAAAAAAGTGACCAGTAAGTCCGATGGAAGTTTTATCTAGAAGAGTAAAGTAATTTTTTTTTTGGGGGGGGTCTTCTTTTTTTCTTTCTTTTTTTTTCATTAAGCGTTAAATCCATAATAATCCGCTTACAAATCCGAACCAATTCAATCCTGTCTGCTGACCTCTGTTGAGACATGAGTGGGATTACCGACAGATCAAGAATGAACAATAATTTCTATGACTTGTTCTCGAGTTTGATGCTCGCATTGAGAAAGCGTAAGTGACAGTAACATGTTTTCAACAAAAGTTGAAGTAAACTTTGAAGACCCGCTTGAAATACCCGAACAAAAGAATTGGTTGGTTGGTTGGTTGGTTGGTCGGTTGGTTGGTTGGTAGTTTTTATGGCATATCAACCCTCATTCTGGATATTTAATGCCGAATCAAGGCAGGTAATTATGAATTTTTGTTTAGTAAATTAGGGTGTCCCAGAAAAAACAGAACCCACAAATTTTGCAATAAAACTGTTAATTTTTACTAGGGGGGTTTAGGGTTAGGGTTAGGGTTTAGGGTTAAAGTTGGGGTTGGCGTTAAGGTTGGAGTTGGGGTTGGGGTCGGGGTCAGGGTTAGGTTTTTGTGTTTTTTCAGAAAAAACAGAACCCAATTTATTCATTTATTTTCCCATTAAACTAACCCTAAACCCTAAACCCCAACCTTAACCCTAACCCTAACCATAACTCTAAACCCCCTAGTTAAAATTAACAGTTTTATTACAAAATTTGTGGGTTCTTTTTTTTCTGGGACACCCTAAATTACTAAACAAAATTTCGTAATTACCTCAAGGCATCTCTATATATAATGGAGATTCGGTAACTGTGTGTCTGTAACGAAAACTACGTCACTGCTTACGTCACAATACACTCAGGAATTGCGTAAGTTAATCAATGAGTATTCAATTCACAGTCAAAATCATTAATACGTAATAAATCTTATTCATTCATCAACCCTCATTCTGAACATTTAATGTCAAATCAAGTCATCTATACAATGTGTGTCAAAAAAGTATCGAGATTTTTCGTACTTTTTGACACACCGCATATACTGAAAAAAAAGTTCCATTCATTGTTCATTTTTATCTTGGTAAATACAGTTTTAAACTTGGTGCTTTTTGACACACCTTATATTCTGAAAAATTAATGTTCCATTCATTGTTCATTTCTATCTTGGTAAATACAGCTTTAAACTTGGTACTTTTGGACACACCTAGTATTCTGAAAAAAAATGAATGAATGGAACGTTATTTTTTCAGAATACAAGGTGTGTCAAAAAGTACAAAAAATCCCAATACTATTTTGATACACCTTGTATATAATGAAGATTTGGTAACTCTCTGTCTGTAACCCAAACTATGTCACTTTTCACGTCACAATACACTCAGGTATTGCGTAAGTTTATCAATGAGTATTCAATTCATAGTCAAAATCCTTAATACCTAATAAATCTTATTCAGTAAGGGTGTCTCTATGAAAATCTGAGTTAGATCTGCCAGGAAACAGCCGTTTAAAATCCCACAATGTGTCTTATATATCACTAAGAAGAAAAGGTTTACATAATATATGATGTGGTTCATTTGCACACTGGTTTTGATAAACCAGGTTTAATAAATAATTACTTGGTATTATCGATCTCTAATATTATTGATTTATTCTCCAATCTATTAAAATTATTCCTATGAATGATTTTATATAGAAACCAATTAAAATATAATTAAAATAAGTGTAATCTTTTTATATGTCTTCGTATTGGATTTTGTTAGTCTCTCTGATTTAATATATATTTCATTACATTAAAAGTTAGATAATTACGCCCGAAGGACGCATCTTACGAGTTTTGATGAACAAACAATTCAGATTGCTTATAGTACCTGCTGTTTCTTGAGGGGTCATCCAGCTGTCTGGCTGATACCGACTAGGCCTACCCGGCGACTATTTTTTACTATATATATATATAATATATATATATATAGAGAGATAAATCAAATGAGTCAGACGAACCTACTAAAAGTTTCGCTTAATGCTCTTCAGGGCTAATATCTGAGTCAGATCTTAGCCCTGAAGATCATTAAGCGAAACTATTAGTAGGCTCGTCTGACTCATTAGATTTATCTTTATTTGCTCTACTTAGGTATTGAGCACTTTTTACTTATTATCTTTAGTCTCCTGGCGGTTTTGTATGAATATATATATCTTATATATATATATATATATATATATATGCATATAAATTGTTTTTTCTTTTGGCCAAAATATTGTACTAATAGATTATTTTTTATTGGTACGATCTTGGTCTTTTTTTTTTTACAAAAATTTTTTTCTTCCCGGTTGATGTTTGGTAGTATATTTTTACAATCAAACTATTTGCTGGGTTTTTTCTCACCGCGAGGATTTACCAATAAGTTGGTATATTAGATTATATATATATATATATATATATATATATATATATATATATGCAAATATAAATGTATATATATATATATATATATATATATATATATATATATATATATGCAAATGTAAACAACTTTTAGCTATGTTCGAGTCACATGCGGGGCGGTCTTCGTATCTATAGCTCTGCTAAAGAGACCTAATAGGTCGAAATATATATTCAGAGATTGATTTGTTTAGCCTTACATTTAAGTAGTTAAATGCCGCCTAATTAACCATAAATGAATTAACTTTCAAAAAATTGGGTCTGACTAAAATTAAAAGCACATATTCTCCCAAATATATATATATATATATATATATATATATATATATATATAATCTTTAAAAATCTTGCTAGTTTTGATAAACAAAGGATTAAGATTGCTTACAGTACCTGCTCTCACCCATTTAAGTATTAAACAGGATTCGGCGCTAATTTCGGAGAGATAATTGGCACAAGTCAAAAGTTTCGTGATAATTTCGATAACGTGAGGCACAATTTTGTAGCTCTGGATACTTTCGCCGAGGTCGTGAAGGTAACGAACCACTGGACTGTAAGATGCCGAACTCGCCGGATTTTTTATGTACGACTTGGAGCACGACCTCAAAATCCACGGTTTTAGGCCTTCCCGACATGGTCGGATTTTTGAGGTTCTTGCAATCCGGGTGAAAATTCTTAAATCATCTGCTTATCGTACTGTGATCAACTATGCAATCACCTTTCGCTTTCGCACAACAAATATTTCTGTTTTTGCTACAACAGTGCTGGAACGGATTAATGACATTTCAGTTTATTTCAATGGGGAAAATCGATTTAATATCGGAGGAAATTCAATTAACAACGGAAAAAATTAAACTCCTAAGTCAAGGTAATATTATATATATATATATATATATATATATATATATATATATATATGTGTGTGTGTGTGTGTGTGTGTGTGTGTGTGTTGTTGAAACCCACGGCTAACATGTGTCCTCATTGGGGTTCTAAAATGGCATTACTTTTTGACTCACCTATGTGGCGAAGTAGGGATGTGATCTACAGAGGACCAGCTTCATTTTGATGTATGATACATGTTCCAGTGTTGCTAATTATTCATGTCCTAAATAAGATGGCATTACTTTTTGACTACCCTATGTGGTGACGTAGAGATGTGATCTACAGAGGACCAACTTCATTTTGATGTATGATACATTTTCCTGTGTTGGTAATTATACCTGTCCTAAATAAAATGGCACTACTTTTTGACACCCCTATGTGGAGAAGTAGGGATGTTATCCACAGAAGACCAGCTTCATTTTGATGTATGATTCATGCCCTTGTGTTGGTAATTATACCTGTCCTACATAAAATGGCACTACTTTTTAACTAAACCTCGTAATAATTCAAATCTCAAATCGTATGGCCGACTGCACAGGGTAACTTTCCCTTTTTTTTCAGGCGTATTGATTATTTATAAGTAAGTGATTTTGCCAACTGCTTCTCTTGCCGCCAATATTGAATATCGATACGGTGTTGGGATATCGGTATGCGCGTGCCAATAAGTGCTTTAATTGATTTGGTTAATTGCACGTAAAAAGGTTTGTCCTACCAAAGCTTTTAACAAAGATTTTAGCATATAAGCACAGATGACTCATCTTCATCTTATTTTTATTTATCTATTTTCTTTCTTTTTTTTTTCTTTTTTTACTTTCTCGCGGGGTTGTTGATATTGCAAGATACACAAAAACGATGAAGCAGTACAAAGTTTATTTGTATAAAACTCCAAACAAAGGTGCATCTCACAATCAATTCTACTGTTGCAACATGCCCATCAATGTAGACAAACAAAAATGCATATATGCACATTTAGCGCTAATACCGTTGGGAAAGGTATGAATCCTACTCTCCCTCCAGCTATGGATAAATAGTAGGGCAGACTAGGCTTGTTGCATACTGAGGTTTTCACGGTACCAAATCGATATAATGTTGTATACCCTTTTCTTACTTCTTACTTCTAGTCGTCTTCTCTTCTAGCCGGCTTTGGTTCTATCTTCTAACATCTTGCGTCTGGAGTTGTCGTGGGGACTTCGGTCTGGTTTTCTGTTAGGGATTTCTCTTTATCAGAAGCCCTGTGTCATTGTTAGTTTTTAGGTAATAAACACAAGACTTCGATTTACGTTGATGTTACTTTATTTGTAAATCCACAACCAGACATTCTGCGCAGATGAGGGACCGCGTGTATAACACGACTTACCCCTTCGAGCTCGCTGCTACCTTCTAACTGACTGAGTTACTTAGTATCCTTAAACCGGAACAGGGTATTCTATGCCTTCCAGTTCTCACGATTTATCCCCGGAAGGCAAGGTGAGAGTGAGGTCAAGCGTTGTCACTCATCCCTCAAGGCCGTGGGCTGCACTAATCGCCATTATGATTTCTACACTATTGCCATAAATATTAGGTAACTAATAATTATGTAACAGGCTCTTTAACCTTGGTTAGTCAACTGGTCTAGGAGAAGGAAAACTCTGAATTCAAACCTGTTGAACTTCGCTTAAAAAATTTACCTTGTGTCGCATCCTGCTCGTGCGGGGGGGGGGGGTAAATATATATATGCACATAAAGATACGCGTGGTGTAATGGTTAAAGTCATGGGAAATGGAATCGTCGCCCCGAGTTCAAATCCTCAATGTGGTAATTGCATTTCACTTGCACTAATACCCTTGGGAAAGGTATGAATCCTACTCTCTCTCTCTCTCTCTCTCTCTCTCTCTCTCTCTCTCTCTCTCTCTCTCTCTCCATCTATGGATAAATAGTAGGGCAGACTGGGCTCTTTAACCTTGGTTAGGCAACCGGTCTAGGAGAAGGAAAATTCTGAATTCAAACCTGTTGAACTCCGCTTAAAAAATTGACATTGTGTCACATCCTGCTCATTCATAAAAAGCTCATTCATAAAAGATACACTATTTGTTTGATGGTTTTGTTTTGTTTTACGGCATATCAACCTCAGTGGGTCATTTAATTCATTCTTAATGGCTACTTAATATTTCAATAAACACATTTTCCTATTTAACCCATAGATAGAACCCTAACAGGTACTACCACTCCGGGTCAGAGTGGATCAAGGAGCAATGGTGATGAAGGGGTGCTCTACATTCCCCAAACCTCCAGAACTGGAACCTCACCATCAGATAGAGTTTAACGTCATTCCCAGGAAGTTTAGACCCCTCAGCCACCGACTTCTAGCACACATATGATAAAAGTTGGGGATTGCCATAAGGGCAATAGGGTTGGGGCAATCATATAGGTGCTAGGGTTTGACGTGACCAGCCGATTGATCGGAGGGGGCCTCTAGCCAAAAAAAGGGCCAAAGTGGAGTATTGCAAGTCATGGACTGCTCAACCACCTGGGTTCTATCCTTAAGCATCAGAAGTCGCCAACTACGATCAACAGGTAGCTCCATTGTGGGACTCTTGCCCCTCTGCAGAGGTGCAGTCGGTGCATTCTAACGCCAGAGCCGACAGGGCGGGAGATACACTATTAACATAGCAGAAAAATGGTGTCTCAAAAATCCAACAAAATTCTTCGTCGGTAGACTGTCGGACTAGGAACCACAAGGTTTCGAGCTCGATACCAGCCCTCGCCAACTCAGCGTATGAGTAGCCAGGGATCTGTGCGATAAAGTCAGGAGCTGATGGTACGTGTGGCGCTTCACCTCGGATACCAAAAATAATCTCCTTGGTCTAGCGCAATGAAAAAGTGGATAGACTCCCTCGCTGATTGGCTGATACCGACTTTAGGCCACCCCGACGACTTTACTTTTACTTTATATAAAATAAATATTTAGGGAGGCTCGTGGTGTAATGGTTATTATCATCTTAGGAAATGATGCGAGTTCAAATCCTGGACGAGGCTGTTTGCATTTCACATAGTGCTAATACCGCTCTACTATTTTACCCATAGCTTGAGGGAGAATAGTTGGATTCATACCTTTTCCCAAGGATATAAGCGCTATGTGACATGCAAACAGCCTAATCCCAGATTTGAACTCGAGTTACCTTGTCCATTTCCTACGACGGTATCCATTACACACAAGCGCCTCCACTACTGAAGAAGTAAGAACGAACTTATAAGTGATGTTTTTCTGTGGATACCTACACATTGACACACCAGTGTTAACTGACCAGAAAGCCTTGCATACCACAACTATGCAAACAATCTCGTCCGAGATTTGAACTCCATTTCCTACAACTCTATCCATTACAGACGAGCACATCCACTACTGAAGAAGTAAGAACGAACTCATAAGGGACGTTCTCGTGTGAACATATACACATGGACACACCAGTGTTGGCTGACCAGCAAAAACTTTATTGGTGTATAGATTCACCTACGTTGGAAGGTTACTCTGATTTTTCTAACGTATTATAAGAACCACACATTTCATTCTTATATACATCAATAAATACGAACAAAGAAGTACAACATAACAACAATACAGACTTTATTGTCTGAGCATGGGGAACATGAAATACATGACATTATACAAAGAGATAGGATGAAAGTCCTTTGGAAGTAAGAAAGAGATCATGAAGAATATGAGTCATTTACTGGACAGAGACCCTACGCGTCTAGTCCGTAGAGTCTACACCAACAGAGAGAGAGGCAGAAGGCTTTCCGGGCTGAGTTTAAATACCCAGCTAGGAATGTCACCAAGTGGCAAACCCTGGGGACATGGGAAGACAACCCTTTTGGACACAACTCCATCCCAGCAGGGACAGACAATCGCTACACTTGCATATAGCAACAATGCAAACAACCTCGTCCGAGATTTGAACTCGGCTCGCCGAGTCCATTTCGGCTATGACCATTAAACCACACAGATTTATAAACACGAATCTTTTTGGAAGGAAGTTTTTTTTTCCGCCATTTTTTCCTTGTTTGTGATAATGCATTTAATAAGCCTAGCACTTTGGAACGGAACCAAAGCCATATCGGTCTGTAGTCATACCCGCTTCGATTTAGGGCCGATTTATTGAACATTGGTTTGTGAATCTGTACAGGCTACAAAAATTGAAAAAAAAAAGAAAAAGGTGGGGTGGGGGTCTGTAAGTGGACATTCCTCGTGATTTTGACTTTCTTCGTCTGTGTCGTCTAAGAAAGAAAAAGTTTTAACTTCATTAACCTTGGCGGATTTTCATGGCTACCGGCCCAGACCAATTAAATCCCAAGTCATCAATGTCGGTGGACAGTGAAGCCGACTGAGAAAAGAAAAAGGAAAGAAAGTGGTGAAAAGGGAATTGCAAGAAGAAGAAGAAGAAGAAGAAAAGAAGAAGAGAGGTAATAGATGGAATAGGTAACAGAAAGAAGAAGAAGAAGAAGAAGAAAGAAGAAGAAGAAGAAGAAGAAGAAGAAGAAGAAGAAGAAGAAGAAGAAGAAGAAGGAAGGTAATAGATGGAATAGATAACAGAAAGAAGAAGAAGAAGAAGAAGAAGAAGAAGAAGAAGAAGAAGAAGAAGAAGAAGAAGAAGAAGAAGAAGAAGAAAGACAGCAACAATATGGACAGAAGAAGAAGAAGAAGAAGAAGAAGAAGAAGAAGAAGAAGAAGAAGAAGAAGAAGAAGAAAGGTAATAGATGGAATAGGTAACAGAAAGAACAAGAAGAACAAGAAGAACAAGAAGAAGAAGAAGAAGGGGGAAAATAATTTGAAGAAGTAGAAGTGTTAAATAAGAGGAGAATAAAAGAGGAAAATATGTTGAAGAAGAGAAGGAAAAAGTCACCCGCCATATTTCCGCTTGGCTGTAACCAATTGGGCAAAACTTTGCCAGAAAATGGCGATTTCCACTTGATCAGTAAAACACCACTCAGACCGAATCGTTCCTAATTCCGTTTCATTTAGCACGTTTAACTTTCCAAATTTTGGAATTTTACTTCCCGTGATTTGGATGTGCTGGGTTAATTTGGGGGGATGCAATGGTTATCACGGTGGTCATGTAAAGGGCTGGTGTAATGAATGTCGGCGTTGGAAATGGACTTGACTAGCCACGTTCAAATCCTGGGAAAGGCTGTTTGCATTTCACTTCACGCTAATGGTATTGGGAAAAGGCATGAAAACAATTCTTCTTTGTATCTCGAAGTATTGAGATTCTTTGTACTTTTTGACACACCTTCTATTCTGAAAAAAAATAACGTTCCATTCGTTAATTTCTTTCAGAATACAAGGTGTGTCAAAAAGTACCAAGTTTAAAGCTGTATTTACCAAAATAAAAATTAACAATGAATGGAACTTTTTTTTTCAGAATACAAGGTGTGTCATAAAAGTGCCGGGTTTGAAGCTCTATTTACCAAAATAGAAATGAAGAATGAATGGAACCTTTTTTTTCAGAATACAAGTTATGTCAAAAAATACAAAAAATCTCGATACTTTTTGACACACCTAGTATGTGTCATAATGAGATAGATAGATAGATAGATAGATATGACCATAACGAGATAGAGACATAGATATGAGCATAATGATATAGAAAGATAGATATGAGCATAATGAGATAAAGATAGATAGATATGGTCATAATGAGATAGATAGATAGATAGATAGATAGATATGAGCATAATGAGATAGATAGATAGATATAGATAGATAGATAGATATAAACATAATGAGATAGATGGATAGGTAGATAGATGGATGGATAGATAGATAGATAGATAGATAGATATGACCATAATGAGATAGAGACATAGATATGGGCATAATGATATAGATGGATAGTTAGATATGAGCATAATGAGATGACAGATATGAGCATAATGAGATAGAAAGATAGATAGATAGATATGAGCATAATGTGATAGATAGATAGATAGATAGATAGATAGATAGATATGAGCATAATGGGATAGATAGATAGATAGATAGATAGATAGATAGATAGATAGATAGATAGAGATAGATAGATAGATATGAGCATAGATAGATAGATAGATATGAACATAATGAGATAGATAGATAGATATGAGCATAGATAGATAGATAGATAGATAGATAGATAGATAGATATGAGCATAGATAATAGATAGATAGATAGATGAGCATAGATAGATAGATAGATAGATAGATAGATAGATAGATAGATATGAGCATAGATAGATAGATAGATATGAACATAATGAGATAGATAGATAGATATGAGCATAGATAGATAGATAGATATGAACATAATGAGATAGATAGATAGATATGAGCATAGATAGATAGATAGATAGATAGATAGATAGATATGAGCATAATGAGATAGATAGATAGATAGATAGATAGATATGAGCATAATGAGATAGATAGATAGATAGATAGATAGATATGAACATAATGAGATATATAGAGTAATAGATAGATATGAGCATAATGAGATAGAGATATAGATAGATATATAGCTAGATGTATATATATGAACAGATAGATAGATAGATAGATATATGAGGAGATTGAGATTGATAGATAGATTGATATGAGCTGAGATAGATAGAAAGATAGTAATGCAAGGAATGACTTCATTCATCCTTTAGAGGAAAAAATAAATAAAAGGAGCTGTGTCACTTCTATTTTCTACTACAGATATAATTGTACACACTTCTGGTCAAACAATTTCTACTAAAGCAAATCCCCATAACTGAGAAATAAATTATTGTCACAAATTGTGAATATTTTACAGTTTTCTATTCTATTATATATTTTCTGTGTGGTCTGTCCTTTTTCTTTACTTCCTTTATTTCTTTAAAATAAAAACGGACTGGTACATTATTTAGATGATGGTTTGGTTTGGTTTGGTTTGGTTTTACGGCATATCAACCTCAGTGGGTCATTTAATGCCGATAAAGTTTTGAAATAAATCAATTCTTAATGGATAATACATTTTTTTATAAATACCTTTTTCTATTTAACCCATAGATGGGACCCTAACAGGTACTACCACTCTGGGTCAGAGTGGACCAGGGAGCAATGGTGATGAAGGGGT
>CM042153.1:85905158-85912658 GCA_023376005.1 Doryteuthis pealeii
GTTGTCGCTGCTTTCTTCTGGACCTCCTAGCTTCATGGTGTTGCGAAATTAGACATGAACGGTCCTCTACAGAGAGCCTGCCGCCACCGAGGGCGGTCCTGAGGCAAATTTTCGCAGCTGGAAGGGGCAATGCCAAAACACTTGAGATCGTTCTTCCAGACATTCTTGAAACGCAGCTGGGGGGTGGGGAGAAATCTGTCTTGCCAGATGAGAGCTCTGCATCCTTCGGTATTTCGCCCATCATCCATTCAGCGGATATTACCCAGCTCCCACGTCATCACTCCTTTCCGACATGAGGGCCATAGAGTGACATCGATACAGAGTATTGATACCTTAGTGTGTATACTCCATTCATATCTCGAAGCGATCAAGCTATCATTCTTGTTGCCCATTGGCAGCGGAGTTAAGTGAAACATCTTTTGATGAGTTCGGTACTTCCCAGTTCATACCACCAGGCAAGGTAACTTAATTCCAAACAGCAGGTGGTGTTAAAACGATAGGAAATAAAACGCAGGGGAAAGTGAAATAAGATCAAAGACTAAGTCCATTTACCGAAAGAGAAAGGGGGCCTTTTCTTAGCGCTCGATAATTGGGGGATAGCCAATCCAGGAACTAAACCTTTCTGTAACATAATAGAGAGGGATGAAAGCCAGAAAGGGACTGGACAAGCAAGCATGACGCCGATCTTTTAGCTAGCCGAGAAGTAGCTGGACTTTCGTTCTTTCTTTCTTTCTTTCTTTCTTTCTTTCTTTCTTTGCTCTCCCAAGTTTGACACTTAACTTACAGGCGGGATCGTCATAAGTTTACTAGATATAATGATGCCGATTCTGTTTTTTATAAACATTCTCTCTCTCTCTCTCTCTCTCTCTCTCTCTCTCTCTCTCTCTCTCTCTCTCTGGCGGACAACTACAGACGATCGTACGGCCAAATAAAAAAAAAGATTATTATTATTATTATTATTATTATTATTATTATTATTTTCACTCCTTTTGAGTTTTTCATATCAGCATTAGCTGATGGTATTTTACTGGAGTCTGAATGACAACAAGTCTCCTCAGGTCTCCAGGACTCTTCTGAGTATCCTAGCCGATTGCAGCAGTACAGTAGTCTGGATGGTCTCAATTTTTCCTCTGATATCTAGATCGTCCAGTCTTTTTTCCAAGTTGGGACCGTTCCTAGTGCACCAACTACAATTGGTATCACTTTTACTTTCATGTTCCACAGCTTTTTCAATTCTCTGGCAAGGTCCAGGTATTTATCCATCTTTTCATTTTCCTTCAGCTTCACCCTGTGATCTGCTAGGACCGCAAAGTCCACCAGTTGACACGTTCTTTTTTTTTTTTTTTAATCAGCGCTAGGTCTGGTCTCCTGGCTGGGATAGGAGGATCCGTTTTTATCTTGAAGTCCCAGAGAATTTTATGCGTTTCATTCTGAAGAACAGATTCTGGTTTATACATTTTGTAGTATGGTCAAAGTTTAATTTTTTACATAATTCCCAGTGGATCACCTTCCCAACCCAGTCGTGCCTAGCTTTGTATTCCCGTTTAGCTAATTTGCTACTTTACATAATACATGGTTTACAGTCTCATCTCTGTCACCGCACAGTCTACATTTACTGTTTTGTTGTGTCTTAGCAATTTTTGCTTTGATATCATTTGTTCTTATGGCATTCTTTTGTGCAGCAATTATTAGTGATTCAGTTTCTCTCTTGAGGTTTCCTCTTCTTAACCGTGCCATGGTCTTTTTATGTGCCACCTCTCCGATTTGTCGTTTGAAGCGTCCATATAATTGTTTTTCATTCCATCTTTGTTTTCTAGTTTTTGTTGTTTTTCTCTTTGTCCATACATTACATCTGCTGCTGTTGGCTGCTATAAGTAATATTTCTTTGCTCTTTTTTGTGTACTCTTCGAGTCCCTCGATTGTGGCCTCTATACAGTCCTCTATGTTGACAAGACCTCTTCCACCAAGCTGACGGGCTTTCACTGGAATCTGAGTGACCAGAAGTTGTCTGGATTATTATTGTTATGAGCAGATTACCTGTCAAAAATGTACAGATTATTTACTAATAGATTGACTATTGTATTTAGCCTCAGTGTGGCTGTACGTTCTGCTGATGATCAAAGTGCCGTTACCTTGTTCCTTGTGACACAGATCGATATCACATATCTAACATAGTATTTATAATTTGATTTTACGGTAATGTTCAAGTCTCAAAACGCCTGGATAGTTTTTATGCCTCTTGCATCCAGATCGAACGTTCAAATGAGGTCAGGGTCCAGTGATTAATGTCAAATAGATGTTGGCTGGCTGGTTGGTTGGTTGGTTGGTTGGTTGGTTGGTTGAATTTTACATAATATCAAACCTTGTTGGGTTATTTCATGCTTATTTGAATACCCAACGAGAATGAATAAAACAACGTATTTGGTATCCTCAACATCAGATTGTTTTCGCGTTTGAAATGGAGCGCCACACCTAACATCAGCTAAACAAAGAAAAAAAAACAGTTCCTAAAATTAACAGTGTCATCATCATCATGTCGCGCAATTAGCACGGATATCCATGGCAATCTCTCGCCAACATTCCCTATCATTCTATTGTCCCAGGGAGGTCCTCTGCGCAGCATCCAGTATCCTCGCATAGTTAGTCAATGTAGGTCCTAGGTGGGCGGCCCACATTAGCATGCCATGTCTTGGCTTCCACGGGAGAACGTTGCTTATGAGCTCGTCCTTGCTTCTCCAGCAGTGTCCAGCATGCCTTGTCCGTCTCACTCGGATGGTTTGTGAGATGGGGGACAGATGGCCATATAGCTGCTTCCTTAAGGGGTTCTGTTTCCACGACTTATTCAACCGCGCGCAGCATTCTTGTGCAGCTCCTATCTAGCTTATTCTCAAGGTGCCTCGTTAGGGTCCAAGTGGTGCAGTCATACAGCAGTACTGATATAACCACAGCCTGGAAGAATTGTCGCTTTAACTTGTCAGTGAGATCGGATTTCTATATGATTGATAATGTGTTTGTGGCCGACCATGCCTTTTCTATTCGTGTATTAACATCGCCTTCTGTGGATGAGATATTACTACCTAGGTATGTGGATTGTTCTACTGGCTTTGGAGGCTTACCGTCGAATGTGATGTCTCCTTTCTTTTTGAAACATATAAACTCTTTGGCATAACAAGGGTAGACGTGACATAAAATCCAACCAACCAACCAACCAAACTTCGGATAGGTGCATTTCTCATGTTTTCCAATCCTTCTAGCCGCCATTTTGTTTGTTGAAAGACGCAAAATAAACAGAAACTTACAGATAAACACATCTGTGATATTCCCAGAAACTGGAATAAAAAAAAAAGAAAAAACAAAATAGAATAAGAAAAAAAAAGCATCCAATTCTTTTACTCTCAAGAAAGACAAAACCTCCACCGGAAATCCAGACTATTAAAAAAAAGCGTTGTTCGTATCTGTGAATGACGTTACAATAGCCGTGTTGTTTATCATCCGAATACTAGATTTCTTCTCTCCGAAAACAGGAGAGTGCTTAACGAAAAGGAAGATGTATATTGCACTAAACATCCTTTGCAATGATTGGGATTTTTCTTTTGATTTGTTCTTTTAATGAGTATTTATGGATATTTGGTTTTGTATTGAAAACAAAAAGCAAAAGGCATAAGATTAAGCGAGGCGTTCAAATAAGATAGTGGTTTCTATTTAGCTAAGAAGCTAACATACTACTGTGATTTTATAATTAAGTTTTCGAACCGAGATAAATTCTCACGTCTCTAAACATAAGAATACAATGAATTTTAGTCACAAGAATTAATCACATTGCAGCATAGTACTAAAAAATATCAATATTTTCTTAGAAGTGAATTACACAGGATAGGTTACAATATAGGAGTTAGATGGCTTTAGTTGGGACCCATAATTTTCCCGGGGACTCATTCAAAGCAAATATATGCGTCCCAGGATGCACTAAACCAAAAAGCTATCAGCATCACTGTTATACATGAATAAATGTTATATCTTATTATAATGGAGATTGTGTGTTTTCTGTCTGTAACCGAAACTATATCCTACTCAAGTCACAATTCCCTTAGGTATTGACGTCACATTCACCATGAATTTATTTTTTATCTAAACCTCATTATTGATAAAATTGTTATACCTTATTAATACTTTTGACTTTATCTACATTCTAATAACATGCAATTGTATTTATATATGCAACAAAATAGCAGTTACAGTGTGAACAGGAAGGCTAATTTGCATATTGATATTAAAAGTTTAATTTAATTAAATATGCGCTTAGTATTATTGATTTCTAATTGTTTGTTTTTTTTAATGAATATGAGCAAAAATCTCAATAAATCTTAAAAGAAATCCTTTAAATATAAAGAAATAAACAGTCATTTTATTCTTTACTTCCTCTTTAACTAAATACTTAAATTAGGAAAATTCACAATAAAAGGAGGGAGTGATGAATGAGAAAACTTAGTTTCAAAGTTGTTCTATTTTCGATTATACCCCCTCTGTTTCAAATCATTTTATTTATTTTATTTAGTTTTTCAAATCATTTTATTTGGATTTTTATTTAGTTTCAAAAGTATTTCAAATTTAACATATTTCATTACATTAAAATTCAAATACTTGCACCCGGAGGGTGCATATATTTGCTAGTACAAATAATTATGGCTACTGCTTGGAAGAATTCCTGTTTTATTTTATCGGGAAATCGATAGTCTTGAGATATGTACATGAAATTACCTTTGAAGTGAAAAGTCTGTAAAGAAAGAAAAATACTTTCAATACACCCTGTATTTACCAACCTATCCGCAGGAGTAGAATGCGACACAAGGTCAATTTCTTAAGCAGCGTTTAACAGGTTTGAATTCAGAGTTTTCTTCTAGACCTAGCCATGGTTAAAGAGCCCAGTCTGCCTTACTATTTCACCCATAGATGGAGGGAGAGTAGTTGGATGCATACCTTTCCCAAGAGTATTAGTGGTATGTGAAATGCAAACGACCTCGACAAGAATTTGAACCCAGGTAGACGATTCTATTTCCTACAACTCTAACCATTACACCACGTGCCTCCTATACACCTTTATATATACCATAATGATATTAATGATATTGTGGGGTATAGTACTAAAAAATATTATTTAGTAATATCTAGTCATAAAGTAGTATAGTACTAAAAAGAAGGAGTTGAAGGCCGTGGTGTAATGGTTAGAGTCGTAGGAAATGGACTCGTCGACCAGAGTTCAAATCTTGGACGAAGCTACAGTTCATATAGCACCAATACACTTGGGAAAGGTATTCAATCAACTACTCTCCCTCCAGCTATGGGTAAATAGTAGGATAGACTGCGCTCTTTAACCTTATTTAGGCAACCGGTCTGAGAGAAGGAAAACTCTGAATTCAAACCTGATAAACTCTGCTTGGAGTGGTCACTACTAGAATAGGTTCAATCCTAATTAGTGATCTATTTCAATAATTTAAAACAATATTTAGTAGTATCCAGTCATAGAGTCTCACTGACAGTATTCGAGAGCTGTGAATTGTAATATTTGTGTTACATAATAATATTATATACACACAACATATATATATATATATATATATATATATATATATATATATATAGAGAGAGAGAGAGAGAGAGAGAGAGAGAGAGAGATGTATATATTTACATACATGGAATTATTTTTTTATTTATATCTGTATATCCACACACACGCACACACACAAAATATATATATATATATATATATATATATATATATATATATATACAGAAAGTGAGAGAGGGAAAGGGGAGAGAGAAAGACAAAGGGATATATAGATAAACAGATGGAGGCTATTAGAGAAATAGGGAAGATGTATGATGGAAAAGTAGCTAAATGAATAAGAAACTCCATCTCCTTGTATAATTTTACGTGTGTATTCTTAGTCTCCATCCATTGTTATCCGGATGCATCCGGACTCATCTCTCTGCATCTTCGTTCAATTAAGGGCTATTTATTTGCCCAGCTTTCGACTCTGCCGATTCGCTCAGAGACCACTTGTGCTTACAGAATAGAGTTAAATGCCAAACTCTTCTCATTTATCAGGGACACATACACACTCTCACCTATTCATCGACATCTATCATTCTGGCATTCTCCATTTACTATATATATATATATATTATATATATATATAATATATATATATATATATATTATACTAGCAAATATATGCACCCTCCGGGTGCAAGTATTTAAGTTTTTAATATAAAAATCATATTAAATTAGAAAGGCTAATGAAACGGAATAAGAATGTAGATAAAAAGATTTGGAACAGAGGGGGTATGATTGAAAAATAGAACAGCTTTGAAACTAACTCTTCCATCATTTTCCGTTACTCCCGTCTTTTATTGGTAATTTCCTAATTTAACTGTTTAGTTAAAATAGGAAGTAAAATAATATTAGTTATTTCTTCTTGTTAAGGGATTTCTTTTTAAGATTTATTGAAGAGATTTTTGCTCATATTCAATAAGATAAAACCAAACAATTAGAAATCAATAATACTAAGCATGTATTTATTAAAATCAAATTTTTAAGATCAATATGCAAAATTACCTTCCCATTCATACGTAAACCGCTATTTTGTTGTATATATAAATACAATTGTATGTTTTTAGATGTGGATATGGTCAACAGTATAAGTAATGTAAGACAATTTTATTAATAATTGAGTATAAATAAAAATAAAATCATGGTAAATGTGATGTAATAACAAAGGGAATTGTGACTTGTATAGTAATATATACAGACAGACAAACCCACAATCTCCATTATAATATAATATATATATATATATATATATATATATATATATATATAAATAATCTACTGAGTTTCGCATTTATGCGAAACTAATAGTAGGTTCGTCTGACTCAGTAGATTATCTTTATTACTTGGCTCTACTTAGGTATCGAGCACTTTTTACAGATTAGCTTCTCCTAGCGGTTATATGAATATATATATATATCTTATATACATATATATACATATAAATTGTTTTTTATTTTCGCCAAATACTATACCAATAGATTACTTTTTGTTGGTACGAATATCTTGGTCTTTTCTTTTTTTCAAAAAATTTTTTCTTCCTGGTTGATGTTTGGTAGTATATTTTTACAATCAAACTCTCTGCTGGGTTTTTTCCCTCCGCAAGGATCTACCAACACGCTTGGTATATTATATATATATATATATATATATATATATATATATATATATATATATATATATATATATAGATA
This sequence comes from Doryteuthis pealeii, assembly GCA_023376005.1. NCBI lineage: Eukaryota > Metazoa > Mollusca > Cephalopoda > Myopsida > Loliginidae > Doryteuthis > Doryteuthis pealeii. The sequence continues at coordinate 85,912,461 of CM042153.1, forward strand.
GATAGATAGATAGATAGATGAGAGGTATCCAAAACGTGGTAGTAAGGGATGATTCTATATGTGATTTCTAAGATACACTGTATTATTATTGTATGATCCAGTATGTATAAATACAGTGAATCTTTAAATCACTAAAGAGAGCTCAATGTATAATAAACTTTTTAGATTATATACAGAGCAATATTTATCTTAGAAAGG
>CM042153.1:85917658-85927658 GCA_023376005.1 Doryteuthis pealeii
CAATTTTTTTCTTTGTTTCTTTCTTTCTATCAATTTTCGTTTTCTTTCTTTCTTTCTTTCTTTCTTTTGTATTTCTCTTGCCTTTTGTCCTCTCTATTTTTTCTTTCTTTATATATATATATATATATATATATATAATTTTCAACCTCCGAGAATTTTTATACATATTGTCATGTTTTTACATATAGATAAAATACGGAAGTCTGAAATGATAATGCAAGACCAGGTTGTTGGAAATCCATAAGATCTTATTTAAAACAGGGTAGAGAATGCTTCTACCCTAAAAGTGACTTAGCTAGCTCAACCGTGCTGTGCACTTGCGTCCACTCGGTACAAATCCCAATCCAAAAGTGTCATGGTGGAAACCCCACATCCGGGTTCCCATCAAATCCCTACTGATTAAGGGGAGTAACTCTATTTTCGTCAGGGCTTGAACCTAACATATATACATATATATACATATATATATGTGTGTGTCTGTGTGTGTCTGTGTATGTGTGTAAGTTGAAAATGGAATTGAATCCGACGATATGTTGAGAGGAAAAATATTTTTTTTAAATAAACAAAGGAAAGAAAATGTTAAATGAATAAAATAGATTTACTAACACGCGTTTCGGCCAGGAGTTTGTTCATGTACACAAGTAGTCTATTTATTATTATCTTAAATATAAAATAAAATGATGATAATAATACAAAATAATAAGATCTTTAAACATACAAAGTATACTCATAGACATGATGCATATTCATACACATATGTAGTCATATGCATGCATGATTGCACACACGGTTAGTTTGCTTGCTCAAGCTTTTGTTATTTATCTAGCCCATGATTCTACCGCGGGAATTGAGATGACCCGGCAGTAAGAGACAAACACGTCTTTCTCCTTCCAAGCTCGGATCGAATCTAATCTAAACTAAGTACTATCGCGTCTCTGTACCGGAGGTCATTGGGATCATCTAAAATGTCAATCATAACCCCCAACGGTTATAGAAAATTACCCACCGTTTTTAAATCTAACGAACTTTATTTAGAATTAACTTACATGTACGTTCACAATTTATGACTTCTCATGAATTGTAACAGTAGTCATATTTGGATAAGAATTCGGCAGATAAGCAATACCTGACAATCAGGATTTACATTTTTGCATTTCACCTTAGATGATTTGGATGGTCTCATTTTTAACCAGGGGGTGTTGCAAGATGATAACAATCATACAAATAAGGAACACTAGTATCAATATATAGATTATTAGTTTTGACTAGTCCATTATTCACTTCCTTATTGCAGCTTTTTTAAAAATATTTTACAACTGTAAAGCAAGTGACATAGATAAAAACAAAAGGGTTATTTCTATAAGTCTAACATAAACAAAGGGGAACCACTCTTGACTGATAAATTATTATTTATTTATTGATCTACTAGGAAAAAGGAGACGGGGTTAGGGTTAGGGTTTAGGGTTAGGGTTAGTTTAATGGGAAAATAGTTAAATTGCAGCTTTTTTAAAAAATATTTTACAACTGTTAAGCAAGTGACATAGATAAAAACAAAAGGGCTATTTCCTATAAGTCTGACATAAACAAAGGGGAACCACTCTTGACTGATAAATTATTTATTTATTATTTATAAATTATTATAAATTATTTATTTATTTAGAATGTTTAACGTGTGCGCACAATTTTTTGCAAAATGAGAATTTTTACTATGAATTTAATGTCAATTCTGAATATAGAAACAATATTTTCTCCCGGCATTTTTCGAGAGAACCGATAGAAAAAGAAACAAAAACTTAATAAAGACAGAATTAGTAATTAATGACAAATTGATCAATACTCTAAGCATGAATGAACGTAGCTATGAATTTTTAAAAAAGACAATTAAAAAAAAAAGAGAGAATGTCTTATTACTACCTGAACGACGCCGTTGATACGTGAGATCCTCGCAGTCGTTGGTGATTTGTATTAACAAAGAAAATAGACTCACCTAAAAATAGAAGAAAAAAAGAGGATAATGTTAAAAGGGAGAAGGAATTACCAAAAAAAAAGAAAGAAAGGGTAAGAGAAACAAAGAGAGAGAGAGAGAGAGAGAGAGAGAGAGAGAGAGAGAGAGAGAGAGAGAGAGAGAGAGAGAAACATAGACATCGTCTCTCTGTCAGAGCTGCGTGAGTATCTTTTACGATTTATATACATTTAAAATAAAATAGACTCATCTAACAAAAAAGAGGATAAAGTTAAGAGAGAAGAAACGAAAAAAAAAAAAGAAAAAGGGTAAGAGAGAAAAAGAGTGAGGGCGAGTGTGTTTGTGTGTGTATGTGTGTGTGTGTGTGAGAGAGAGAGTGAAAGAGAAATACAGAGAGAGAGAGAGACACAGAGAGAGAGAGACAGAGAGAGACTTCGTTTCTCTGTCAGATTTGTGTATCTTTTACGATTAATATAAATTTAAAAGAGAATAACGAAAAAGAGAAATGAAAAAAAAATTGATTATTTCTAGACGTTCAGGTTTTGTTATCAGCAATTTATTTGGGAAAGCCGTTAGAGTCTTTCCGACACTAAGTGTAAAAGTTCTTATAATTTTTCCATTAAAATAGAAACAATAATACGCAATGTTGGTAATCTCAGAATTACAGAAGGTTTATTAATATCTAAGTTACAGCCTCGCATAAACAGTAGGTTAGAATTAAACACCGAATATATAATTAATTAACATACACATTCCATAAATACATATATAAAAAAAAAGAATGAAATTGAAATTGATTGAACAACGGAAATCCCGTCTCTTCCGCGTGGCGTTCTAACAACCCACGTGACGCGTGTTTACAACGTCCAAAAAAGATATATCTAAACACACAAGACCGTGTCCATTTCAAGAATAGTCTCTGACGATGAAGATACTTCGAAATTGATTAGACATTTGACACTATTTTATACGCATTGTAATTGCCTTTAACATATAAATAATAATATACTTTAATTAACAATGAGTCAAGCAAATTATCAAATACTATTATATATATATATATATATATATATATATGTGTGTGTGTGTGTGTGTGTGTGTAGGTAGCTTACAAAATGTCTAGCCACACTGAAGAGACTTGATAAGTCGAAACACATGTTTGTGGATGACCCTATATATATATATATATATATATATATATATATATATATATAAAACTTTCAAAGAGAGAGTCTAGCCTCATCAGATGGGTTTTACAAATAATAACGGGATGGTTTGTTAAGTTTTTCTTTCTTTGAATGTCGCAGCTAAACACGTTAACCATAACGCTAACGGTACTCTCCACTTTCATTTTTGTTGGTCGGTTAGATTTTACGGCATGTCAAAACTGGTTGGGTTATTTTATGCCCAAGACGTTTTGTTTTATTCATTTTTGATGGTTAATTATTTTTTAAATTCAATTTTTTTTAAACATTTTCTTTAAACTCATTTTTTCTATTTAAACCCTAAATTGTACTACCATTCCGGCTCAGGGTGGACCTAGGAGTAATGGTGATGAAGGAGAATTCCACATTTCCCAGAACTCCAAACTGGAACTTCACCATCATATAGAGTTTAACGTCATACCCAGGACCGCCAAGACCCTCAGCCACCGGCTTCTAGCACATGTATGATAAAAAAAATTGAAGGCGCGTGGTGTAATGGATAAATCATAGGAAATGGACTCGTCGACCCAAGTTCAAATCCTGGATGAGGCTATTTGCATTTAATATAGCGCTACCCCATATCTATTATAGGTTAGACCGAGCTCCTTAACATTGGCTAGGTAACCAGTCTAGGAGAAGGAACACTCTGAATTAAAACATGTTAAATACGCTTAAGAAATTAACCTTGTGTCACACCCTACTCGTGTGAAGGTGTTTTTAAATATATATATATATATATATAATATATATATATATATGAATTTAACATTTTGAAAAAACAATTAGTAATTATAATCTGCTGACAGAATCTGTTTCGACGCTTAGTAGAATGGGTCATCATCATCGAGCAAAACATATGAAGGAAAGAAGGGATATTTATTTTATTTTCGATACAGAATGCGCATTTGAAAAAAATTCAAGCATTCCAGCGTGTGTTTGTACCCCCTATTTCTTCCAACGGTTTTTTTATCCCTTCTTTCCTTCATATGTTTTGCTCGATGATGATGACCCATTCTACTAAGCGGTCGAAACAGATTCTGTCAGCAGATTATAATTACTAATTGTTTTTTTCAAAATGTTAAATTCATTCTGTCGGATTAACTTCCATTTATTTACATATATATATATGAAATATAACATTTTGAAAAAACATATGATGTTTGTTATGTGATTGCTGACAGGCCTGTTTCGACCGAAACGATAAGTTGGTCTTCATCAAAGAGCGACATAGACGAGAAGAAAATATCCGTTAAAAGACTGTTTACAAAACGAACGCTGATATCAACCGCTGAAAATTTTTTGAAAATGCATGTTCTGTTTTAAAATAAAAATAAAATAAATTTTATTTTTTAAAATTAAAATCAGAAGCATTATAGTTCAAGGTAAAACTCAAAAGAGTTTATTGTAAAAATTGTAAAAATATATAAAAAATGTAAAGTGGATATCAAAATAGTATAGTATATATATTTCAGCTGTTAACAATATACAAGTCCACATGGTAATTTGAAGAAAGATGTTAGGTTTCCAAAATTTACTAGTGGTGTTGAAGTCCGTAGATTTATATATGAAAGTCTTCAAGGTGTAAAATTCCAGATATAATGTTTTTTTCATATATATATATATATATATATATATATATGTGTGTGTGTGTGTGTGTGTGTGTGTGTGTGTATGTGTGTGTGTGTTAAAAAGGGTTGGGGGTTTGCCGTAAGAGCAATAGGGTTTGGAGATATCATTTTTGTCTATTCTTCTTGCTTTTGAGCTGTTTGACGTCTGAAGAATCTGCACGAAGCTCCGTTTCCCATAAACGACGCGATGCTGTTGACCGATATTACCTTTATGCCAAATTCTTCATTTATCTGGCGTGCAATATCTGCTGCTATGCCAAATCACTCTCCCATGTAGAGTCTTTTAGTCAACCGATTCTGCCAAAGAGTTTTAGGTGACTGCTCTAATGTTTAACTTGACCAAATTACACTACTGTCAACAAGTTTCACTCAAAATAACCGCCATTAGCGTCGATCACAGCCTCAATCCTGCTCCGAAACCTGGAGCAAGCTGATGTTACAGTTTCCCTGGGAAGGTCTCAAAAACTACCTTAATTCTGTCGATTAACTGGGCTTTTGTATTACTGGCACGGCGATTGGTGTCTTTCTCAACAGCGCCACATACATAATAATCCATGGGATTAAGAGCTGGGGAGTTCGAAGGCCAAACATTGGGACTGGTGTAGTCGTAAAAATTAGCCGACAACCATTTTTGACTTTTCCGAAAGGTGTGGCAGGGGACCGAATCCTGCTGCCATACATATGGCTTACTATTGGCTACCTTTGTTACCCAGGGATTGAATACAGTGTTTAGCAGCTCCACGTAGGTATCTGAATACAATCTGATACCCTTGCTGCAGATTTTCGAAGAATTCTGCTGTACGAACGCAATCAGATCGTCTGTTATGTTGTTTTCGCCTAGCCACAGCCTCGTAGTCTCCATTGTAATTCTCCAGTTCATGCTTGATTGTTTTACAATGTTCAGGGAGCATTGGGCAGCAACTATAATCTTCTTATTTTGATGGTCGGCGCAGATCATCATGATACAAGTTATTCTTTTCCATGATTCAGGTGGTTTCCAGTCACCCATTCTGTCTGCCATCCCGTATAGGAATGAAGAAGTGTCCAAACTTTTAAATGATGTGTAGTGTGCGTCAAATCCTCCAACCCACGGAGAAAAATAACCAAATATAAATATGTCAAATTTATCCTGAACACCCTATATATATATATATATATATATATATATATATATATATATTTGGGCAGCATGTTGAATTAAACAAAAGACACATCTCCTATTTAACAATTTTATTTGTGATTTTTTCAGGTTTTCTGGCCAACTTTTTAATATTTGGGTGGAATTCGTGAATTAGTCCACCAAAGTTCATGTCGCAAATATTAAAAAGTTTGACCGAAAACTTGAAAAAATCACAAATAAAATTGATAAACAGGAGATGTGTCTTTTGTTTAATTCAATAATATATATATATATATATATATATATATATATATATATATATGGATGATATCAAGTGTTTGGGATTCAACCAAAATCGTGAACTGAAACGTACGTATAAAGATTTGTGTACATATATTTTTTTTACATATACGGAGTATTATAAACAAATGAATAGATACTTTGGTTTGGATATAAATTTAAATCTATTTCGACATTTCTTTATGTCGTCAGTTTGGTTTTTATTGTTTTGAAGACCCTCCACCCGGTCTCACTTATCTTTGCTTTGACACGTTTTTTTTTTAATTCCGCGTTTGTTAAACACGCCAGTTCACGGACACGCGCACACTCAACATAAAAGGTTGTCAAAAAATATCGAGATTTTCGGTACTTTTTGACACACCTTGTATTCTGAAAAATTAAAGTTCCATTCCTTCTTCATTTCTATCGGGTAAATACAGCATTAAAATGTGTACTTTTTGATACACTTTGTATACTAAAAAAATAACGTTTCATTTATTGCTCATTCTCGATACTTTTATGACGCACCTTGTACATATTCACAAGAAAAAATCAAATTTCAAAGCTACGACGTCACGCGCAGACCATGAGGTTAATAAAAATCGTGTGTAATTTTTTTGTTTCCATTTATAATTTTTAGGCATAAAATAACCTTAGACAGGTTGACATGCCATTATAATCAATCAATCAATCAAACTGAATGACACTTTTTTGTAATATTTTTTAAGTTTCTTAATTTTTGGTTCTAATGCAAGAACAAATAGGATAGATATAGATAGATAGATAGATAGATAACAATGAACATAGATAGATAGATAGATAGATAGATAATGAACATAGATACGAACATTTTCTACACATTTTGCAAACTAAACGCATTCAAAACATCCATCATCTTTTTAACTAGATGAATCTTATTTTTTCCTTGACTAATTTCATATTGACCTGAAGAAGGTTTCTTTATAAACCGAAATGTTCGAACATCGACACTACAACTAAGAAATTTCCATCCATTGTAATATCCCGTGTTTGTTGTACATTTCTCCACATACTGTCGGATTAATTTCCTCATTTTACTCCCATAGATAAATAGATAGATAGATAGATAGATAGATATTAACGGATTTATATAAATGCTTTTTAAGAATATTTACAGCAATATTACCACAAATGAAACCGAATAATTTTCGTCTTTAATACTGAATTCTACTGTATGTAATTAAAAAACATAACAACAAAATAATAAACAATCATGTAGATAATAGAAATAAGGAGGGAAACAAACAAAAAAGTTGCAATTGCCGAGACACAAGCACGTGTCCGGTGGAAGGAAAATGCTTAACCAAGGGTGTAATATACCTTGCATCGGTAACGTCTACACAGGAACCGGGCACTACTAAATTTTAGGTAGGTTGTTCAAAATCAGATTTCAAAACTAGATTCACAAACTGTATATATCTCTTATTATAATGGAGATTGTGGGTTTGTCTGTCTGTAACCGAAACTACACAAGTCACAATTCCCTTTGTTATTTACACACATTCTCCATGATTTTATTTTTTATTTAAACCTCAATTATTAGTAAAATTGTTTTACATCATTAAGACTGTTAACAATATCTACATACTAATAACATGCAATTATATTTATATATTCAACGAAATAGCAGTTTACAGTTTGAATGGGAAGGCTAATTTGCATATTGATCTTAAAAAATTTGATTTTAATAAATATATGCTTAGTATTATTGATTCTAATTATTGGTTTTATCTTAATAAATATGAGCAAAAATCTCGGGGATAAATCTTAACAGAAATCTATTAACATAAAGAAATAACTGTAATTTTATTCTTTTCTTCCTATTTTAACTAAATAGTTAAATTAGGGAAATTTACCACTGAAATACGGGAGTAAGGGAAAATGGTGGAACAGTTAGTTTCAAAGTTGTTCTATTTTCCGATTATACCCCCTCTGTTCCAAATATATTTATCTAAATTCTTATTCAGTTTCATTAGCCTTTCTAATTTAACATGATATTTTATTATATTAAAACTTAAATACTTGCACCCGTGGGGTGGAAATATTTCTAGTATATATATATATATATATATATATATATATATATATATATATATATATATATATATATATGAAGAAAAGGAAGTGAATCCGACAGTATGTAGTATATTAAGAAAAAATGAAAAAACACAGGTTTAAATGTGTTAAGTGGTGAGTTTATTGGCCGACGCTGCAGTGTTTCGATCTATTAATTAGATCTTCTTCAGGGCATTTGTTGCTATATGGAAGGTAATAAGAATTTTTTTATCACAGAATAACGAGAAAAGCGAGTGGTAGTCCTTGTTATTCAGTCTGTTTACAATTTGAGGTTTGAAAAAAGGAGTCGGTTTGAAATATGACGTCAAATATTCTCTTTTACGGTGTGAGTATGGGACGGTGTAAGTGTGTGTATCGAAAAGAAAGCATTGTGCATTTTTTAGGTGTGTGGTTGCGCGTGTGTGTATATCTTTTGCGATAAAGATATATATATATATATATATATATTATGCAATCAGCTACATGTATGTCCATGTGCAAAACCATCTATGCCTTCAACCATAACGAAGGACCTCTTCTCGTTGGGTTGTACATTATATAAATCATCTTATGCCCATGGGATATTTTTCCGCACACAAGAAATGAAAATTGCATATTGTGTTTGATTGAAAAAAAGAAAAGAAAGAGAGAATCAGGAAAAGAAAAGAAAATGAAAAAAAAAAGATGGAGGAACTCGTATTTGGTAATCGGCAATTGAATCGGAAAACATGTCTTTATTACATAAACATATCGTCACACGTCAGAATATATGTATGATGTCAATCAGAAACTGCACTTTTCAGTTAGTGGCATCATCATCATCATCATCATCATCATCAATAATAATAATAATAATAATAATAATAATAATAGGCACGACTGGGTGGGAAAGGTGATCCTCTGGGAACAGTGCAAGAAATTCAATTTTCATCATTCACCTAAATGGTATATGCACAAGCATGAATCTGTCTGGAGAATGAGACGCATAAAAATTCTCTGGGGTTTTGAGGTACAGACGGATCACCTAATGCCAACCAGGAGACCAGACCTGGTGTTGATCATCATCATCATCATCATCATCATCAATACTACTACTACTACTAATAATAATAATAATAATAATAATAATAATAATAATGACGATAATAATAATATGCATAAACCAGAATCTGTTCTTGAGAACGAAACGCACAAAATTCTCTGGGACTTTGAGATAAAAACGGATCACCTTATCCCAGCAAGAAGGCCAGACCTAGTGTTGATAAACAAAAAAGAAAGAACTTGTCAACTGGTGGATTTTGCAGTGCCAGCAGATCACAGGGTGAAGCTAAAGGAAAATGAGAAAATAGACAAATATCTGGACCTTGCCAGAGAACTGAAAAAGTTATGGAATATGAAAGTGAAAGTGATACCAATTGTAGTTGGTGCACTTGGAACAGTCCCAAAAGGATTAGAAAAGGGTTTGGATAGTTTGGATATCAGAGGAAGGATTGAAACCATTCAGAACACTGCACTGCTGCAATCTGCCAGAATACTCAGAAGAGTCCTGGAGACCTGAGGAGACTTGCTGTCACTCAGACTCCAGTGAAAGACCATCAGCTAACACTGATGTAAAAACTCAAAAGGAGTAAATAATAATAATAATAATAATAATAATAATAATACCAGAACCTAGTGTTGATTAACAAAAAAAGAAAGAACTTGTCAAATG
>CM042153.1:85932658-85942658 GCA_023376005.1 Doryteuthis pealeii
TTGGCTGATATTTCCATGTTAAATAGGAAATTAGATGTTTTTACAAGAAAAAAAACGACACTATTTTCTTTATTAAAGTTTTCCGTCAAATAAAAACAAAATCGGGCGCCTCCCGTAGCGCATTGGCGTGCAATCTCGACTTGCTTATCAAATGTGCCTGTGTAAAGTAAGGAGCTGATGGTAGGTGTGGTGCCCCATCTCAGATTCAAGAACAATCTCCTTGGTCTAGCGCTAGTGAAAGGAGGATAGATTCCTCGCTGTCTGGCTGATAACGACTTTACTCAGTCATTATCAGCCAGACAGCAAGGAAGTCTATCCTCCTTTCAACTAGCTCTAGACCAAGGAGATTGTTCTTGAATCTGAGATGGGCAGCACACCTGCCATCAGCTCCTTACTTTACCGCACATATCCCTTTGCTACTCATACGCTGAGTTGGCGAGGGCCGGTATCAAACCATGAACCTTGTGGTTTCTAGGTGGACGATCTACCAACTGAGCTAAACCGGTCCTTTGCTTTACTACAACCGCTTTATCCACTTAGGTCTCGCGCTAGTGAAAAGGGGATAGACTCCCTCGCTGTTCACCAGATGCCGATAATAGGCCACCACTCCACCAGCATCATAATCCATATTAAAAGTGGTTTACCTCAGTCGGTTGAGCATCCACCTCGGAACACAAGGTTCCTGGTTCGATACTAGCTCTCACCAACTCAGCGCATAAGTAGCACACCTTGGGTACTCTGATCTGTGCGATAAAGTGGGAGCTGACGGCAGGTTTAGCGCTCCATCTCAGACGCAAAAAAATAGTGGAAAGGGAATAGACTTCCTAGTAGTCCGGCTGATACCAACTATAGGCCACTCCGCTGACTTTTACTTTATAGATGCAACTAGAGTGACTAGAGTTCGAACTCGCTTACTACGATGTTGTAATCCATTACGTTAGCCACTACGCCATGGGGACTCCGGGACTCATGCACAAACATTTAAGAAACGTTCCGCATCAGTTTCACAGTTTCCTTCATTGACAGAAAACTGATTGGCAAATGGCAGATTTTCAACGACCAATATTAGGTTTGAAGATAAAAATTCTTATAAGTGGTGACCTCAATGTTGTTATTTTGTCTGTTTCGATCTCACTGAGCGCTTGACCAGCCTTTGACTGTAAACTGCATCTGATGGTAGTATTTACCTAACTCCTCCATCATGAGTGTTGTGATGTTAGTCCCAACAGTAAAAAGAAGTCAAGTCGAGATGGGGTAAAATAAGACAAGTGTATTTACAATTAATGGTACATGTACGACTAGCTTGTCGTTAACGGGAACAGTGCTCCTTTCCACTCGGTGTCTCACTATTTATAGTGAGAACCGGTGCATGTTCTCCACTGTAGGAACGGCCGGTACAACAATGAGTATGATGCGATGATGTAAATAATACAAATTATTATTATTATTATTATTATTATTATTATTATTATTATTATATTTTTGCTTGAAGGCAATTACAATGCATGTATCGCATAAAATTCGATACTTTTTTTTAAATAGAAAATGAACTTGACAAGTGTAATCCCGGCAAAGGATCGCTCTGTGTGTAGAACATCGTACAGACTGTTTCGACTTTATTAAGTCTCATCAGCGATGTATACTAACGACTTCCCTCCGACAGAAATCGAAGTCGTTAGTATGCCTTCAAGTAAAAATATAATATATACTTTATTCAACAATGCTTCTAAAAACAAGCATCCAAAAATCTTATTCACTTCGCCGAAGAGCATAAGGCCTGGTTTGTTGTTAATATTCACTCAACGTCCCCTTACCTATTATGGTAGAGGCGTGTAAGTATCATTTGACAAGGTTAATTTCGCAGGCATTGTTAGCTGTGTACTGTGGCCGAGGCGATATGGTCTTTAACTATGCCTGCTGAAGTCCCGGTTTCGATTTTAACACATATATACATACATATATATATAGACAAACAATATATATATATATATATATATATATATATATATGCTAGCAAGTATCATAGAGGGAATTGTATTCACATAACTGTACAAATACTGCCCACATACATGAATAAGTGACAAGGCTAGAAACTGATACTTCAGCTGATAAATACTGTAATAACCTCACACGTCAAACATGATTTCCTCGGTGACGTTTCCTTAGCAACGTCAATGTAACAATCTCCTTACACTGACGTGCTGTCTCTTGCTACCCAGAGGTGGTGATGAAAATAACCTACCGAAGACAATTTCCCCGTGGAAATAAAAGTTTGGGATTTGAAAGCGAAGAGAATTAAAAGAAATGCTCTATCCTTTTCTGAAGTTTTGCGATTGAATATGAAATCACAAATTTATGAATTGTAATTTTCTTGGCGACTACGAAAGTAATAACCGTTTTGATCGTGAAATAAGATGTCAGTTTCCCGCCGGGCAAATTGCATATGCAGCTTGTAAACTGTTATATATCAATATCAACGGCAATGTCAATATATATATATATATATATATATATATATATATCAAAAAGGTGACACAATGGTTAGTTGATGCAAGTTTCACAATGATAAGATAGCGATATAACAAATATAAAGTGCTCAATACGTGAGTAGAGCAAATGTATTATTATAATGGTACACAGTAATAACCTACTCGAGTTTCCCCATAAGGATCTTCAGGGTTGAATCCACTGAATTAATCAATATCTTGATTAATTCAGTGGATTTAATCCTGAAGATCCTCATGGGGAAACTCGAGTAGGTTATTACTGTGTACCATTATAATATATATATATATATATATATATATATATATATATCTTTCAAAAAAGAAAAGACTTAGCAAACCGTCATTCCGTAATAGATTAATTTCGACCAGAAACTCAAAAGGCTTCTTTTTTTTTTTAATTTTTAATTTCTAAAAATCCTTAAGAGGCCAGCCTCTTCTGACGGATTTTACAAAATGAAGGAATTCACCTAAGGACAGTTTCACAAGATAATTCACAAAATTTAGGTCAGATAGCAAATATAAAGTTAAAATTCTAAGTCACAATTATTTTAACTCAATCAATAATATTTTTCTCTTTCTTAATAACAAAAATCTTTTTTCTTTAATTTGTATTCATTGATTATTAGTTGATAATAAAGAAATTAATGATAGTAATTATCACTTTGTTCTATTAATGTAGAAGAAGGATTTAAAGACTTAGTTGTCATGTGCTGCTCTCATGACGTACATATGTAATCCAGGCGGCCATAGGTGTTCAACAGTTTGACCCCGAGACAGCTGAATTTTTGTTACCTCTTTTAGAACAAGAAAAATTGCTCGGTATGTATAAAAACATAATAAATTAAAGTGTAATGTATTATGTCCTGTAATGTATTTTAATGTGTTATCTATCTATCTATACATATATGATAACGGTTAGAAGATTAAGGAACAAGAGTATTAATCTATACATAAAGAAAGGGCAGTTGTGTGAATCTATATGTCCGGAGGAAACTTCGAAAATAAAACAATTAACGACAAAGTAAATACATATACACATTAAATATCACCGGGGTTTGGTTTTCGAGCAAAAATAATAGAGATTTGATTTATATTCGTGAAGATAATTAAAAAATAAAATTTAAATGATAACAGTATGAATTTTTTTTTCATTTAATATTTTAGATAATAGACATTAACATTTCTTTTCATAGTAACTGGATCAATGCAAGGTCTATTTTTTTTACATAGGGATTTAAATGGGGCATCCCATGAAGATTCAACTCACGATTTAGTAATAATGGATCTGCGGACTAACTTTAAAAATCATTCTCTACCCAGGCGACGCCGGGTACCCACTGCTAGTACATATATAAAGGGCAGTTTGTATGTATGTATGTCCGGAGGAAACTAAGAAAATAAAAGAATTAATGTCAAAGTGAATATATATTCTATATACACATTCACGATCACTACATCTTGGTTTTTGAGCAAAAATAATGAAGATTTGATTTATATTCGTGAAGATAATTAGAAAATAGAATTTAAACGATAACGGCATGGGATTATTTTTGCATTTAGGAATTTGAATTGGAGACATTAATTTTTATTTTCCCAGTGTCTGGATCAACTCATGATCTTTTTTTACGTGGGAATTCTAATGGGGCTTCTTGTGAAGATCCAACTCGCAATTAAACAATAATGGATCTGCGAGACTACCTTTTTACCCTCCTATACCCAAGCGACGCTGGGTAGCCACTTCTAGTTATTTTATCTTTTCTTTGAATTTGAATAGGAGACATCAATTTTCTTTTCCCCTGCGAGACTACCTTTTACACTCCTATACCCAAGCGACGCTGGGTAGCCACTTCTAGTTATTTTATCAATGGTATTTTTCTTTGAATTTGAATAGGAGACATCAATTTTTCTTTTCCCCTGCGAGACTACCTTTTTACACTCCTATACCCAAGCGACGCTGGGTAGCCACTTCTAGTTATTTTATCAATGGTATTTTTCTTTGAATTTGAATAGGAGACATCAATTTTTCTTTTCCCAGTGTCTGGATCAACGCATGGTCTTTTTTTACGTAGGAATTCTAATGGGGCTTCTTGTGAAGATCCAACTCGCAATTCAACTATAATGGATCTGCGAGACTACCTTTTTTACACTCCTATACCCCAGCGATGCTGGGTAGCCACTTCTAGTTATTTTATTAATGGTATTTTTCTTTGGAGTAATAAATTTGGAAACTTAAACATAATCTTTTTTTCAATCATGTGACTACAAGAGTGAGGACCGTGTCGATTTCTGCGCTACGATTTTGATGGTGGACGTGATTTAGATGAAGGGGTAAATTATTATGATACTAAACGACATTCAGTTGATGGCTGACGAATGCGAAATCACTCTTTTTTACCCATAGTGGTTGTACGAATTAAAGCGTTATCTATTGGTCAAATAGATCTATTTTCGAAAACGTTTAAAGTGATTGTGAACTACCCTAATACATTGACAGGATTTATTCAATCGAAATTCTCCAATTCCGTAATAAGTAACGTTTTCCGGGACTCAATATTCACGGTCAACCAAGCACAAAAATTGAAAAGTCCATTCAAGCAGTAAAAACTTATTTTTATAATTTTGGGGTTAGTTATTTTTTTTATTTTTTCAGATATTCCTGAAAATATTTGTATAAACTCTCTCTCTCTCTCTCTCTCTCTCTCTCTCTCTCTCTCTCTCTCTCTCTCTCTTTCTCTCTCTCCTCTCTCTCTCTCTCTCTCTCTCTCTCTATATATATATATATATATATATATATATATGTGTGTGTGTGTATATATATATATATATATATATATATATATATATATATATATGTGTAATATGGGTGCTATATTTCTAAGCAGATAGTGCTCAATATCATTGATGGAGCGTTTATATTTGGTTTAAGGTATGGTGGACATGGAGTCAACACCTGGTTACTGAAAGTTTATCACCTATGCAATCAGATTAAATCGCATAGTCGAGAAACTATCAGTAACCAGTTGTTGACGACATGTCCACTTTATCTTAACTCAAATATATATATACATATATAAAGTCATCCACAGAAACCGTGTTTCGACGTTTCACTTCTCTTCAGTGTGGCTAGACACAGCAACTACCCGACTGATTTTTCATCCGCCCAATTCGTGAATCTCTGATATGAGTGTAACTACGATTTGGGTGCAATTTTGGTGTTATTGCAATTGAAGTGTTAGTGAAACACCGATATTAGTGCAATTCCGGCATGAGTGCAACTCCAATGTTAGTGTAACTCCAATGTTTGTCAGAAAGTCCTGAACTCTACCAATTAAGAATAATTACATTTTTCGGGGAAATAATAAAAAGAAACTTTAAATCGTCTTGAAGAATAAATGAATGAGAACATTAAAGAGAGAGTTTAGAAAATGTTTCTAGAAAATAAAATTTTGGAAAAAAAACAGCAAATTTTTTTTCGTTTTCGAAAACTTGAAATACTGAAAAAGGAATGACTGAAAAGTTCGATTAAATTCTAAAAGAATCTATTGATTATGTATCACCATTGTTTACATCCATAGAACTCATCCTGTTCGTAAAACATCAATCGATTCCGCATTCTTTTTCACAAGGTGAGTGTGTAAATTGACTGACGATGGGGGTGGGGCAATAGCATTGGCCTTGATGTCAAGAAATTTAAACATCTCCTAATCAGGAGCGGAACTCTGGTATTGTAGCAAACGCTGCAAAAATAAGTCCCCAGTAGGGGTGGCAAATGGAAGTTAAATTTATGGGACGGGTGTTTTCTATGGCCATTTTGGACCATATTACCTATAGGCACCCTTTGTCGATCTCGATTAAGAAAGGACATGTTTTTCATTTACACCGCCAATATCCAGTTGTTTGTTAGGGTTTAGGGTTAGAGGCTAATTTTATAATAAAAAAAAAAATCTAAAAATCGTCTGTAAAAACAACCGGATATTGACGGTGTAAATGAAAAACATGTCCTTTCTCAATCGAGATCAAGAAGGGGTACCTAAAGGTCATATGATCCGCCATTCTTGCTGCTGATTACGATTTTGATGATTGTTTTTATTAATAATAGCTCTAAAGGTATATCTATAACAAGCATGTCCATCGGGCCAATTATGACCTGCGGTAAATTTACTTATATTAACAACTTATATTAAAAATGATTCTAATTAAACATTGAACATACAAATTGGAATGAATATAATCGAACATTTATAAATGATTCAACTCATAGCATTGAATAACTCATAAGTGGTTTATATGCCGTTAAATAAAACAAACCAAATGAAACCAGACAATCTATATATTAATACGCTTATTCCTAAATCTTCCCTCTGTTATCATCCAGCAATTAATTACTCTCTGGTTAAAAATGAAACCGTCCGTCCAAATTGTTCAAGATGCAATGCAAAAATATAAATCCAAATCATCTAGTGTCGCTTAATCGCAGATTTCGTATTTGTCCCGTTTTATTTTACTTAATTTTAAAAATGAAACATTCCAAATGGTCTTGCGTCACTTAAATGCCCATGGTAAAATTAAAAATTGAAAAAAAAAAGTTACGTGTTTGTTTTATTTGTAATATTGAAATTGTGAATGACCGAATATATTTTGTTTTAATATATTAGCAGTTTCAGTCTTATAATGTTTTATTTAGGTGGAGGTGTCTGTGGTGTAATGGTTTGTGTGATATGGGACAAGTGACGGTATAGCTGTTTTCTTCGTGGTGTATTGTTTAAAAAAAAACTATTTACCCGCTCGGGTACGATTCGACACAAGCTCGCGTCCATCGAGGATCGAACTATTTTTTCAGTTGTAACGGATCTGCGAGACTAGATTGCTAACCATAAGTAAAACCTTAAACAAGAACCGATTTAGGTCAAGACCAAGTGATTCCGACTTATATGACATTGTATACCTCTCAGCCAGTGAGCCTCTTTTTCTAATTGTTTTAATTCATTTATCGTTCATTTGCTTTGTATTTATTTCCAGTTTTATGCGTCCCTGACGCACAAGAATCTAAAAGGACGCAGCAAAATCATATCTATGCGTCCAAGTGTTTTTCTTTTTTCTTCCCCAACCATTTCAAGCTAACTGTAAATACATTCCAATAGTTTCTTAGAAACGAATTACACAAGATAGGTTACAAGTTAGGAGTTTAGACTTGAAATTTTCACATATAATGTGTGTGTTAAAAGCCCGCTTCTACTTATAGACTAGCCAGAATCATGTGTCTATCTCTTGGCCAATCACTGGCTATACTCTGAAGTTGATACTATACTTAACCGACCCTAATGGTCATAATTACTGTAACATTCATGGACGACGGACATAGGATTAAATCACTGGATCTTTACCAATACGTAGGATAGGACTTATACGCTTACCCAAGGATCCCATAACACAGGATTTTCTTTAAGCCCTTTTCAACTGGCCAAGTATGGCACTTAAAAACTTTACATAGATGGCTTTAGTTGTTTCCTCAGATCATAAATAAAAACCCTACAATTTATCAAGAAACTTTAATTGGGGTCCATCAAATTTCCTGGGAACTTATTCAAAGCAAATATGTGCGTCCCAGGTCGCACTAAATTAAAAATCTATCAGTATTGCTGTAACTGTAATAATTTGGATGTAATTTTGAGGTGAAAAAATATCAGAAAGAACCATCGACTCTCGGACATCTTCACTATATATCTTATATATATATATATATATATATATATATATATATATATATATACATATATATATACATATATATCTTCACTCTATCAGATTTGGTCCTCTTTACAAAAAGTTTGGACACTTCTGATCAATATAGATATATTGATGATATATGCATTTCTTTTGTCTCGGTGTGTAGCTACATAAGAATGTATGTGTGTGTGTGTGTGTGTGTGTATGCGTGTGTGTGTATGTCTGTCGTTCCTTCTCTGTGTGTATGTGTGTGTGTACAGAGAGAGAGACAGAAAAAGGTAGTGTGTATGTCCTTCTCTTTCTCTCTCTCTCTCTCTCTCTCTCTCTCTCTCTCTCTCTCTCTCTCTATCTCTCTCTTTCTCTCTCTCTTCTCTCTATATTCTCTCTCTCTTTCTCTCTTCTCTCTCTCTCTCTCTCTCTCTCTATCTATCTATCTATCTATCTATCCGTGTGTACAGACTGATAAAGACAACATGCGTGTGTGTGTGTGTCTCTCTCCCTCTCTACCTCTTTCACTAAGAGAGCCTGAAACGGTAATGTGTGTGTGTGTGTGTGTGTGTGTGTGTGAATGACGTTCCTTCTGTGTATGTATGTATGTGTGTGTACAAAGAGAGACAGAGAGACACAGAAACGGTAATGTTTATGTCCTCTCTCTGTCTCTCTCTCTCTCTCTCTCTCTCTCTCTCTCTGTGTGTGTGTGTGTGTGTGTGTGTGTTTATAAACGGATCCCCGTCACACTGCAATAATCCCGAGTGTTTGGCCCTCCCAACTTTCCTCATAGATCGATTCCGTTATAAAAGATTACCTTTTTTATCCTATTAATCCGTGAAAAGAAAAATGTTTTCACGGTTGAAGTAACATCCAATTAAAGCAATAAATCTATGGGGAAAAAGATACCAAACACGGCCGATTGATTTTAGATCGATTCGTTCCTTTGATGAGAAAGAGATGAGAATCGAGACAAGCCCTTCTCCCTTTTATACCACCCCTACCCCCCTACACACACACACACACACACACGTGCGGCTCTTCTCTTTCATGTCACGTGATTTTTTTCTCTCAGTGTCATTGCGTACATTTTACTTCTTTTTTCTTATTAATTTATTATTATTTAATTAGTTTTGTTTTTGTTTTTTGTTTTATTTTTTTTTTAAATTTATTTACTTTTTCTTTAATCTTTTCTGGTTCAATTGATATAGTGCAGAATTTCGGTTTAGCTCCGTCAGTAGAGCATCCGCCAATGAACCACAAGGTTCCGGGTTCAATACCGGCCCTCGCCAACTCAGCGCAGGTTCCGGGATTTCCTGGACTACAACTGGATTCACTGCTACCACGAGTACACTCTTGTTCTACCTAGGAGTTTGTTGTAATGGAATATTCCCTCTCTCTCTCTCTCTCTCTCTCTCTCTCTCTCTCTCTCTCTCTCTCTCTCTCTCTCTCTCACCCATCTGGTCTGACTATATAATATAGTGAGCACGGAATTATACTGGGCTGGCTTCGAGGATTAGTAGCGTGCTCCCTATTCCTTGTCTGTCTTATTGTATCTCTCTGCAATAAAACCCTCTATCTTAAATCTACGAAAGTATTGACTGGTCCTTCCACTCGACTACAACCTTGTCTGATTGTATCCCTTTTAAGGACACAACAATTTCTTACTTACCAACTTCCATTTTCCTTACCCATTATACTGGGCTGGCTTCGAGGATTAGTAGCATGCCTCACTATTCTTTGTCTGTTTTATTGTATCTCTTTGTAATAAAACCCTC
>CM042153.1:85947658-85960158 GCA_023376005.1 Doryteuthis pealeii
GATGATAGATAGATAGATAGATAAGGAAATACTTAGATAGATAGATAGATAGATAGATAGAAAAGACTTTGGTAGATAGATAGATAGATAAAAATACCTAGATATATATAGATCGATAGATAGATAGACAGATATAGAAATGGATAGATAGATATATCGATAGATAGAAAGGGTTGAAATACCTAGAAAAGGCTGAGATAGATAGATAGAAAAGGCCGAGATAGATAGATAGATAGATAGATAAATAGATAGATAGATAGATGAATGGATGGATGGAAAAAACAGAAACAGTTAGAAAAGGCTGAGATAGATAGATAGATAGATAGATAGATAGATAAAAATACTTAGATATATATAGAACGATAGATAGATTGATAGATAGATAAAGAAATAGATAGATAGACGGATAGATCGATAGATAGAACAGGTTGAATTACCTAGAAAAGGCTGAGATAGATAGATAGAAAAGGCTGAGATAGATAGATAGATAGATAGATAGATAGAAAAGACTGTGGTAGATAGATAGATAGATAGATAAAAATACTTAGATATATATAGAACGATAAATAGATTGATAGATAGATAAAGAAATAGATAGATAGACAGATAGATCGATAGATAGAACAGGTTGAATTACCTAGAAAAGGCTGAGATAGATAGATAGATAGATAGATGGAAAAAACAGAAACAGTTAGAAAAGGCTGAGATAGATAGATAGATAGATAGATAGATAGATATAAAGGGCCGAGTAATTGTTGCCAAATTTTTCTTGGTCTGTCACAATTCCAAACTCCGCGGATGGGGAATCGAAGGATGCACAAAATTTGTTTTTTTTAACCTTCCATGTATAAAGATATTACCTACCTTGAAAAACGACATTCCCAGCTCAAGTCTTAACATAGACATTCATCTAAGACATTGAATAGGCCTTAACGCATTACCGAGATGACTACTAGTACTAGCAAATAAAAAATACCCTCCGGGCGATGTAAAAGTAGATTTTTGAAACATATTGCCTGAGGGTGGGAGTAAAAAAATTCAATGTCAGCGAGTTTGTACCCTAAGTAAGTAAAATCATCAAATTCATTAAAGGATTAAAAAAAGTAAAACAATTTGAAATGTAAACTTTAAGTATGTATTAAAATAAAACAAACTATATATAGATATATAATACCAGTCATGTATTTATTAAAACTTGTTTTAAAAAAACAATGAGGACTGTTTAATTTTGCATGTTCGAATTTTGAGTGTATTTATTCTATGTTATGATGATTTTTGGTAATGTGACGTAAGCAGTGACGTAGTTTTTGTTGCATACAAAAACCGGAAGCTAATCTCCATTATTAATAGAATTAATGGCTTTGTAGCAGGCTATCAAACAGCTACATATCAAAAGGAGGACCCTCAGAGAGTAACGGTTATCGTCGTACTAAATGGAATCGTTGTACCGAGTTCAAATCCTAGATGAAATCTGTTTGAATTTCACTTCGCCCTGATGCACTCTTTTCTCCCCAGCTATGAAAGAAAATAGGAAAAAACTTTTTTTTATAAGAAATGGAATAAAAGCCAAAAACAAAAACATAGAAAAATAATAGATGAAGTAAAAAGAATCAACACGTATGACGAAGTAATAAAAAAATCCAGAAATAAATAAAAGAGATTTTAAAAAAAAAGGGAAAAGAAAGAATAAATATTTAAAAAATAAGGAAATAAAGAAGAAAAGTGAAAAGAAAGAAAAAAAATATAAAAAATTATGGACTAATATAAAGAAGAAATGTAAAAAGAAAACAAACAGAAGAAAAAGAAGAAAAATGATAGATAATGTGAAATTAGTATTATTTGCATTATTCGTACTATTGTCCCCATCTACAATAATCTTCATACACTGACTGCTATTTGCACAGTAGCATTGCAACCAACAAAGCCTTCATCAGATGATGACTCTGGGTTCAGACATGGTTTCGGGGCCGAAGCATCATTACCACTAACCCAGAGCGCCCCAGCAGTACCTCACGATACCACCAGACTTTGTCGGTTTGATGTCACAAAATAGGACTGCCATATCCACGCTGATGTGGTTAGAGCTTTCTCCTGAATCTTTTTAGTAGTAGGGCAGATTGGGTTCTTTAGTTCTTTAGTTTTGGCCATTGTTCTAATTCACGTATCACAGTGTGGGATATACAGGGGGACTGAAAAGTAACTCCATATTTTAAACCATTTATAATTTTGTTATCGGCTGCAAGATGATATCTGGCCAGTTATCAATACTTGGTAGAATATCGAAGACTTGATTTTTATGCAAAAGAAAAGAAAGAGAAAAATAGAAGAAATAAAGGAAAATGAATAAATGAAAAGAAAGAAAGCAAGGAAGAAAGATGGCAAGAAATTAAAAGAAAGACTCAAACAATAATAAAAGATAGGATAAGAAAAAACTAGGAACAAACTAGCATAAAAGGAGTACAAGATAAGGCACAACTGGGTGGGAAAGGTGATCTATATCAAAGATTAGAAATTGACTATACTAACAAATAATATAGGCAAAAGGTAGAATCAATCCGAGAATATATGCATAAAATTATCAAGGATTCCTCGACAGAAATCCAGGTGTAGTGTCCATTTTATTATCCAGTTCCTCCACATTTCCGACATACATACATGCATACAAGGTGTGTCAAAAAAGTATCGAGATTTTTTTGTACTTTTTGACACACCTTGTATTCTGAAAATGAAATAACATCCCATTCATTAATTTTTCAGAATACAGGGTGTGTCAAAAAGTACCAAATCTAAAGCTGTGTTTACCAAGATAGAATGAAGAATGAATGGAACGTTATTTTCTTCAGAATGTAAGGTGTGTCAAAAAGTACAAAAAATCTTGATACTTTTTTGACCCACCATGTACAACATATTATTTCCTAACCTCTTGGCATGAAATAACCCCAGACGGATTGATATGCCGTGAAAATCGACCAACCAACAACCAGCCTATGGTCTCGTTTTCGCCTCCATCATGCAACCAATTTCATGTTTCTTATCTTCGCCGTCAATGTAGATGACTTGTCTCTTAAATAAAATCGATCAAGCGAGTCGGTCCAAAAGATATAATCACGCACTTCCATTGCTTTCTGCCTCGGGAATGTACACATGTCTCCTATCTTGAAATAAATTAGCCAACATTTTTGTTTTCACTGATCCTAAGTCCAAGCACCAACATTAATTTGCCAATGTACACGGTGACTGTAAAGTAACTACGGTTAAATCGAACTTAACGGACATAAATTCTACCATCGTATGTCATTCCCGACCCCCACCCCACCCCACCCCAAGAAAAAATACTAAAGATAGGGGAATTAAAAAAGATTAATTAAATTTTAAGTATTGATATATTAATGAATAAAAGATATAATGAACAAGTTATTTTATTTAAGAACTTTTAAAATTTTTCTGGTCAGTTCACTTTGGACCACGCATCTTTGAGAATCTGTGTTACACCTCAAAGATACGTGGTTCAAATTTAACTTACCTGAAAAAATGTTATGGTTGGGGTTTAGGGTTAGTTTAATGGGAAAATGAATAAATAATTTGGGTTCTGTTTTTTTCTGGGTCACCCTGAAATATGTTTTAATTTTCCGACCGATTTGCAAATTTAGCCGATCTTTCATATTATTTGCATTAAAAAAAGTTCCATCTTCTATGAGGAAGTATTTAACAGTGGCAGGTGTTTGATACGTAGGAGACAAAAGTGTAAATAAAGGAATTATAAGCAGGAAATGAGAAAGGAACTGTGAAGGAATTCTTAAAAGAAAATTAATGAAAATTAATGAAAAAAACAAGAAAAAAGAAAAAGAAAGAAATGAGCAAATTGGAATGAAGAAAATAGTGAAAAAGAAAGAAAGAAAGAAAGAAAATGAATGAAAATGAAAGAAGGACAAATAAAAATGAAAGAGAAAGAAATGTACGAAGAGGAAAGAAGAAAATAGGGAAAAAGAAAGAAAAAGGAAAACAAAGAAAATGAGTGAAAAAGAAAAAAGATACAAATAAAAGAAAGAAAAAAGAAAGAAACGAAAAGGAACGAAGAAAACAGTTAAAAAGAGAGAAAAAGAATGAAAATGAAAGAAAGAGGAAATGTATAAAAACGAAAAAAGATTTTTTTTAAATAACAAAGGAAAGTGAAAGAAGAAAAAATACGAGCAAAAAGAATGAAAGAAAAACAGAAACGTGTGAAAAAGAAAAAGGAATCAATTAAAAAACAAGGAAAAATAAATAAGTAAATGAACGAAAATATAAGAAAGAATAAAAGAAGGAAATGGCTAAAATGAGAAGAAAGAAATGAGTGAAAAATAGAAAGAAATAATGAAAGAAACGCTTGAACTTAAAAGAAACAAACGTTGAAAATGAAAGAAACAAAGAAACAAACGAGTGAAAAGAAAGAAGAAAGAAGAAAGAAAGAAAGAAAGAAAGAAAGAAACGTTTAAACTTAAACGAAGAAACAAGTGAAACAGAAGAAACAAAAAAACAAACAAATGAATGAATGAAAATGGAAAAAGAAACGAGTGAAAAGAAAGAAAGAGAGGTTTGAATTTAAACGAAGAAATAAGTGAAAAAGAAAGAAAGAAAGAAAGAAAGAAAGAAAGGAAGGAAGGAAGAAACGTTTGAACTTAAAAGAAGAAACAAGTAAAAAAGAAGAAAGAAAGAATGAAACTAGTGAAAATGGAAAAAGAAAGAAAGAAAGAAATGAGTGAAAAAGAAAGAAAGAAAGAAAGAAAGAAAGAATGTGATTATAAAACAAGTAAGAAGCGAATGAAAACGAAAGAAAACTAGTCAACAAGAAAGAAAGAAGAAAGAAAAGAGGAAGAAAGAAAGAAAGAAAAAGGAAAGAAAGAAACGATTGAAAATAAATAAAAAACGCATGAATATTAAAAAAATATAAAAGAAAGGAGTAAAAATGAAAGACGAGAAAGAAAAAAAAGAAATGTTAGAATAGCGAGAAAGAAAGAAAAAAATAATAATCGGAAAGAAAGAAGAAAATTTTAAAATATAGAATTCCAAACTAGGACGGATATATATATATTTTTTATTCTATCATAATTAGTATGTATAAAAGGGCAACAGTTATAGACCTTCATTTACATATTGACGCTTCTGTTCCATCACGCATGCGCACCAGCGATAATCACAATAAATAAACGTTTGAGAGCAGACGAACTCACAATGGAGACTCCAAATCCCCGCCCAAATCAAGACATAATGTTAAAGAAAGAAAAAACTGTCGATAGAAATTCTATACAAAAATTAGAGCTATTTTCTCTGGTCATTATTAGTAAT
Source organism: Doryteuthis pealeii (assembly GCA_023376005.1). Lineage (NCBI taxonomy): Eukaryota > Metazoa > Mollusca > Cephalopoda > Myopsida > Loliginidae > Doryteuthis > Doryteuthis pealeii. The sequence goes on from CM042153.1 coordinate 85,952,984, forward strand.
TGGCTTGTTTCATAGTTGAAGCGCCCAATTCCCTGGATAGTATAACGCACTGTTTCGTCTTCTTTTTCCTTTTTTTCTTTTCTTTTTTTATATTATAAATCTCATAGCAGATATAACACGAGTGGCAATTCATCCTCGATGATGGATCTGAAAATGGATTTAAGATGGAGGTTATCTAGAAATGAACTCACTTAAGTACTAATCGCAAAATATATATTCTTGTAGATATTTTGAAAAGACGTTATGAATGAATTCACACACACACACATATATAAGTGTACGCATACACACATGCACACACACACACACACACACACACACACACACACACACACAGAGAGAGAGAGAGAGAGAGAGAGAGAGAGAGAGAGAGAGAGAGACGCGTACATCTATCTATTATTATACTAAAGCTGAATTAATCAACTTTTACTTTCTAAAGGCTTTTTTACTATTTACTTTAATGACACGAAAATTATACTGAATTATTCCTTAGTTTTAGGATTGACTTATGTTTTTAAAAAATTCTGTTTTAATTGGTTCTAATTAGTCGTAATTTACAATTAAATCAAAAACCGAACAATCTCTAACTTTACTCTGTGTCTATCTCTTTCTTCCCCTCTATGTATCTCTTGACTACCTCCTCGTTATATAATGTTAGTTTCTCTGGAGAATAGAGAGAGAGAGAGAGAGAGAGAGAGAGAGAGAGAGAGAGAGAGAGAAAGATGCGATACATCTATCTATTATTATACTAAAGCCGAGTTAATCAACTTTTACTTTCTAAAGGCTTTTTTATTGTTTAGTTTGATGACACGAAACTTATACTGAATTATTCCTTACTTTTAGGGTTGAATTATGTTTGAAAAAAAATTCTGTTTGAATTGGTTCTAATTATTCGTAATTTACAATTAAGTCAAAAACCGACCAATCTCTTACTATACTCTCTGTCTATCACTTTCTTTCCCTCTATGTATCTCTTGACTACCTCCTCGTTATATAATGTTAGTTTCTCTGGAGAATAGAGAGAGAGAGAGAGAGAGAGAGAGAGAGAGAGAGACGCGATACATCTATCTATTATTATACTAAAGCTGAGTTAATCAACTTTTACTTCCTAAAGGCTTTTTTACTGTTTAGTTTAATGACACGAAAATTATACTGAATTATTCCTTACTTTTAGGATTGAATTATGTTTGAAAAAAATTCTGTTTGAATTGGTTCTAATTATTCGTAATTTACAATTAAGTCAAAAACCGACCAATCTCTTACTATACTCTCTGTCTATTACTTTCTTTCCGTCTATGTATCTCTTGATTACCTCCCCGTTAAATAATGTTAGTTACTCTGAAGAGAAGAGAGAGAATGAGACGGGAGAATTTGAAATGTATTTCTATGTTAAATTTCACAACCATCAACCCGTAGCTTAAATGAGGTCAAACATTCCCTTTCTTAGAAAGCATATTGATAATGATTTTAAGGTTTCCTCCGGCCGTATTCATACTTATTTCTTTTTTCTTTTTCTTTTTTTTTTCGCTTTGCTAACTCCATTCTCCCTAATCTCAGTTATCTTCCCAGAGTTAAATGGGTGACCTAACGAGTCACGTTTTGTCTAGTATATTAATAAAGGTGTTCCTTAATTGTAGGACCGTTATCTTCTTACAATACGCTTTGGTTAAAAATAAGAAAAAGAGAAAGAGAAAAGCAAAGTATTTTATTTTTTCTATATCTATTATTTAATAGAATTTACTATGAATTTAGTTCTAGATAATATATTAATCACATTTCTGTTAATACGTCTGGTAGCATTTTATGCTGGTAGGGGCGCCCTGAATTAGTGGTAACGATATTAAAACTCCGAAACCACGCTTGAACTGAAGTTTATCGTCTGATGATGACTTCAGTCTAAAGTAAATAAGAAACACCTGAACAAGGCCCGAGGATACAGCCGCCTGATCGTTGTGTTTATACATCACTCCATCATTGTTTTCTACTTTCTCCTCATCCCTTTCATTCCCTCTCTCGTACCTAATCTTCTCTTCTTTCTTCTACCTTCCTCCTCCTCCTTTTTCCCCATGTTCTTTTTTTTTCTTTTTAACCTCTCCCTTCTTTATCTCAATTTCTCTTCCTCCTACCTCTCCCTCACTCCATCGTACCTTTCATCTTCTCGTACCTTTTTCCTCCTTCCTCTTCTTCCTTCTCAATAACTTCTTTTTCCCACCTTTCCATTTGCATCTCAATTTTCACTGATAGACAAAATGACTCCAGACACAGAAGAGTACCGTAACAGAATGTTGTCTTCTTCTTCTTCTTCTTCTTCTTCTTATTATTATTATTATTATTATTATTATTATTATTATATATTATTATTATTCATTTCCATTTCTTTTTTCTTTTTCTTTTTTGTCTTTTTCTTTCTTCTCTTTGACTTTCTTCTTCTTCTTCTTCTTCTTCTTCATTTCCATTCTTCTTCTTCTTCTTCTTCTTCTTCTTCTTTTCTTCCATTCTTCTTCTTCTTCTTCTTCTTCTTCTTCTTCTTCTTCTTCTTTCTTCATTTCTTCTTCTTTCTTCTTCTTCTTCTTCTTCTTCTTCTTTCTTCTTCTTCTTCTTCTTCTTCTTCTTCTTCTTCTTCTTCTTTCTTCTTCTCTTCTTCTTCTTCTTCTTTTTCTCATTTCTTCTTCTTCTTCTTCTTTTTCTTCTTTCTTTTCTCTTCTTTCTTCTTCATTTCCTTCTTCTTCTTCTCTCTTCTTCTTCTTCTTCTTCTTCTTCTTCATTTCCATTCTCTTCTTCTTCTTCTTCTTCTTCTTCTTCTTCTTCATTTCCATTCTTCTTCTTCTTCTTCTTCTTCTTCTTCTTCTTCTTCTTCTTCTTCTTCTTCTTCGTTCCATTCTTCTCTTCTTCTACCCACTCCATCACACAACATTTCCTTACAACAACAACAACAACAAACAACAACAACCACATCGAAATGTCTACAGTATGTCATCTACAATATCAATGACGTCATAATAATAATCGCTTAGATTAACGAAATTCAATGTCATCAACCTTGATTGCATGTGAAGCGAAATGGACCAATCAAAAACCTTCAACCGATAAATAAAGAGCAAATGAATATATCGTCTTTTCTTTTACGTCTTGTCTCATTTTCACCAATTAAACTCTTCATTTCCACATTTTTTATTATCTCGTTTTACTCGGCCATTTTTACCGCCTATTTTTGCTACAGACATTATTCACAGCCACGAAACAAACTTGCCGCCATTACTTTTCATCGCTTCCAATTACGCGAACAAATTAGGAAAATCAGCCAACGAGAAAAGTAAGAAAAAATAAATAAACAAAATTTAAAACAATAAAAAAAAAAAAAGAAGATAAATGAAATAGTAAGTTTAAACCTTGAAAAAATATTAACGCATGCTACATGAGTTGCGAGTGTTGTTTCTTGGGGATATATATATATATATATATATATATATATATATATTATATATATATATATATATATATATTGAATTTTTTGATATTGAATTTTTGATAAAGGAATTATAATTGATAAATTGATAAATATATACCCTTTGCCCATTAGGTTGTGTTCTGAGGATTCAGGCCCCGAACTGGGAAGTCGTGGTCCTAGAGGTGCCTTGCCCTCTGTAATCCTGCGATGGGATACATGGCAGTATAGGTTAGGTGACTGCGCATTTGAATTAATATTACCATTGACTAGATGATTTGGCATTTCTCCGTTTGTGGCATGGGCTGGTGGCCCAGTGTGTTAAGTCCCCGCTCTTCACGCTGTGGTCCACGAGTTCAATCTCTAGTGGCGGAGATTGTGGTATGCACTGCTGATGAGACCAAAGGAGGTCGAAACAGCAGCCAGTGCTCCGGGATTGCGGCAAATGGTGTTTGCCGAGTTGTCTAGTCGTGGTAATATGATTCAAACTTTTATCAAATATATATATGAGAAGTAAATACACAAGCGATGTGTTTATGATATGGCTTTTTTTTTAGCTGACAATTTTTTGGAGAATATGTGTTTAATTGAAGTCGTACCTAATTTGAAAGTTAATTAATTAATAATTAATTAATTAGGCGGGCATACCTATTTAAATGTAAGGCTAAACAAATCGAGAAAAATCAATCTCTGTTTGCCCGCCTAATTAATTAATTATTAATTAATTAACTTTCAAAATTAGGTACGACTTCAATTAAGCACATATTCTCCGATAAATTGTCGGCTAAAAAAAAGCCATTTCATAAACACATCGTTTGTGTATTTACTTCTCATACTGTCGTGTAGAAGAAGTCACTATAAGAGGAATAAAACCTACTCTGAACAAAACAAAAATCTAAAGAAAGTCCGGTTGATGTAGAGGTTACGATGCTCGCCTGTCAGCTTGACAGTCTGGTTCGAATTACGCACAAGGCGATCTCTTATCTATAGCTCGGCTGATGAGGCCTAATAGGCCGAAATGTACATTCAGAGATTGATTTTTCTCCATTTGTTTAGCCTTACATTTAAGTAGGTATGCCTGCCTAATTAATTAATTATTAATTATTAACTTTCAAAATTAGGTACGACTTCAATTAAGCACATATTCTACCCCAAATATATATATATATATATATATATTATAATTATATATGTTTTCCAATTTGTAGCTTGTTCATTCCTTCTGATAAAGTCTTAAATGAAAATAAAAAACGATATATATATTATTATATATATATATATATATATATATATGTAGGTAATTTTCACCTTTAGTTGGCTAAATTCCGAGCAAATAGGCAATTAGGAGTAACCTCCTTGACTTTCACTTTGAAAACAAGCCGGTAGCTATTTTGAAAGTCTCCGTGCGAAATAAACAAATCTTAGAAACTTTTCGAAAATAATACAACTGCATGCTTTAACACAAAAATATCATAAAATGTGTTCTTAATAATAATTAAGTTCATTTCATAAATGCACACGCCACAATTTTATGCTAGGAATTTAGCCAACTAAAGGTGAAAATTACCATATATATATATATATATATATATATATATATATATACGTTTGCAAGGCTCTGCTTAGTAAGTTCCGGCATTACATAGGGATGAAGGCGGGTATGTAGCACACCCGCTGTATTGAAAATGGGCACTACCCAGCTATAAAATACAGAACGATGGTAGGAAGAAAATTACCCTGAAGTTTCGTGTTACTGCGAGAAACTTAAGTCGGTAGGTTTTAAACCATTCGATTTTAAACGTCTATTTAGCTCTTTATATTGAGCACTTTTTAATCAGTTTTAGTAAACATCCAGTTAGTAAATAAAATCGTATATTTATTTGCTTGGTGGATTTAATGGTAACTGCGATATATATATATATATATATATATATATATATATATATATATATATATATCAAACTTGTTGGTAAATCCTCGCTGTGAGAAAAAAAACAGCAAATAGTTTGATTGTAAAAATATACTACCAAACATTACCCGGGAGAAAAACATTTTTTTGGGAAAAAAGAAAAGACCAAGATAATCGTACCCAACCAAAATTGATGCAATATTTGGCCAAAAGAAAAAACAATTTATATGTATATATATATATGATATTTATATTTATACAAAACCACCATGAAACTAAATCTAACAAGTAAAAGTGCTCAATACCTAAGTAGAGCAAAATAATAAGATAAATCTAATGAGGCAGATGAACCTACTAAAAGTTTCGCTTAATGCTCTTCAGGGCTAAGATCTTAGCCCTGAAGAGCATTAAGCGAAACTTTTAGTAGGTTCATCTGACTCATTAGAGTTATCTTATATATATATATATATATATATATATGTGTGTGTGTGTGTGTGTGTATAATAAATGGAAATGAAGCCGATAGTATGATAGAGAATTTATAGAAAAAACAAATGATAACATTAGTATGCTGACAGATATCTGTTTCGACCTTTTAATAAAGCGGTCATCCTCAAGAGCAACTATATTTATGAAAGAAAGAGAATAAATATGTCCACATCACAATTAAGGAAGATATGGAAAGTTCCGGGAATTCGTAAGGTTAACAAATTTTAAGACATTCCGGCCCTGAATGAGAGCGTTGTTTGTGCCTCTCGTGCTAAACGGTTAACTATTCTGTTCAAATTTGGGGGGGGGGTGTCTAACTTTAACCCAGTCTACACCTGTACAAAATTTCAAAAAAATTGAAGGGGGTGGGTGACATGACCCTGATGATTTGACATGGTATTACCCTACTATTAAAAATACGAATAATAAAAATCTTAATATTCATATATAATACTCTGTGTCGTACGACCGTTATTATCTTGCAACACCTCTGTGTTAAAAATGAAACCGTCCAAATACTCCGAGATTAACTCTGAACCTTCTTGTCCAAATCGGAAACTGTCTTGTCGTAATCGGGAGCCATCACGGAACTTTGAACCCAAACCTGTATTCAATGCATGGGGTATCCTGTTCTCATTCCGTAACCATATCTGGGGTACAAGTGTTAAGCTGTGTTGATTATTATTCTATGTTACTGTCGCCCTTGATCAGGATTGAACCTGCAGCCTAAAGATAACTATCAGTTAGAACTGTCTTAACCCAACAACTTTATCCACTACGCTATGGTCCAATTAGACATTTTGTATTAAATTCACATCAAACGGCTATAGTTTCTTTGTGCACAACATTACGTGTTCTATCATTTGCATATACGTAGATTTCTTTCCCACTCATTACTCATGAATATCCAACATACAGCTGGCCATGCAAAAATACATCTGACCATCATTTGTATGGTCAAAAACATTTTGTAAGTGACCAAAGATGTTAATTTACATAGCTTAATGGTTGGGTTTGGTTTCTTTATTTCATATCAACCTTCGTGGGTTATTTAATACCAAATTAATCCTTTTAAAAATGTTTAGGTTTGGGTTTTTTTTTTCGGGTTTTTTGGGGGGTTTTGGTTTGGTTTGATTTGTTTGTTTTACGGCATATCAACCTCAGTGGGTCATTTAATGCCGATAAAGTTTTGAAATAAACAATTCTTAATGGATAATACAATTTTTTATAAATACATTTTTCTATTTAACCCATAGATGGGACCCTAACAGGTACTACCACTCCGGGTCAGAGTGGACCAGGGAGCAATGGTGATGAATGGGTGCTCCACAT
>CM042153.1:85962658-85982658 GCA_023376005.1 Doryteuthis pealeii
CACGGGTCATCAGTGTGACTAGACAAGGCAGGCTGCTTCAGCCCAGGATGGAAACTAGAACAATTTGTTGTCAGTCGAAATTCTTACCTCTGCGCCATTTACACACCCACCTTTTTTAGAACTAACTGCAGGTGTGCAATATTTTTACCGGTAATTCATTCATTTATATATACTAGCAAATATAATAAAGTATTTTAATTTTAATGTAATAAAATATTATATTAAATTAGAAAGGCTAATGAAACTAATTAAGAATGCAGATAAAAAGATTTGAAAAATAGAACAACTGAAACTTACTCTTCCATCACTCCTGTTTTTCATTGTTAAATTTTGCTAATTTGACTATTTAGTTAAAATAGGAAGTAAAGAATAAAATAACAGTTATTTCTTCTTGTTAATCAATTTCTTTTAAGATTTATCCCCGAGATTTTTGCTCATATTTATTAAGATAAAACCAAACAATTAGAAATCAATAATACCAAGCACATATTAATTAAAATCAAATTTTTAATATTAATATGCAAATTAGCCATCCTGTTCACACTGTAAACCGCTATTTCTTTGTATATATAAATACAATTGCATGTTAATAGTATGTAAATAAGGTCAACAGTATTATTAATATAAAACGATTTTATTAATAATTGAGGTTTAAATAAAGATAAAATCAAGGGAATTGTGACTTGAGTAGTGGTATAGTTACGGTTACAGACAGAAAAACACACTATCTCCATTATGATATATATATATATATATATATAGAGAGAGAGAGAGAGAGAGAGAGAAATGACGTTTGAATTAGTAAATTTACTCTTATAAACCTACTAGGCCATAAGGAGAGTTCTAACCTTTTTTAGGATAGCTATTTTAAATATATATATATACATTTATTCATATATATATATGTCGTTGTAGTGGGGTCCACGTATGCTCCTTCGTTGATGTATGTCTATAAAATATATTGTTTGGGATTTAGTATGAAGCATTAGGTGAGAAATATAAGAAACTCAGTTTTTTAATGTTAAGTTTCGTTTTATTTCGTTAAATTTAAACATCCCGAAAATTATAACAAACATCAAACTGAAATCACGCAATGCTTCATACAAATCCCAACAATATATTTATAGACACACACACACACACACACACACACACACACATATATATATATATATATATATATATATACTATAGTGTGTACAGAAATAACCTACTCCAGTTTCTCTATGAGGATCTTCAGGGTTAAATCCACTGAATTAATCAAGATATTGATTAATCACAGCTAACTGCAGGTGTACAATATGTTTACCGGTAATTCATTCATTATATATATATATATATATATATATATATATAAGTAAAAAAAAAGTAAAGTCTTCGGGGCGGCCTAAAGTCGGTATCAGCCAGTCAGCGAGGGAGTCTATCCCCTTTTATGCCGAAATGCCAAGCCGTTTGAATTAGTAAAAAAAATGATATTCATCTTCTTACGTCTAACCTTGATAAGTGAATTTATTTTTTCTTATGCTCTTTTTTATTGTTAGAAATGTTAACTAAATATCTCGTCAACCCCGGAAAACGATGCTTCGTCAAAAGCAACGATGTGCTTGTTCAGAACTTAAATGGGTGACCATTTAGACAACAAAAGATATCATCAGAAATCGAATATCGAAATGACTTGATTCGGCATTCGTAAAAGGATTGATATGCCGTAAACAACAACCAAACTTTCTGAGAGAGAGGGGGAGAGCATGAGAAAGAGAGAGAGAGAAAGGGTATGGTAAAGAAAAAAAGCGAGAGAAAGAGGAAGAAAGGGAGAGAGAGAGAAAGAAAGAAACAAAGAAAGAAAGAGAAAGAGAGAGAGAGAAAAAAACAGAAAGAAAGAAAGAAAGAATGAAAGAATAAAAGAAAAAGAGAGAGAAAGAGAGATGTGTATATATTTACCAAGCCCCTCCACACGAGCAGGATGCGACACAAGGTCAATTACTTAAGCGGAATTCAACAGGTTTGAATTCAGAATTTTCCTTCTCCTAGACCGGTTGCCTAACCAAGGTTAAAGAGCCAGTCTGCCCTACTATCTATCCATACCTGGAGGGAGAGTAGGATTCATACCTTTCCCAGGGATATTAGCGCTAAGTGAAATGCAATTACCACATGCAGGATTTGAACTCGGGACGACAAGTCCATTTCATGACTTTAACCGTTACGCCACGCGAGAGGTATAAGAGAGAAAGAGAGAGGGGGAGGGGAAGAGAGAGAGAGAGAGTAGGAGGCATATGGTTCTCAATTGCTCTTAATCTTCTTTCTGGTTCTATACATGACTAAAAGACTTTGTTCACAACTGAATGGAAAAGAAGTCGACCGACGGCCGATGCACGTTCAGAAATGATTGATTTTACGGAATAATCCTTCCTTTCATTTACGCTATATTTCCAACAGTAATGTCGGCTTTTCTAGCGTACTAGCTAAAGTTTCGAACTATAAAGGTTGTTCCTCTGAATGTTTAAGGCTTGATGATTAGTATTATCTGCGTTATTCGGACTATTGTCCTCATCTTCATTGTTATTTCTACAACGTTTCGGCCAATATGCTCTCCGGCCTTTTTCAGGTATTTTTTGTCGGACTCGGGAACCTTCTCGGAGTCGGGAACTTTCTTTTCGAACTTGGGAGTCAGAGAACGTTCCCGAGTCCAACAAGAAATACCTGAAGAAGGCCGGAGGGCACATCGGCTGAAACGTTGTACAGATAACAATGAAGATGAGAATAGTCCGAATAATGCAGATAATATAAAGGTTGTCTTGTTATATTTATCACGTACCCCACATTGTACGGGTTAAGCACAAGGTCCTTTTAATGTGGAACCACCCACGAACCAAAGCTCATGGGAGGCGGGGGCAAAAAATGCGTTGATTCGGTCGGCATTACTCCTCAAGGGGTGCCTCTAGCACCGGGCAATAAACCCAGCCCTGCCCCTTTAAATCGAGGGGCAGGTGTTGCTTGGGGAAACCAGAGTTTGTTGTCTTGAATCTTTGTAGTTTTGCTAACCACAACTCGTCACTAGCATTTTCTGTTTAGTTTGAACGAACACGGACACTTTGATGTTTAAGCCCGTGTCTTACATAATTTACAATTATTACAATTATCCTCCAAAAAGTAATGAATAGGTAGCCTATATATTCATATAGGTAGCCTGATATTTCCTTCTGGCGTTAATTAAGCACATTCATCAGAATGTGGTAAATTAACGCCTGAAGATCTGAAACACGTGTCGCTAATAAAAAATAATATTCTTTTTTTAAAGACATAATCCATTTTGCGAACCTTCTTCTTTATAATATATATATATACATATATATATATATATATATATATATACATATATATATATGTGTGTGTGTGTGCATTATATCATGATTGATATCTGTTCACCCTGAACCAAAAAGATAAACAAATCTGACAATAAAAAAATAAGAGAAAAAGCAGATGCCATTTATTTACCAAGCAATAAGCAACTTTTTTTATTTATTTTTTTTTTTTTTTTATTTTATTTATTTTTTTTTTTTGAAAGACGCAATTTCTGGATTCAATCCAAAAGAAGTTTTGTCTTACAATTTGCCACAAATCTTGCGAAATATTCGGAGTCATAAAGGCTCGGCGGCGTTATCCATATTGGCAGCCGATTAAAACAAAGAGTTAGGAAAGCAAACAAAACAAAAAAAAAGAAAAAGAAAAAAAGAAAGAAGAATAGAAAGAAAAAAAGGCAAAAAGGATCCGGGTTAAGAATAATTCCCAGCCAAGGTTAAAATAATTAAAGTTTATTTCTATAGCGCATAACATTTCATTTTTTTTTTTTTTTTTTTTTTCATTTCGAAAAAAAGAAGACACCATGTTTTTATACACACACTCACACACACACTCACACACACATATATATCTGCTGATGAGGCCTAATAGGCCGAAATGTACATACAGAGATTGATTTTTCTCGATTTGTTTAGCCTTACATTTGAATAGGTATTCCCGCCTAATTAATTAATTATTTATTTATTAATTTTAAAATTAGGTACGACTTCAATTGAGAACATATTCTCCAAAAAAAAATATATATAAGTAAGTAAAGTCGTCAGGGTGGCCAAAAGTCGGTATCAGCCAATCAGCGAGAGAGCCTATCCCTTTTTCACTAGCGCTAGACCAAGGAGATTGTTTTTGTGTCTGCATGGAGCGCCACACCTACCATCAGTTCCTTACTTTACCGCACAGATCCCTGTGCTACTCATACACCGAGTTGGCGAGGGCCGGTATCGAACTAGGAACCTTGTGGTTTTCGAGCCGAACGTTCTACCGACTGAGCTAAACCGGCATATATATATATATATATATATATATATAGAGAGAGAGAGAGAGAGAGAGAGAGAGATAAAAAGACAAACACACACACACGCGCGCGTATACACATAAACACGTTTGTGTATACAGACAATTATGAGATATGCACGCAACACACACACACATAAACACACATACACAAACACGCACTCACGCAGAAGCACGTGTGCGACACGCGCAACACACACACACACACACACACATGTGTCACGTGTGTGCATACAATCAAGAATATACGCACGCAAACACACACACACACATAAACATACATACTGAAACAGGCACATACACACAAACACGCACACATACAGAGGCTCGTCTGTGCATATAGACAATCATACAGATATGTACACAATACACACACACACATAAACACATAAACACACACAAAGAGTCACGTATGTGCATGCAATCAAGAATACACGCAGGCAAAACACACACATATAAACATACATACACACACACACAAACCTACAGATAAGACGCTCCAATACATGTGCATATATACACGCACTTTATAGACTTGATGTCTAACTCTAAGGAGATTATGATATGCTGAATCCCATGCCATATAGGAGTGAGGGGGAATGAAAGCGCAGACTCCTCAGCTAAATCGGCTCTAGATTTGATCCCCGACAATTTCAAGATACCATATACTGATGTGAAACCTAAAATTAATAGATTCCTTCATACAAAATGGCAACAACATGGAATAACAATATCCACAATAAACTCTTCCTAATCAAACCCATTTTGGGAGGCTGGAGACCAACTTTAAGGAAGTCTAGAAAGGAACAAGTCATTGTGTCCCGATTACGCATTTGTCATACAAGACTAACACACTCCTATATACTCAAACTTGAACAACAACCACAATGTGGAACATGTCAAACACCTTTGACAGTTAAGCACTTATTCATGGAATGCAACATACATTTAATCCCCAATAATGCTAACACATTGATAAAACCAATTACTCAAAAGTATAAATATAAATACACGATATGTATAACTTACTAACGTTAGGCATGACATAAGCCCAGACGGGTTGATATGCCGTTAAAATCAATAAACAAATAAACAAAATTTATTGAAGTTCTCAAAAAATAACATTGATTATTTCTTAGGATTTTACGGCATATTATGCAACGTGAAATTTATTTTATTTATTTATTTATTTATTTTATTTTATTGTTGTTTTTTTTAAAAACTTTTTTCTTCTTTTTTTGCATTGAATAAAAGAGGACAGAAGTCTTTACCACATTATATATGCATATACAAAAGAGGACCTTAAAAGTTCTCGATCAGACAAAGAAGCATTTATTTTTTTATTAATATTTTCAGGGATTAAAAATAGCTGAGAACTGGTGAGACACTATTAAACTGTGAGTTGATTAAATGTTATACTCTTCCTGGTCAAGAACTTTTCATCTGGATTATATAGAGAGACAGAGAGACAGAGAGAACTTTCAAAGAAAGAAAGACTTTAAAAACCGTCATCCTGTTATGATATTTATTTCGACCAGAAATAAAAATGATTCTAGCCACATCATTTGTAAAAAAACTGTCTGATGAGGTTTGAATTATTTTGAGTTACTGGTTGAAATAAATCTTATAACAGGGTACGGTTTAAGTTTGTCTTTCTTTGAATGTTGAATATTGCTCTATATATAATTTGATTTTAATTATTAATTATTATATTTGAGCTCACTTAGGGATTTATAGAAATCCTTGAATGAATATATATGATTGCACCTTCAAGAGTATTAAGTGTGGTTATACAGTGAGATTTCGATGATCCCAACGAGAATCATCGCTTGCTTACCAGTCATTTCGATTACCTTACACGCAAACACACACAGACACACACACACACACACACACACACACACATATATATATATATATATATATATATATATATATATATATATATCCCGAGATTCTTCCTTCTCCAAGACTGGTTGTCTCCAAGGCTAAAGAATCCAGTCTACAAAATTATTTAAGAGATGGATGCATATCTTTCCAGCGGGCATTAGCACGAAATAACTCAATCTCGTCCAGGGTTACAACCAGTGTCACCGATGCTATATTCAACGATAACCGTTACTACCCCTCTCTCTCTCTCTCTCTCTCTCTCTCTCTCTCTCTCTCTCTCTCTCTCTCTCTCTCTCTCTCTCTCTGCGTATGTGCATATGAGACAGTGAGAGTGTAAGAGAGAGAGAGAAAGAGAGAGAGAGAGTGTCTATTGTTATAGTTTGTAATCAAGATTTAAGCATATTGTTCTAAAATTAAAATTAGTAACATGGCAAAATAATCCCGTTTCAATACAAAAGGAAGTCTTATCAACTTTTGATAATCTCGAAATATACGGCGTAATTAAAAGTCGATTCATTTTTTTAATGAAAATTCGATTATTCAACACTGATATATATATATATATATATATATATATATATATATATATATATATATATATATATGAGATTATTTTAGTATAAGTCTATCCCCTTTTCACTAAATATATAAATAATTATGTGTATGTATATATATACATGTGTGTGTGTGTGTGGAGTGTACAGTATGTACGTGAGTTATTACGGCATCTTATAGATTTAAGAAAACCGTTCTTACCCATTTGAAGATCTTATTAAAATATATATTAGAAAGGAGAAATATGGATAAAAATAGCTTTTTATTCTCTTTTTGTAGGGTATTGTCTCATATGTATATATATATATATATATATATATATATATATATATATATATATATATATGGTGTTGTCTCAGAATCTCCGTACTCTTCTAGTAAGTATATATATTTGAGATTATTTTGGTATATGTATCCGTTTGTTGGGAGTACATATATCAGGTTTGGGCATTTGTATGAAGCATTAAAGAAAGAAATATTCAAGAAATAAATATCAGAAACTCGGTTGTTTTTTAGAGTTTCGTTTATTTAGTAGTAGTGGTAAAATTTCAGGATTATAATGTCTCCCTTCTGAAAATTTACCATTATTAAATAAACGAAACTCAACTAAAAAAGAACCGAGTTTCTGATATTTATTTCTTGAATGCTTCATACAAATGCCAAACCTGATATATGTACCTCCAACAAACGGATACATATACCAAAATAATCCCAAATATATATACTTACTAGAAGCATACGGAAATTCTGGGACAGCAGTATATATATATATATATATATATATATATATATATATATATATATGAAACAATACCCTACAAAAAAAGAATAAAAGCTGTTTTTGTCCATATTTATCCTATCTAATGTATATTTTAATAAGATCTACAAATGAGTAAGAACGGGTTTCTTGAATCTACAAGATGCCGTAATAACTCACGTACATACACTCACGTACATACACTCATGTACATACACATACACACATACACACACACACACATATATATATATATAATTATTTATATATCTAGTGAAAAGAGGATAGACTCCCTCACTTTCTGGCTGACACCGACTTTAGGCCACCCCGACGACTCTACTCACTTTTACACATACAGTCATAATTCGTAGGCAATACGAATTATATAACATCTCTGTGTGTTCGCATGTGTGAGTTTGCGTATAAATGAATGTGTATGTGTGCGTATGTGTGGTATCCAATTACCACCTTAAAATTGGCATTCGTTCTGTCAAAGTTCCCTTCCAGCACAACACACACACACACACACACACACACATACGAAAGAAAAATTGTAGAATCTAGCACCATCTCCATTTTCAATACAATCAAACAGAGACCCGAATTTTTCATTCTATCGCCTTACCTGTCCAAGGTTGTTCTCAAGAATTATAAAATTCCCTACATCTGACAATATCTCATTTTATTTTCTACATATTAACTCTCCTCATTTATTACTGAATGACCACCAACAATTTTTCTCAGATCACACACTTATTTAGTAACATGATAATTTCCATTTGATCTCTCAACACAAACAGATTATCACACTTTACCTATTTAACCAACATTTTTCAACAATAATAATATATTTTTGATAATAATAATATATAACAATATTTCCCCTCAAACCCCCACACATTTATACTCCCTATTGACACCATTCGTTTTTTTTTCACCACCCTCATACTTTCATATGTTTCCAGAAAAAAACCTCCATAATAAAACTCACCCCATATGTATCATATATGCAAATGTACAAGATTACACACATATATATATATATGTGTGTGTGTGCATTCGTTCGGTCAAAGTGCCCTTTCTACACACACACACACACACACACACACACACACATATATATATATATATATATATATATATATATATTTATGGGGGTCGACGGATAGGAAATAATATTTTCCGCTAGCGTTGGCAGTTTGAGAATTAGAATACCTGGTGATTGCCCGGATGTCTGTTTCAGAAAGGTTTGACGATAGATCACAGCGTGAAACAACGTGTAACAGGAAAATTTGATTCGGCGGCTGCTATCGCACGAGCAAAAGGAATCTCGTGCCGAAGTTGCGCATTAGTTGATTGAAACATCACACGATAACAGAAGATGAGCCATGATTCTACGGCTATGACCCTTGAGCAAGTCTCTCAATGGAAATACACCGATGTCTCCAAAGATGACGCCACAAATTCGGAACAACTTCAAGGTCAAACAGATGTTGTTTATCCCAAATTCGCTCCTACATTATTAGAGTGTATATATATATTATATATATATATATATATATATATATATTATTATTATTATTATTATTATTATTATTATAGTGTGTACAGAAATAACCTACTCGAATTTCACCACAAGGATCTTCAGTGTTAAATCCACTGAATTAATCAAGATATTAATATCTTGATTAATTCAGTGGATTCAACCCTGAAGATCCTTATGGTGAAACTCGAGTAGGGTATTTATATATATATACACTATAATAATAAATCGACTCTACTTACGTATTTAGCACTTTAAATTTGTTATAACGCTCACTTATCCGAGTAACACTTATACCAACCAAATATTGAGACCAACCCATTATTTTTACGGTTAAGTTATTCTCTTTACATATAGTGTTCGCCTGGGAACCACAAGGTTCCTGTTTCGATACCGACCCTCGCCAACTCAGCGTATGAGTAGCACAGTGATCTGTGCAGTAAAGTGAGACACTGATAGAAGATGTTGCGCCCCGCCTCAGACGCTAAAGACAATCTCCTTGGTCTAGCGAGAGTGAAAGGAGGATAGACTCCCTCGCTGTCTGGTTTTACCGTCTTTAGGCCACACCGACAACTTTCACTAGAGCTAGACCAATGAGATTGCGTCTGAGGTGGAGCGCCACACCTATCATCAGCTCCTTACTTTACCGCACAGATCCCTGTGCTACTCATACACTGAGTTGGCGAGGGTCAGTATCGAACTAGGAACCTTGTGGTTTCTAGGCGAACGCTCTACCAACTGAGCTAACCCGGCACCTTATGCAAAACATATATAAAATGACAATGAAACTACCACACATATATGCGTAGACCATGAAATTAGGTAGCGGGCAGAATCTCTCTCTCTCTCTCTCTCTCTCTCTCTCTCTCTCTCTCTCTCTCTCTCTCTCTCTCTCTCTCTCTCTCTCTCTACTGTCCCATACTAAGGGTTGAAAGTCAGCCTGCTAGTAGCAAAACCGGATGGACGAGTTTATAGTGGTGAGGGAATTAGACGGTTGATTAAAAGCGAGGGTCAGTTGGCTTGGACACGAGGATGGACGAAGGTATTATGGGATGGGCCTGCCAGACAGGTGGGTCTCCCTTGGGTCGAAATTCCCGATGACAGAAATAAGATATATGGTAATCAGAAATACATCCGGAAACTGGGTAAAATCACGGAAAGAGAACAGGTTAAATATCGGCAGAAAATACTTCGTTCAATCAAAAAAAAATGAATGATAGAAAATGAAATCAGTATTGAAGAAGTGGCTCAAAGAACAATGAACAGAATTTTACGGTGCAGAGATACATGCTCTCATTCGAGGGTGGAACATTGCGATTCAGAGAAACGGTGACTATGTGAAGAAGTAGGGATGTGATCCACAGAGGAGCAGCTTTATTTTGATGTATGATATATGTTTATGTGTTTGTAATTATACCTGTGCTAAACAAAATGGCATTACTTTTTGACTCACCCACCTCGTAGCCTCGTTCAATAACATCGCGCCAGGAAAATACTTCGTCCAATAAAAAAAAATGAATTATAGTACACTATAATGTTTTTCTTGTTTTCTGAATACTTATTTAGTTAAGTAAGAAGTAAATAATTCGTATTGAAGTGTTCTTTGATTACATCCGGGATATCCCTCGATAAATTCCGTTTCCGCTGGCACCAAAAAAGGTACTGCTCAAAAAGAGTTGAAGTAAAATTCCGTACAACATTCTATTTTCTAATAAAATCCACCAAGTAAGACTTTGAAGAACACCTTATATTTTTAAAGAGGTTGGTTGGGTTTTACGGCATGCCAACCACAGTGGGTCATTTTATGCCGAAAACGTTTTTGTTTTATTCATTCTTGATGAATAATCAGTTTGTTTTAAACACATTTTCTATTTAACCTATATATGGGACACTAACCGGTACTACCACTGCGGGTCTGAGTGGACCTGAGAGTAATGCTGATAAGGGGATGCTCCACATACCCCACACATCCAGAACTGGAACATCACCATCAGATAGAGTTTAACATCATACCCAGTACATGAAGACCCTCAGCCACTTTCTTCTAGCACATATATGATAAAAAGGGTTGGGGCTTCCCAATAGGGTTGGTGAAAATCATATAGGTGCTAGGGCTTGACATGACCAGCCGATTGATAGAAGGTGGTCCCTCTGACAGCCCGTCTAGACTAAGTAAGGATCAAAGTAGAGTGTTTGCATATCATTGACTGCTCATCCACCAGGATTCCACCCTTAAGCATCACGAGTAACCACCCACGTTCAACAGTTGGCCTCATTGGGGAGTCTTACCACTCTGTAGAGGTGCAGTCGGTGTAATCTAAAGCCTCAGCCACTAACAATGGTCTGCAAATCTAACTTCCTAACCACTACACCAATATCTGTGTATAAACAGTTGGCACCGACACCAGTGATCTGATCAAGATGGAACTTTACACACATATTAAGCTAAAATTCAGGAACAGGACTGGCCGGTTGGATTTTAATAAGAATCAATAATAGAATAATTTGGAGATATATTTACAATAGAGGAAGAAAGAGAAGACTTTTCAGTGAGAGGGGGTTAGAGGAGACTACTACTACTACTACTACTACTACTACTAAACCCACCATCTACTATTCCCTATTCTTATAAATATATATATTTACCAACCCCTAGAGAGAGAGAGAGAGAGAGAGAGAGGGGAGGGAGAGAGAGAGAAACAAAAGCAGAAAGAAAGAAAGAGAAAGGTGTATATATTTACCAAGCCCCTCCGCACGAGCAGGGTGTGACACAAGGTCAATTTCTTAAGCAGTGTTCAACAGGTTTGAATTCAGAGTTTTCCTTCTCCTAGGCCGGTTGCCTAACCATGGTTAAAGAGCCCAGTCTGCCCTACTGTTTACCCATAGCTGGAGGTAGAGTGGGATTCATACCTTTCCCAAGGGTATTAGCACTAAGTGAAATGTAATTACCACGTCCAGGATTTGAACTCGAGGCGACGAGTCCATTTCCCATGACTTTAACCATTACACCACGTGCTTCCTATTCTTATACATAAATTTGTTGAATATATGTATGTATGTGTGCATTCTAAAGGGCCAGCCGACGAGGCTGTTTTAAGAAGTAATAAAATGTATTTACCTTCAAATAGAAACAGTTTAATCCAAACTTGACTTACCTGCAATAAAAGAAAAGAAACAAAAACAGATTAGAATTTGGTAATACAGAATGTGATGGAATAATCGGGAAAAGGTGAAACGTAAACAACAACAAAAAAAGTAAATAAAAAGGTAATATGAATTCTGTTTGGTTTGGTTTCTTTGTTTATACAAGGTGTGTCAAGAAGGTATCAAGATTTTTTGTACTTTTTGACACACCTTGTATTCTGAAAAAATTAACGTTCTATTCATTGTTCATTTCTATCCTAGTTAATACAGCTTCAAAGTCGGCACTTTTATGACACAACTTGTATTCTGAAAAAGTAACGTTCCATTCATTGTTCATTTCTATCTTGGTAAATACAGTTTCAAACTCGGCACTTTTATGACACACCTTGTATTCTGAAAAAATTAACGTTCCATTCATTGTTCATTTCTATCCTGGTTAATACAGCTTCAAAGTCGGCACTTTTATGACACACCTTGTATTCTGAAAAAAGTAACGTTCCAGTCATTGTTCATGTCTATCTTGGTAAATACAGCTTCAAACTCGGCACTTTTATGACACACCTTGTATTCTGAAAAAGTAACGTTCCATTCATTGTTCATGTCTATCTTGGTAAATACAGCTTCAAACTCGGCACTTTTATGACACACCTTGTATTCTGAAAAAAGTAACGTTCCATTCATTGTTCATTTCTATCTTGGTAAATACAGCTTCAAACTCGGGACTTTTATGACACACCTTGTATTCTGAAAAAATTAACGTTCCATTCATTGTTCATTTCTATCTTGGTAAATACAGCTTCAAACTCGGCACTTTTATGAGACACCTTGTATTCTGAAAAAATTAACGTTCCATTCATTGTTCATTTCTATCCTGGTTAATACAGTTTCAAAGTCGCACTTTTATGAGACACCTTGTATTCTGAAAAAAGTAACGTTCCATTCATTGTTCATTTCTATCCTGGTTAATACAGTTTCAAAGTCGGCACTTTTATGAGACACCTTGTATTCTGAAAAAAGTAACGTTCCATTCATTGTTCATTTTTGTCCTGGTTAATACAGCTTCAAACTCGGCACTTCTATGAGACACCTTGTATTCTGAAAAAAGTAACGTTCCATATATATATATATATATATATATATATATATATATATATATATTATGGACTCTCTCGTCGATTTTCGACGCATGAGGGTTCACACACACAATGAACACCCACACAGTGATTTGTTTATAGTGGTGAAGGCTTGTGTTGCACCATCCACACTTTTTGGCACAGTCGATAGGAAAGCATTGGTGCATCAAGGGTTTCCACAAACCCAATCAACGACCGACCTAGACTGGTTACCTACCCAAGGCTGAAGGGCCCAGTCTGGCCTATATATATATATATATATATATATATATATATATATATGTGTGTGTGTGTGTGTGTGTGTGTGTGTGTGTACACCCTATACCTCTGGCATTGTGTCAAAAGTAAGCTATGCTTAATAAATAAATATATATAATGATGTAAGAATTCATTACTAACTTTAATATATATATATATAGTATGTATGTATGTATATATGTATGTATATATACACATATGTATGTATGAGGTTAAGTAAGCAAACAAATGTGTTTATTTTTATATGGCTTTAAGCGAAATGTACATTCAGGGATTGACATTTTCTCGATTTGTTTAGCCTTACATTTGAACATATATGCCCGCCTAAAATTCATTAATTATTAACTAATTAACTTTCAGAATTAGGTATGACTTCAATTAAGCACATATCCTCCAAAAATATGTATGTATGTATATATACACATATGTATGTATGTATGTGTATGTACACCTTATACCTCTGGCATTGTGTCAAAAGTAAGCTATGTTTAATAAATAAATATATATAATGATGTAAGTATTTATTACTAACTTTAATCTGTTGTGTGCAGAGAAGGAAGAAGAAATTAAAGAATAGAAAGAATCATTGACATTATTAATATTCAAATCCATTTGATGGTTTCGGCATTTGAACAAAGGCGACCGAACTTTAGTTAATGGAATTAAGTCTTGTTTAGCGAATTAATAAGTTGAATATTCAAGGAGTGAAAAGGATGTTATCGGAGTGGCGTGGGGGGGGGGGGGTCTGCGATCTATAGAGACGATTTTCGGCACCGGCAAAATCAATAATGGAAATGAATCCACTTGACCAGTGCGAACAATAGCTAAAATCTTGACCTTTGACCTTTGGGCGCGAGGTCACTGTTGACCAGTCTAGTTGCAGCCATAAGACTGCAGGGAATTTGGACTGGCCGGAATGGTGGACAATTGCTTTATTTGTGACCGATGGGACCCGAATGTCAACGAAGGTTGAACAAAGCGATAGATAGATACAGAGAGAGGGGAGAGAGGGGAGAGAGGAGGAGAGTGAGGGAGGCGATAGATTGAGATGGATAAGATAGACAGATAGAGAGAGATGGATATATATATATAGAGAGAGAGATAGAGATAGATTGATAGAAAGATAGCCATAAAGAGATATACAGAGAGAGGTTGAGGGAGGGTAGGAGATAGATAGATAGATAAGATAGACAGAGATACATATATATATATATATATATATATATATATATATATATTTAACATATATATAGAAAGAGAGAGAGAGAGACAGGGAGAGACAGACATATAAACAGACAGACAGAGACAGAGACAGAGACAAAAAGGGAGATACAGATAGAGAGGAGAGGGAGGGGAGGAGATAGATAAAGATGGATATATATATAGAGAGAGAGAGACAGACAGACAGACAGACAGACAGAGACAAACAGACAGACAGATAGCACACATAAATAGAAAGAGCGAGAGATCGATTGATAGAGACAGAGAGACAGTAGGAGAGATACAGAGAGAGATACAGGGAGATATATAGAGATAGAGAGATAGATAAAGAGTGAGAGAGACAAAGAGATAAAGATAGATTGAGAGAGACAGACAGACAGAGAGAAACAGAGAGACACTGAGAAATAGAGATAGATAGGTTTAAGGGACCATATTACCTTTAGGCACCCTTTTTTATCTCGATTAAGAAAGGACATGTTTTTCATTTACACCGTCAATGTCCGGTTGTTTGTTAGGGGTTTGGGTTAGGGGCTAGGGTTATAATTTATTTTTTTAAATCTAAAAATCGTCTGTTAAAACAACCGGATATTGACGGTGTAAATGAAAAATATGTCCTTTCTAATCGAGATCAAAAAGGGGTGCCTAAAGGTCATGTGATCTGGTTTAAGTTTAGGTTTCTCAATTTCTTTGAGAATCCTTACTCGACTTTCCTTTTTCCTGAGTAAATGCGATTTATGAATGTCTTAGTATTTTATTGTTTCTCTTTTGACGTTTTGTTTCTCTTTTTGAAGAATTTTATAAAAACCAATCCGTATTTTTACAAAACAAAAACACATGGCTTCCTGAAAGTGAAAGAAACAAGGGGGTTACTCTCATTTATGTAGCTAATGTTCAGATTACCTATTTCACATAACACTAAAACAAAAAAAAATTGGGAAAGGTACGAACCAAACTATGGGTAATTAGTAAGAAAGACTGGTCACTTTTATGGCAACCGGGTTAAGATAAGGAAAAACTCTGAACCTATTAAAATCCGCTTAATACTTGACCTTGTGTCACATCCTACTCATGTGGAGGGGTTGGGTGTATATCTACACTACTGTACCTTGACACAAATCTGTATTGGTTTGTGAGTAATTTCAAATTACTATCAAACTAAAATGCCACACACTTCTATATAAACGAGTCGAAATTTTTAGATTGATCTGATGATTGAAAACAAATTGATATTATATTGGTAGACATTTAATGGGTTTTTTTCCCCTCTCAAGTCTTTTATATACATATTTTAGCTACAGGTACGTTTAAATAGACAAACAGACTATAGATAATGATTGATATAAAACAAGAAAGCAGTTGTACAGTCACTTTTTCACTCTGACACAATCCATCCGAGTGACACGAACTAAACCTGCTGGACACTGCTGGAGAAGCAGGTACGAACTCATTAGTGACGTTCCCCTATAAATAGTAGGGCAGACTGGGCTCTTTAACCTTGGCTAGGCAACCGGTCTATGAGAAGGAAAACCTGTTGAACTCCGCTTAAGAAATTGACCTTGTGTCACATCCTGCTCGTGCGGAGGGATTGGTAATATATATATATATATGCCGAAATAACCCAACTCTTGAGAAAGGTATATGTATATTGCTATATACTACTGAACCATCATCATGTCTCGCTAGTAGCACGGATATCCATTGCAAAACTTTAAACTCGTTCTAGTAAAATAGATTTAGATTTGACACTGAAATCATTTGACTTAGGAAAATGGTAATGGATATAAAGATTGAGAAGCGCTGTGATTATATGTACATTTTTCTACGAGAATATAATTTGTTCTATCATAGACTGTGCAGAAAAAAAACAAAAAATGCTAAAAATTGCTGGCGTCTACGTTTGAATTCGTAATTATCTACCCATTTAGGATGGATAAGCTATGAACACAAGAATGTGTGTGCATGTGTGTGTGTGTACATTGATTCTGTATGTATACGTGTGATTTCAACATTAACACGATAGAAATATGTAAAGATAAAGTCAGAGATGTTAATTTTTGCCTAAAAATAGAAAAATTCCATGAATTTGATTAGAATATGTAAATATTGATACCATCTCAGATTGTTAGGAATCGTGTTTGCCAATAAATTTTAAATTGGCTCCAATCTTTTGATATCTATATCTCAATCAATTCATGTTGTTGAGTCCACGTATGCTTCTTTGTCGGTATTTCTGATGGATCTATTTATATATGTATAATATATATCATATTTCAAACCGTCTCCCCTTTTTTTCAAACCTCAAAATTTTTTAAACAGACTGAATAACAAGGACTACCACTCGCGTTTCTCGTTATTCTGTGATAAAAAAAATTCTAATTACCTTCCATATACCAACAAATGCCCTGCAGATGATCTGATTAATAGATCGAAACACTGCAGCGTCGGCCAATAAACTCACCACTTAACCCATTTAAACCTGTGTTTTTTCATTATCTTAATATACCACATATTTTATATATACAAGGTGTGTCATAAAAGTATTGAGATTGAAGCTGTATTTACCAAGATAGAAACCAATAATGAATTGAACGTTAATTTAATCTATACATATACAAAGGGCAGTTGTGCATATATGTATGTCCGGGGGAAATTTGAAATAAAACAATTAACGACAAAGTAAATATATATACACATTAAATATCACCAGGACTTGGTTTTTGAGCAAAAATGATAAAGATTTGATTTATATTCGCGAAGATAATTTAAAAAAAATAAAATTTAAATGATTACAGCATGCATTTTTTTTTCATTTAATGTTTTAGATAGTAGACATTAACATTTCTTTTCAGAGAAGCTGGATCAATGCAAGGTCTTTTTTTTTTTTACATAGTGATTTAAATGGTGCATCCCACGAGGATTCAATTCACGATTCAGTAATAATGGATCTGCGGGACTAACTTTAAAAAATCCACCTCTACCCAGGCAACGCTGGGTAGCCGCTGCTAGTATATATATATATATATATATATATATATATATATATATATATATATAAACGAAACAAATCATGCAATTATGGGTCACAACTGTGACTTGACCCTTCTAAGAAAGATATTATCAAATCCGAACCTTCCAAGGTCAAATCTACATTAGATATATCCAAAAATAATTGGAAGATATCACCAAGCTGTTAAAATATTTGTTGCAACTCCTGCGAAGGTGTGTAAGGGGGGGGGCGATAAGCGTCAATCGAGCGTTGTTTCCCGACGTTTTGGTTATTTCCTAGTTGAGTAACATGATATTACAGGGTGACCCAGAAAAAACAGAACCCAAATTATTTATTTATTTTCCCATTAAACTAATCCTAAACCCCAACCCTAACCCTAACCCTCACCCTAACCCTAAACGCTAACCCTAACCCTTACGGGACTTTCAACACCTATCTTATTAAAATAAAGAATTAATACGTTTAAATAATTCATATTTCTGACTGTTATCTTCATCTTTATTGTCTATAAACAACGTTCAGGCAACTCTTTTTTTACAAGTAAATTTTCTACTTTGTTATTATATCATAATTATGGTTATTTCCTAGTTGAGTACCATGATATTACAGATGACCCAGAAAAAACAGAACCCAAATTATTTATTTATTTTCCCATTAAACTATCCCTAAACCCCAACCCTAACCCTAACCCTAAACCCTAATTCTAACCCTTGTTGGATATAACTTTAAAAAATAAAAATTAACAGTTTTATTAAAAAAATGTTGGGTTCTGTTTTTTCTGTGTCACCCTGTTTTATTATGTTATCCAACTAGGGGGGTTAGGGTTAGGGTTAGGGTTAGGGTTAGTTTAATGGGAAATTAAATAAATAATGTGGGTTCCGTTTTTTCTGGGTCACCCTGTAATATCATGTTACTCAACTAGGAAATAACCGACGTTTTTTGTCAATAACGAAATTTGAATCTGTAAATAATCCAGGCCTGACTAATGAAGAACTTTTACAGGAGTATTGAAGAAGAAGCAACAGTGTTCAGAATTAGTCGCTATTGTCTTTTGAAAAAGGTTGGAACATCAGTGAGATCAATGACAAAAGCCTCAATTGAAAAAAAAAACACATACAAATCATAAAACAAACGTATAATAAAACCCTCATTCACCCCACCCCAGCCACTACCCAACCCACCCGGTAAATAAATATATGTAACGCTCTTCTCTGAATGGAGCACTCTGTGACGGCCTTTACACACAAAGCGATGTGTGTATTAAAACAGTTAAAATCCCCTTCCCATTCTGTAAGTGAAGACAGCTTAATGGTTAAGGTGCCGGACTGACACCCAACCGACTAGAATCTAATTCCGACTGTAGGTAGCTTACAAAATGTCTAGCCACACTGAAGACTTGATAAGTCGAAACACGTGTCTGTGGATGGCCCTGTATATACATATATATATTTACCAACCCCCTCCGCACGAGCAGGATGCGACACAAAGTCAATTTTTAAGCGGAGTTTAACAAGTTTTAATTCAGAGTTTTCCTTCTCCTAGACTGGTTACCTAGGCATTGTTAAAGATCCCAGGCTGCGCTGCTGTTTACTCATAGCTGGAGGGAGAATTGGATTCATACCTTTCCCAAGGATATTAGCGCCATGTGAAATGCAAACAGATTCGTCCAGGAAATGAACTCGGGTCGACGAGTCCGTTTCCTACGACTCTAACCATTAGACCACGTGCCTCCATAGATAGATAGATAGATAGATAGATAGATAGATACCTTTTGAAGAAAGAAACAAAGCTACGTAATTGAAGATGTAAATTGATTAAATGTACTTAGTGTAAAGAAATTATGACACTTTAAATCGAGATTTGAATGTCTCTAAGCGCAGTTGGGTTTTATATTAATCATCTTCTTCCCGCCTGTCCATAGCACGTGACGTGTTGTCATAAGGGCTTTTATGTGCACGCGCTCAAATTACTCATCTGATTATCCATCGAGAAAAAAAAATGACATGGAAAAAAGGGGAAAAAAAAGGGAAGAAAAAAAACGCGGGAGTGGGGAGGGAGATTAAATGAGATAAGCAAAAAGTCTCTGGGAATTTATTGAGAAATTTAATCTTTACATTCTCT
>CM042153.1:85987658-85995158 GCA_023376005.1 Doryteuthis pealeii
CTTTTTTTTAGATATTTTGTTTTTGTCTTTTTAAGAAGTTGAGAAATCGTTTCGAACTAATTTTGTGATGGTTGCTAAATAGATCAATGTTCGAGTTTCTTTTTGTCGAAAACAAATTGCTCAAGGGATGACGAGCTACCATTTGACACACTGAACTGATCCAGAACGAAATTACGATCTTTTTCACCACTAAACCTCTCCAAAAATTACTTTTTAAACATTCGCATTGACCCTTGGAAAGTCCCCAAATATTCGACACGTGTCCCAAACAAAAACACAGATTTGAGGTAATTATGAACTTTTGTTTAGTAATTTAGGGTGTCCCAGAAAAAACAGAACCCACAAATTTTGTAATAAAACTGTAAATTTTAACTAGGGGGGTTTAGGGTTAGGATTAGGATTTAGGATTAGGGCTTGGGTTGGGGTTAGGGTTAGGGTTGAGTTTGGAGTTAGGGTTAGGTTAGGTTTAGGGTTTGGGTTTAGGTTTAGGGGAATGATTTATTTATTTTCGCATTAAACTAACCCTACATCCTAAATCCAAACTCTAACCTAAATCCCAACCCTAACCCCTAACCCTAACCTTAAATGCTCCTAGTAAAAATTAACAGTTTTTATACGAAATTTGTGGGTTCTGTTTTTTCTGGGACACCCTAATTACTAAACAAAAGTTCATAATTACATTAATGGCATTTCAATTATTTTCAATGGGAAAAATTGATTTGGTATACGAGGAAATTGAGTCCCATTTTAGCTCTCAACACAAAACATCGATCAAGTGACAACATGACTCAGAAAACTCGTAAGTTGGGACCATGTCAAATCATCCAGGCCATGTCACCCCCCCCCCTCTTGAATTTTTATGCAAAATTTGAACTGTTATAGCTTCGGTTCTAAGCAAAAACCAAACTATCTTTTGGTACAAATGATCGGCCCCTATATTTTTACGGCATGTGGAATTGACCAAATTAAAATAATTAAGTTTTCTTAAATAACTAGTTTTACAATTGTATGTCATGAGTTTAGAATTAGGTAAAAGAAAATCGAATGAATATTAGTTTAGAAATATTTTAGGAACAATAGAAACAATGGTTTAAATTCATCCGATAATTTATGTCACCAGAATTCCACAGATACCAAAATCATTCGATATTGCATCATTGCAAATCACTGATATTTGAGGAATATTTTAGTTTAATGATCATAATAGACAATGACAAAAAGAGAATTATAAAAAGACCCTTTTAGCTGAAAACAAGAGGACACGGACAGTGAGGAGGTTTGCTCTTCCTGAATCGACAGAGTTGGAGCGGATGCTCCTAACTCGACAGTGGGAACGTCCGAAAACATCAAATACGACTCAACAGGTCCGTCTATTATTTCGTCTCCTATTTCTCTCTCTCTCTCTCTCTCTCTCTCTCTCTCTCTCTCTCTCTCTCTCTCTCTCTCTCTCTCTCTCTCTCAACAACAACAAATTTCAACTTTCAATCACAAGTTCCAATCACAGAGAAAACTACTATCATGTTGACACAAGCAATCACACTAATATAAACACCATGTCACAGTTGTCACACACAACTATGCACAGACACAATCAGACTGCAACACAACTGAAAGAACAATGAAACTATATTAATTGTATTTATGTATATAAAGTTTGTTTCTTTATCAATTTTGTCTTCTTTTGTTACCTATGGAAACTTCATTTCCGTAGTCCTTATACATATAAATTGTGGGGACCCATAACTCGGATCTTCAACTCCTCAACCACACACTAACTAAACAAACCGGGTCCCTACAATTATAAGTAAAATTATAATAGAAAAAATGCAATGCCACGTTAAAATTTTCCCGCCTATAAAAAATCAGAAATCATTAAAAACTTAAAATTGGTTAATTCTAAGACATTTTATAGCAACTTTTATTCCTTGGTTCAAAAAGCTATATAAGCAATTTCTAGGAGTAGGGAAGCTCTAGAACTCATTTTGCAGATAAAAATAGATTACAACAGGTCGCCATTTTGTTCACCCCGTAAAAAAATTAGGAAAAGTTAAAATCGACATAACTCTGTCAATTTTTGGACTTGGAAAGTCAAATTTTAGGGATTGTCTAACTTTAACATAGTCCACATGTACACAATTTCAGGAAAAAATAAGGAGATGGGTGACAATTTACCTTTTTTTGTGGATGATTTGAGATGAATTAGCCGTAAGTCAAGGTACAACTATATATCAAGATGTGTTTCTGTATTTACGTGAGTTTACGTACGCACTTATCTCAGTGTGTGCATTTTTTTGTTTCATGCTGGATATTGAGCGGTTAAAAGTCAGGTTCATTTAAATAGGTAATAAGTATTCAGCCTTCTAGAAATGTTCCTCTACACTGACCCCCCTCTCTTTCTTCGCTTATTTAAATCCGTATTTTTACCTGGACCAAAAAGAAAAAAAAATACCGCGGCAGTAACATCATCATCATCAACAGCAGCAACAACAGCACCGGCGGCGGCATCATCTCTGATGAACAGCAATCATTCTATGAATACATTCGAGCACGCGCTTATGTGTATGTGCATGCGAGCCCACTCGTGTGTGTGTGTGCGCGCGCGCGTGTGTGTTTGTTTCTGTGTCTGTGTCTGTCTATGTGTGTGTGTGCGTGTGTCTTTGAATGTTTATTTTTGTCACGTGAAAGTAAATACGCTTATGTGTATGTGCGTGCATTGTGTGTGTGTGTGTGTGTGTGTGAGTGAGAGAGAGAGAGAGAGTTTGTCTGTGCGTGTGTGTGTTGTGTGTTGTGTGTACGTGTGTCTGTGTCTGTCTGTCTTGTGTGTGTATGTGTGTGTGTGTGTGTGTCTTGAATGTTTACTTCCGGTCTCGTGAAAGTAAATATATGTTTGAACTAGACGAGATGCAACAGCATGGCGCGAAGAACAACAAAATGGTGGACGAAAAGCCAGACAGACAGACAGACAGACAGTACTAGAGGTACATGAGGAATGAGCGAAGAGTTGGGCGCCGGCCGATGTGAATGGTAGCGTAACAAGCAACAAGTATAAAAAAGAACCACGTAATGTTACTGTCATTTAATAATATGCTGGCTGATATTAAGAGAAAGGTCCGCAATAGTTACTTGAAATCATCATTGATTGCAAAAAAGAAAGACAAAATCACTGACTTCGGCATCAAAAACTAAAGCAAGAGTCGACATGACGTAAAACCAAACGAACAAATTATTAATCACGTGTTATTTTATGCTAATTAGCATTGAGTAATTCAGCAAAAGTGGACTGGACAGAGTCATTTCTTTTCTTGGCGGCAAGGTCTATTTCTGTTACGATTTTTGTGACCATCCTTTAGGCTTCAAGCAAGAGCGCTGTCCAGCGGAGATCCTTTGTGTTAAGCAGAGCGCGATCCTTAGTGAAGAATCCTTTGGTTCTTTCTTGGTGCTCCTCAGTCTTGCAGGTCCTTCGTCAATGATTGGAAATAGACGTCTGTCAGTATCAGCGTTTAAGTAGTTAACCAGCCTCGTATCCGGGCTGTTAATTGGCTGAGGTTTAAACCACGTGACCTCGCTTCGTCTATAGCTTTAAGTGGTGTATTGCAGCACAGCTTATATATAAAATATTCCAAGAATTTCTTCTAGTGGCAAATATGTCTTATTTCAACATTTTAAGTCCTGTGGGTTCTTTTGACAAGTTTCCCTCTGGCTCTTCTGTCTCAGACGATTCTTTGTATAAGGCAATTGTAGCAATTTTGCCATTGACAACGAGTGTTAACTGATGATATTCTCTCGGCCTCCAAAATCAAGTCCACCCTGACCTACACTGGGTGTAAAATACGTAACTGCTGGAACATTTTGGTATATATTTGTTTTGTTTTGTTTTGTTTTACGGCATATCAACCTCAGTGGGTCATTTAATGCCGATAAAGTTTTGAAATAAATCAATTCTTAATGGATAATACATTTTTTTTATAAATACATTTTTCTATTTAACCCATAGATGGGACCCTAACAGGTACTACCACTCCGGGTCAGAGTGGACCAGGGAGCAATGATGATGAAGGGGTGCTCCACATTCCCCAAACCTCCAAAACTGGAACCTCACCATCAGATAGAGTTTAACGTCATTCCCAGGACATGTAGACCCGCAGCCACGCCTTCTAGCACCCATATGATAAAAAGGGGTTGGGGCTTGCCATAAGGGCAATAGGGTTGGGAAAATCATATAGGTATTTTGGTATATAGTTTTACCCAAGGATTTTACCCAACACTAAAGGACACCGAGGAGCAACCAAAGGATTTTACTCAACACTAGGGGACACCGAGGAACAACCAACTGATTCTTCACTAAGGATTATCCTCTGCTCAACACAAAGGATCTCAAAAAAAAAAGAAAGCGGTCTCACTTGAAGCCTAAAAATGGCCACAAAAATTGCAGACATAAAGCACACATAACATACAGGCACAGATGTGTTTATATATAATTACCAGTCCTCCCCACGAGTAGGATGTGACACAAGATCAAAATCTGAAGCGGGATTTTGCAGGTAGTAATTCAGAGTTTTCCTTCTCTTATACTGGTTGCCTAACTAAGGTTAAAGAGCTCACTCTGCCTTACTATTTACTGAGCTGGATTCATACTACTACTACTACTACTAGTAATAATAATAATAATAATAATAATAGCTGTCCCCATTATAAGATACTCATTCTTAAAATACAAAGAAGAACTCAGATAGATAATGACCAGCACAAGGCTCTCCAAGAGATCTCTGAGAATGAGAAGAAGATCACAAGGAACAAAGACAAATTACTTATGGCGACCAACAATAGTAGAAACGGCAGATGGACAAACAGAGAACGACAAAGACTATCGCTTCAAACGACAAATAGATGAGGTTGCACATCAAAAGACTTGGACATGTTTGGCCATAAGGACAAACTACATCAAAGCGAAGATATAGTAAATGTAGACTTTGCGGTAATAGAGATAGACCTAAATGTAGCAAACTAGCACAACGAGAATACAAAACTAGACTAAATCCACTCACGATATGGAGTTACTTTGAATAAAACGGATCACCTTATTATCATACTGCCATCACAGTAAGTATGCGTTTATGCAAAGTACTACAATTAGCTTGATTTGCACAATATAATCATTTTTGTTTAACACTGCCCTGAACTGATAGAGACCATCAAGACTATATAGTTGAGATCGGCTGGATGAATTACCTAAAGAAAAGAAGAGTTTCTTAGACGAGGTTGTTTATAACCATTCATACGCCTCCAAGCGTTTATAGCAAATAACAATGCTATTTACATAACACATTTTTGTTTGCCCTGAACTGCGCTAATCTATAAACATTTGAATTGCATTAAAATGTAATATGTTTGATTTAAAGTAATTTGGCATTTTAAATATGACAATTAACGACTGCAAAGACAAGGTTACTTAGTACACTAGGAGATTCACATTTAATTTGACGCCTCTGCTTTCACGATATCTCAATTATTATTATTATTATTATTATTATTATTATTATTATTTTAATTATTATTATTATTATTTACTCCTTTTGAGTTTTCAAATCAGCATTAGCTGATGGTCGTTCACTGGAGTCTGTGTGACAGCAAGTCTCCTCAGGTCTCCAGGACTCTTCTGAGTATTCTGGCAGATTGCAGTAGTGCTGTGTTCTGAATGGTTTCAATCCTTCCTCTGATTTCCAGACTTTCCAAACCCTTTTCCAATCCTTTTGGGACTGTTCCAAGTGCACCAACTACAATTGGTATCACTTTGACTTTCATATTCCATAACTTTTTCAGTTCTCTGGCAAGGTCCAGATATTTGTCCATTTTTTCATTTTCCTTTAGCTTCACCCTGTTATCTGCTGGAACTACAAAATCCACCAGTTGACAGGTTCATTCTTTTCTGTTAATCAACACTAGGTCTGGTCTTCTTGCTGGGATAAGGTAATCCGGTTTAATTTCAAAGTCCCAGAGAATTGTATGCATTTATTTCTCAATAACAGATTCTGGTTTATGCATATACCATTTTGTTGTATGGTAAAAATTTAATTCTTTGCATAATTCCCAGTGGATCACCTTCCCAACCCAGTCGTGTCTAGTTTTGTATTCTCGTTGTGCTAGTTTGCTACATTCGCAGAGTACATGGTTTACAGTTTCATCTCTATTACCGCATAGTCTACATTTTTGTTGGGTATTATCAATTTTCGCTTTGATATAGTTTGTCCTTAGGGCATTATTCTGTGCAACAATTCTATTATTATTATTTATTTTATTATTATTATTATTATTCCTTGTGAGCTTTTTCACACAATGGTATTTCACTGGTGTTTGAGTGACAACAAGTCTCCTCCGGTCTCCGATTGCAGCAATGCAGTAGTCTGGATGGTCTCTATTCTTTCTCTGATTTCCAGATCCTCCAGTCTTTTTCCAAGGTTTTTGGGACCGTTCCAAGTGCACCAACTACGAGTGGTTTCACTTTCACCCTCATATTCCACACCTTTTTCAATTCTCTGGCAAGGTCCAGGTATTTGTCCATCTTTTTGTTTTCCTTTATATTATTATTATTATTATTAGTAGTAGTAGTAGTAGTAGTAGTAGTAGTATTCTTGTTCGTTAATCTTCCAACCGTTATCATCTTGCAACACCTTCTGGTTAAAAATGAGACGGGCCAAATCGTCCATTTTGAGATGCAAAAATGTAAATACTCATTATCTGCTGTTGCTTATCCGCCGAATTCTTTGTCTCCTCAGCTAAATATATATATATATATATATATATATATATATATATATATATATATGCAGAACACAACTCGGAAAACTTTTATCTGGACATATTCCCCTGGAAATGGGGGGGGGAGGATAGAACGACAGAAACATTGCGAAAAATAAGATGAGGTTATTCTTAAGAAATCGCTTTATATATATTGTCTGTTGTTCCATAAGTGCACATTTTCTTTTCAGTGGAGAAGCCGTAACTCCTACTCCTAATCCACACGGATGCGTCCAAATGTCTATTATTTGAAATCCATGTTCTGATGCAAAAGGCGTGCAGAGGTGCAGAGGTGCATCGGTATATGCACGCTTGTGTCAGGCTTGATCAGCTGACTGCACACATCAGCTTCCCCTTGCATTCCAAAACGTATATTCACTTGTGTAGATCGGATTTTATAAGATTCTTTTTTTTTTTTTTTTTTTTTTTACTTTTAAATCTCCACCCACTACCAACATCAGCATCAACATCAGCACTAACAACAACAGCATTATCCTCCTGTATTGCATTCTTCTTCGTTTTTGTTTTTTTTAACTTTGAATTTTTTTAATAAATATATTTATTTATTTATTGGTTTATTTATTTATTTGTTTTACTATTCGGTGTTCTTTTCTTGTCTTCGTCGTTTCATCTCTTGACTCTTTTCTCTATAATCTACGAATTTTTTTAACATAGTCTTTTCTTTTTCATTTTTTGTCTTATCTT
>CM042153.1:86000158-86012658 GCA_023376005.1 Doryteuthis pealeii
TGTAGTACAAGGATCTGTGCGGTAAAGTAAGGAGCTGATGGTATGTGTGGCGCTCCACCTCAGACGCAAAAACAATCTCATTGGTCTAGCGCTAGTGAAAAGGGATAGACTCCCTCGCTGATTGGCTCATACCGACTTTAAGCCACCCCGACGACTTTACTTTTTTTTACTACACTCCAGGTAAGATTGAACCTGGGAGTAATGTCAATGCCGAAGTACTCCACACTCTCCGAATCTCCAAAAATTAATCCTCCAGTTTCATGATATACCCAGGACACCTGTTTTCTTGTGTGAAATCTATTTTCCAAAATTTGACCTTTTTTTTATTTTTAAAGGTTGTGTTAACGAGCATAACCAACCCGGCAATTAATTGTTTCGATATTGATCCTGTTAACATTTGAAGATCGATATTGACTGTTCATTATCGATTATTCGAATGACGTGAAAGGGATTCTCTGATTCTTGTTCTCACTTGGAGAATCTGCACTGTTTGATGGTCGTACTATCGATATTAATGAAACTCTCACATTCTTATTGTTAACACGAACAACAGTGATGTTGTCCGGTTAAGCCCAATGATTAAATTAAAAGGATTATATATTAAGAGTTTGGTAATCTTGAACTTTAAGTGACTAAATTCCTACCATAAAATTATACTTGCGCATTATTTGAAAAACTTAATTGTTATTAAAAATACATTTTATGATATTCTGGAGATAAAAATATGCATTAAAATGGATATGAAAAGCGTCGTGTTTTCTCCGTGAAAATTACGTTGAATCAAAGATGGCTGACATTGTTTACAAGCTTCTTCTCGGAAAAAGAACAAAGGGACTTAACTCTCGTTGCTTTGAGAGTTAAGTCCTTTTAAGGCTTAAATGAGATTTAAGTCCCTTTGTTCTTTTAGCACATGATTTTCCCAACCCTTTTTGCCCTAATGGCAAACTCCAACCCTTTTTTTATCATATATGTGCTAGAATGCGGTGGCTGAGAGTCTTCATGTCCTGGGAATGACGTTAAACTCTATCTGATGGTGAGTTTCCAGTTCTGGAAGTTTTGTGAATGTGGAGCACACCTTCATCACTATTGCCCCCTGGTCCACTCTGATCCAGAATGGTAGTACCTGTTAGGGTCCCATCTATGGGTTAAATAGAAAAACATGAGTTTATAAACAAAATTGATTATCCATTAAGAATACATTTTTTTCAAAACTTTGTCGGCATTAAATGATACACTAAGGTTGATATGCCGTAAAAAAAACAAACCAAGTGTACATCTAAAGGTGTATAGGTAATAAGTGAACCAGTCTTGAGCTTTAAGTCTCGTTTTTTCAGGGGCGTTTTAGCTCAATCAGTAGATCGTCCGACTAGGAACCACAAGGTTCCGGATTCGATACTCGTCCTCGCCAACTCAGCGTATGAGTGGCACGGGGATCTGTGCGGTAAAGTAAGGAGCTGTGATGTGGCGCTCCCACCTCGGATGCCAAAACAATCTTCTAGGTATAGTGCTAGTGAACAGGGGATAGACTCCCTCGCTGCCTGGCTGATACCGACATTATGGTACTACTAACGCCTAAAGGATGGCCACTAAAATCGTAACAGTAACGCCAGGAAAGAAACGGTTCACAAAAAACGACTGCTGGTTAAAACGGCAGAGGAACAAAATGGCCGATCCCTCTAAATGAGAATCATATATTATATATATATATATATATAATATATATATGAATTCTCATTTTATATATATATATATATATATATATATATATATATATATATATATATATATATATGAATTCTCATTTATATATATATATATATATATATATATATATATATATATACTCTATGAAAACATCTCTGAAAAAAAAAACATATATGTGTCTAGGTAAAAAAATCATACATAAGTGAATAAGTAGATATTCTAGCCAAAACAAGACATTAGGTTTATAAGTTCCCAAAATTCACACTGGATTGTCAATTGGACACATAGCCGAGTGGATAAAGGAGTTAGGTTAAGACAGTTCTAAGTGACAGATAACAATGAAAATGAGGACAATAGTCCGAATGATACAAAATAATACTCATGAATTCTGTTTACCATGTCAATAAAGTGTGCGGTCTGTTACGATTTTGTGGCCATTTGTAGACTTCAAGTGAGATCACTTTACAGTGGAGCTTCCTTAGTGAAGAATCCTTTTGGTTCTTCCTCGTCTTCCTTAGCGTTGGGAAGAATCCTTTGGTTAAGCAGAGTCCTTGATTGCAGATCCGTTCGTCCGTGTCGAATACGGGCAAATGGACAGCTTCCAAGAACAGCGATTAAATAGTTAACTAGCGACGTATTCGAGCGTGTTGATTGGCTGGCTTTAGTCCACGCACCCATGCAGAGTCTATAAGTTTAAGTGGTGACTTCAGCACACCTCATATACCCAAAATATTCCTCATGGGTATATACAGATACCTGTGGTAAACTGCCGAAGAATGTTGAGTGCTTTCTTGAACAAATCCTGAAAGCAACACCCCCCCCCCAAAAAAAGCGTCTGTATGGCCACTTACTCCAATTACACAAATCATCTAAGTAAGACGAACAAGCCATGCTGGTTAGTGTTAAAGAAATAATAACGAACTCATAAATGACCTTTCTCCTAGAGACACCTACACAGCGAGACACCAGTTTTGGGCGAACAAGGAAAATTTACATACTAGAGGAATGTGTGGACAGTGGACGCCAGGTGTGATGGCGGATAGGGATAGGTGGCGAAGAGAATCATGGGAATCCATGTTGTCAGCAAGATTTGATGGGACCAAATTACCTTTAGGCACCCCTTTTTGATCTCGATTAAGAAAGGACATGTTTTTCTTTACACCGTCAATATCCGGTTGTTTGTTAGGGGATTAGGGGTTAGGGTTAGGTTAGGGTTAGTTTTATAAAAAAAATTAATCCAAAAATCGTCTGTTAAAAGAACCGGATATTGACGGTGTAAATGAAAAACATGTCTTTTTCTTAATGGAGATCAAAAAGGGGAGCCTAAAGGTCATATGGTCCATTTGAATGATTATAGATTCTGGAGAATTGGTAAAGGTTCCATAAAAATCATGGAATATAAATGAAATTGGATATTACAAAAGAACAATAGAAAGAGCAACAAAAAGAAGAAAAATATCTTAGAATGAAATTCCATCCGGATGATAATACAAGAAAAAGTTTAGAATTCCTTAAATGCCTGGATTTATAGCGGTGTCGTAAGAAAAGTAATGGAAACCTATTTCATGTGTAAGTGTATTATTTCGTTAATTTCATTTTCATTTACGTTACCCTTGGTTTCGGCAGGGTGGAGTTGGTTGGTTGGTTGGTTGGTTTTTACGGCATGTCAACCCTTGTTAGGTCATTCTATACCGAAGATGTTTTGTCTTACTCATTCAAGATGGGTACTCAATTTTTATTTTTCAAACTCATTTTTAAACACATTTTCTTAAAAGTCATTTCTTCCGGAGTATTTAACCTGTTAGGGCCCCATCAATGGGTTAAATACCAATAGATGGGGCCCTAACAGGTACAAATACTCCGGGTCGGAGTGAACCATTCCGTGTGCCGCAAAATTTCGTACTTCAAACCCCATGAGAGTGTGGACTAAAAACAGGTCTAAGCGTAATCAAACCCATTATGAAGGCATCGTTTGTTTGTCAGCTAAGGACTTCGGTTATTAAAGCCATGAGAGTTAGATGAAAAATGTCTAAACCTAATCAAACCCGTTATAACGGCATCATTTGTTTTTCGGTCAATAAATTCGTTTATTATAGCAATAAAAATTAAACAAAAAAAGGACCCGATTGAATCAAAACCGTTATAACGGCATCATTTGTTTTTCGGCAATAAATTCGTTTATTATAGCAAGAATTAAACAAAAAGGACTCGATTTAATCAAACCCGTTATACGGCATCCTTTATTTTTCGGCCAATAAATCGTTTATAGCCAAACAAAAAAGGAATTTAATTAAAACCCGTTATAACGCATCATTTGTTTTTCAACCAATGAATTCGGTTATTAAAGCCATGAGAGTTAGACAAATAAGGACCCGATTTAATCAAACCCGTTATAAACGGCATCATTTTTTTCGGCAATAAATTCGTTTCCATTCATCGAAACAAACGGCATCAAGCCATATTAAACAAAAAGGACCCGATTTAAACAAACCCGTTATAACGGCATTATTAGTTTTTCGGCCAATAAATTCGTTTATTAAAGCCATGAGTGTTAGACAAATAAGGACTTCACCTAATCAATTTAATACCAACATTTCATCACCTCGTCCGTTTCAATTTTTCACATTGAATTTTAAATTCTAAAAAAATGAAGGACAGTTATAGAAAATTTGCAGAAACGAATGCCTCCCTAAATTATATCTCCCCCGCATCTTTTTTTTTTTTTTTCGATTTTTATTTATCGATTTGTTTATCCCACTAACATTTTTTTTTTTTTAAACTCGTTCCTTAATTCTGATGCTCAGATCAATATTGCTATGCAACGACTGCGAGATAAGGCGACAAAGTAGAGCAAAGAAAACAAGCATAAAAATGAAGAAGGAACAAAAATAGACGAAAAGAAAAGAGATGCTAAGAAAAATCATTAATGATATGAAGTCGGTTTTGAGTCGAACAAGAAATCAATGTGAGCTTCTCTGTCCGTCGTTTGCGGCGCATGAGAACGACGCCGTGGGGGTGGCGTGTGTGTGGTTCATTGGAAAGTGTCATTGCTTCATTAAGAGTAGGGAATAACGTTAATTGCGATGAAATTGATAAATTAAAATGCGATTCGTCTCGGCTGTGAATTTCACTACTAAAATTGAAATGTGTACATCTTGAGAGGTTTAATCAGTTTTCAGATGGGAATTGTCACTTATTGGAAAAAAAATGACAGCAATATTGAAAAAAAAATTGAACATCTCTCTCTCTCTCTCTCCTCTCTCTCTCTCTC
The DNA here is from genome assembly GCA_023376005.1 of Doryteuthis pealeii. Classification (NCBI taxonomy): domain Eukaryota; kingdom Metazoa; phylum Mollusca; class Cephalopoda; order Myopsida; family Loliginidae; genus Doryteuthis; species Doryteuthis pealeii. The sequence continues at coordinate 86,005,134 of CM042153.1, forward strand.
TCTATCTCTTCCAGCCTTACCCTGTTATGATTTACTCCTTTTTCACCTAAGTATTTTTTGTCACTTTTCTATCCCCCTCTCTCTCTCTCTCTCTATATATATATATATATATATATATATATATATATATATATTCTTCCAGCCTTCCCTCATGTTTTCATTTACTCTTTTTTTCCCTAAGTATCTCTCTCTCTCTTCTCTCTCTCTCTCTCTATATATATATATATATATATATATATATATATATATATATATATATATATATATATATATATATATCGTATATCTCTATCTATCTATCTATCACTTCCAGCCTTTTCCCTTTTCCCCTAAGTATTTTGTCACTCTTTGCCCCCCCCCCTCTCTCTCCCTCCCCCGCTCTCTCGAGAAGGTTCCGAGTCCGACAAGAAATACTGAAGAAGGCCGAAGGGCACATCGGCCGAAACTCTGTACAAATAACAATGAAGATGTGGACAATAGTCCGAATAGTACAATAATACTAAGAAGATAAGTATATAACGATTTCTATTAAGACGTCATCACTCATTTTAAATAGACCCGCAACGGGCTGAACTTGCAAATCGATCGGAAAATTAAAACATATTACAGATGACACAGAAAAAACAAAACCCAAATTATTTATTTATTATTTTATTCCCATTAAACTAACCCTAAATCCCAACCCTAACCCTAAACCCTAACCCTGACCCTAAAAATTATTTAAAATTAACAGTTCTATTACAAAATGTGTGGGTTCTGTTTTTTCTGGGTACCCGGTATATATAGTGACCCAGAAAACAGAACCCAAATTATTTATTTATTTTCCCATTAAATTAACCCTAAACCCCAACCCCAACCCTAAACCCTAACCCTAAACCCTAAACCTAAACCTAAACCCCCCTATTTAAAATTAACAGTTTTATTACAAAATTTGTGGGTTCTGTTTTTTCTGGGTCACCCTAATTTTCCGACCGATTTACAAGTTTACATTCACTCCAAAATTGTCGGTATCAGCCAGACAGCGAAGGGGTCAATCCTCTTTTCGCTAGCGCAAGACCAGAGGGATTGTTTGTTTTTTTAGGGGGGTTGCTGGGGTGGAGCGCCACACCTTTTACCTGCTCCCTACATTTCTGCACAAATCAGATTACCAAATCTGTGCTACTCATGCGCTGAATTGGCGAGGACCGGTATTGAACCAGGAACCTCGCGATTCTGAGGCGGATACGACAGAATACAAATAAATCCTCGTTCCCTATTCATCTTCTGCTTTGTCCTATTCCAACCAGATTTTTTTTCGGGGATGGGTGATGGAGGGTAACTTGTGTGTGTCCTTCTTTAAACGGCCATTTAATTTTCAGCTGCTACTTGGGAGTCAATGTTCGATTGCGGCCGAATCAGCAATAGTGATCGATATTGGATTCGAGTTGCTGATAGAGCATGCTACATTCACTGTAACAGAATCATTTGGTATAGCGCAAATAAGAAAATTCAAAATTAAACCAAGACTTTACCGGGGACGTTCAAAGGACAAGGAATGTTCTTAAAATGTCTTGTAAAAGCATTGGAAGGAGGAGGTTGGAATGGGAGGAGTAGGAGGAGGATGGACGGATGGAGGAGAAGGGGGAGTAAAGATGCATCGATTTTTGTGTGTTAGGGAGATGAGAAGTCCAAGAGAAAGAAAGAGAAAAGGTGTAAGAAAAAGAGGGGAGGTATTAAGTTGAATGACACAGATTTTGTCGACATAGAAATAAAAGAATTGTTGGGGACATCGGTAGGCATTGAGGTGAGAATTTTTAAAAGAAAGAAAGAAAAGAAAGAAAGAAAGAAAGACGACAGCATAATAAAAGAAAGAAAGAAAGAAAGACAACATCATAATCAAAGAAAGAAAGAAAGAAAAGAAAGAAAGGCAACATCATAATCAAAGAAAGAAAGAAAGAAAGAAAGAAAGAAAGGCAACATCATAATCAAAGAAAGAAAGAAAGAAAGAAAGAAAGAAAGAAAGAAAGAAAGAACTCATATCAAAGAAAGAAGAAAGAAAAGAAAGAAGAAAGAAGAAAGAAGACAACATCATAATCAAAGAAAGAAAGAAAGAAAGAAAGACAACATCATAATCAAAGAAAGAAAGGAAAGAAAGAAAGAAAGAACAACATCATAATCAAAGAAAGAAAGAAAAGAAAGAAAGACATCAAAGGAAGAAAGAAAGAAAGAAAGAAATAAAGAACTAGAGAAAAGAAGAAAGAACATAAAAAAGAAATATATGAAGAAAACCATGATGAGATAAGAAAGAAGAATATGAAGAAGAAATGAAAGGAAATAAATGTGAATATTAAAGGGAGAAAAAAGAAAGAAAGAAAAAGAAAGAAAAAGAAAGGAAAAGAGAAATGTGAGTCTTATTCGGATCTCTTTTTAAAAAAAAGAAAGAAAAAAAGAAAGAAAGAAAGTGAGAAAAAAGAAAGAAAAAAGAAAGTGAGAAAAAAAGAAAGAAAGAACAATAGAAAAGAGAAAAGAAGTCAATAGTAAACAGTGCAGTGCATCTGTTACTTGTTTTGCTGTTTCAGTTTTCACAAAATCGGCACCAGAAAACCAAATACCTTAATAAACCATGACAAGTTCGCTTTCTGTCTTCAGGCGCCATCTTAGTTATTTGTAAATCAAAGTGACAGGTGAATGGTCGGGGAGTGAAGCCGGGGCGTTTCCAAGTAAGGCAGTGTAAAGCGGATCTAGTGAAAGAGGATTGACAGTTTTGGGAGACGAGCGTGGACACGAACGTTAGGAGAGAATGACAAAGGCTGGAAAGAAAAAGAAAACAACAGACGTGTCGCTGAGGAGGGGGGGATTATACAAAGATGGCGATATCTAGGTTGGGCTGTGGGTAGAGAAGTTCGATATTCTTCACAAAATCATGCTGCGTGCAAAAAAAAAAAGAAAAAAAAACAATTTTAAAAAAAGACAAAAAAAACAAAGGCAGGAAAATATAGGCCACAGAATACAGGAATTCTAACATGGAAAATTCTCTCACCACAACCTCCACCCACCCAACAATGGCTCCACTCTACAACCCCCTCCCCTTTCTACAATCCCCACCCACCATCTCCATGTACTGTCATCAACAACAATGCCATCAGTGATGCTCGACAAACAATATGTCGTTTTTTTTTATGGAAAATAAGACATGTCCTACTTTTAAAGCAGAAAACTGGGGAGTTCCCGTTGCCTAGTGGCTAACGAGATGGACTGCGACATCATCAGTAAGCGAGTTCAAACGCTGGTTGTGCTATTAGGTTCACGTTCGGACTAATAACTTTTGGAAAGGTATGTGCTCCATTCCCCCCTCCTCCTCTATAGAGTAAATAGCACCATATGTCGTTTTTTTATGGAAAATAAGACATACGTTTTTTTTAATGAAAAATAAGACATGTCCTACATTTAAAATTTAAAAATAATTTGTTTTTCATCTGAATTTTTATGAAAAATAAGACATACGTTTTTTTATGGAAAATAAGACATGTCCTACATTTAAAGCAGAAATCTGGGGAGATCCCGTTGCCTAGTGGCTAACGAGATGGACTGCGACATCGTCAGTAAGCGAGTTCAAACGCTAGCTGTGCTATTAGGTTCACGTTCGGACTAATACCTTTTGGAAAGGTATGTGCTCCATTCCCCACCCCACCCTCTATAGAGTAAATAGCACCACTACTGTTCCTCTACAATGATGGCTTTGGCATTATATGATCCTTGATCGATAGGGGGGGGGGCAAAAAAGATTCAAAAATTATATTTCTCTAGTTCTCTCCCAACTGTAAGGAAAACTTCAAATAATCTCAGTCCTCAGCTTTCAATCTTCTCTTCTAAAAGAACACCATTTTTCCTCACTCGCTTTGGTTATTTTAAGTACACACAAAAACCAAACATCCGGGCACATGTCGAACCTGGCGTCCGTCCAGTACCTAGATTGCATTTGTTTTTGCATGCGGGTGGGACGCGGGTTCGATCCCGGCAGGCAAGACAAAGTCTTGCTCTTTTTCGTTCGTTCTCCGTCACAGTTGATATGCAATTAAACAAAGAAACCGAACCAAAAAAATGTGTTAAAAAAGTTAAGTTAAAAAACATTGAATCCCCATCAATCATGAACAAATAGTATTCGGCATAAAATAACCCAATAAGGGTTGACACGCCGTAATATCTAAAAAAAACAAAACCAAACCAAAAATTGTTTTCTTAGAAATTATAATCCCGCTCATCTTGCCAAAATCACGAAGATGCGGATAACTTTTACTCTACATTGCATCTTTCACAGGAGTTTCTCGGTGCTGTATCGTGGCTGAAACAGTATAGTGTTTAACTATCCTGCTAAGGTCCCGGTTTCGATTCCTGTCGGAGGGGAGTCGTTAGTATATATCGCTGATGAGACTTAATAAAGTTGAAACCGTCTGTACGATATTCTACTCACCGAGTAATTCTTTGCGAAATTCACTTGCAAAATATATATATATATATAATATTATATATATGGGAGTAAATATGGAAATAAATCCGACAATATTAAGAAATTTGAAAAAAAAGTGTTCCAAAAATAAGATGAATTTATTTATCGACGAAAAACCGAAACGTTTAAGCGTCGATAAATAAATTCATCTTATTCTTGGAACACTTGTTTTTTCAAAAATTTCTTAATATAATATATATATATAATATATATATATATATATATATTGTGTGTGTGTGTGTGTGTTGTGTGTGTGTGTGTGTGTGTGAGTTGAAAATTCTCTGTATTTTAACTTCAAATATCAAACATTTTACCCTGATGAAGGTCGTTATACTTTGTATTCTTAAATATTGTATAATTTTCTATTATTATTATTTTATTTCATATTTAAGATAATAATAAATAGAATACATCTGTACATGAACAAAATCCTGGCCGAAACACGTGTTAGTAACACACACATAAAATTAATTTTATCCATTTAACTGGATGTTCTTTCCTTTATTTATTTATCCTTTCACCATATATATTTCTTAAACGTTATTTTTTTCAGAATATAAGGTGCGTCAAAAAGTACAAACAACCTCTAAATTTTTTACACACATTGTATATATATATATATATATATATATATATATTATATATAATATGTGTGTGTTGTGTGTGTGTGTGTGTGTGTGTGTGTGTGTGTGTGTGTGTGTGTGTGTATTTGGGCAGCATTCTTTCATTTATGCATGTGGAATTAAACAAAAGGCAGGTCTCCTGTTTAACGATTTTATTGGTGATCTTTTCAAGCTTTCTGGCCAACTTTTTAAAATTATAAACATGCACCCACTCTAATTACCGAAATATTCTAACGGAAAATACACACATTCTGCAAAAAGAAAAAAAACTCCAAATACTAGAAGCTTTATACATAAAATAATACAAACCATCCTTAAATAAAATTAATTTCCAATGCAGTACTCACATTTTAAAATGCCTATAACACTTTTCCTATCAATTCTCCTACTTCCAGCCTTCACATCCATTAATATACTTTGAAAAAAAAAACTGGAACACATCACCCCTGATGATGGCACTTCGAAGTGCCGAAAGTACTCGGGATATGAACTTCGGTGGACTAATCCACGAATTCCATCCAAATATAAAAAAGTTGTCCAGAAAGGTTAAAAAGATCACCAATAAAATAGTTAAACAGGAGACCTATATATATATGTATATATATATATATATATATATATATATATATATATATGTGTGTGTGTGTGTGTGTGTGTGTGTGTGTGTGTGTGTGGTGTGTGAATAAAAAGATAAAATAATTTAAATTTGCTTCATGTAATAATCTATTTCGACTGCAACAAGTTTAGCTCGTTACAGCATCTTCAGGTACGGAGAAAAACATGGGTAGGCTTCATTTATCCATATATTGTTTTATCCGTTCACACACCAAAATCAATATACATTGAGCTTTCACTACGGATGACCTGTATCAGTACATACGAATTCCGTAAAAAATAATCTTGCTCTGTTGTTTTGAATCGAAAGCGTCCAATTTTTTGAACGAATAAAACAATATTTTTCTTCTTTTGTACATAATATTTGCTTTTTTATATCAGTAAGAGAGATTCAAAAACACGGTTCACTGAGTCACCAAATCTCTGCCAGCCATCTTTCTTTTGAGATATATCCGACCACCAAGCATCAGCACCGACAACATGTCTTGTCATTCTCCGGGCAAACACAGATCGTAGAAACACAACACATTTCCTTAAATCAAAAAAAAAAAAAATATCCCAGTCGGTGGGGCTTAAGATACGTTCAATGTACCCGTTGCAAACGTGTTAGACCGCTTCACAAATTACAAAAAAAGTGTGTCCTATGTATCAGTCAAAACTGTATTGGATTGTGAGGCTTTTGGGTAATCTCCTGCCTCAAAAATTGCTATCCGGTGACTATTAAAATAACAACCCAGCTCAGTCTACTCAAAACTATCCATCTTCATATCTATCTATCTATCTCAATTTGTTCATATTCATCTATATTACTTTAAATACTAAGATTTTCTTTTATTTATGTTTGTTTAATGTCTTGTTTTTAGTTTAAATAAACAAGAATTACGTAAAAAAAAAGATGCGACCCTCCCCCCAAATACATTTACTTGTCGAAAATATCTATCTATCTCCATTTGTTCATATCTATCTATATTATTTTGTTTATCTATCTCAATCTATTCCAAACTATATATCCATCTTCATATCTAAACAAGAATTACGACAAATTACAATAAATAAACAAGAATTACGACGAGCTGGGGTCGTTATTTTAATAGTCACCGGGTAGCAATTTTTGAGACAGGAGACCGGGACGCACTTCCTTATAAATTACCGGCTTTTGTTCCAGAGATCTGGCGCCTGTGAGGCAACCACTTCATTTCTAGTACTCTCAGGTCCACTCTGATCTGACGTAGTAGTACTTGTTAGAGGTCAAAAACATATGGGTCAGAAAATATATGGTGATCCCTGTCTTAGCGTATACCCATCATCGCCTCATACTAGAACAAAAATATAAAACTTTCGTTCAAACTTGGGGAAGGATTAGTGTTACATACCTTCTTTCTCTTAGCGTAGGGGTCACTAAACTACGGTTCGCGGACCGGATCCCGCCCGAGAAGACATTTTGGAAACAAGGCCTGCTGACAGTATTTGAATTTGTTAATTAAAACGTACGGAACGCGAGACTTTTTGATACCATTAGATTTAAATATCATATTTGAAATCAACCCATCAAACGAAATTGATTGATAAACATTTGAAAGCAATTCTCTTGATTGGATGTAGCAATTCCAAACCAAACATTGACGATATATTGAAAGGCAAACTTCAGTTTCACAAATTTCACTAAACCTTTCAACTAATGTTGCGTTCTTTGATAATGTTTTGAAAATAGATATGTTGGTTAAATTCCATAGATATAACATGGAAAGATGAATATTGTTTTACATTTTTTTCTCAGAGCTTTCGTTCTGACTAGCAAGTA